>LR736876.1:4025434-4464174 GCA_902654985.2 Oryctes borbonicus
TCTTTTGCAAAGATTATTTTATTATTACAATAAGTTGCTATTTATCGTAACAAGTTATTGTGAATTTTATATCTTGGGGTACGCTGGTGGCCCACCTGATATTTAATGTGTGTTTCTGGCCTTGATTTTCTCATTTTATTAGTAATTTATGTTTATATTAGTAATATTATGTTGTACTTTTTGGCTTTTATATTCAAAATTTAATACGATAGCTACAAGTATTGTATATTGTTGTAAACGCCGAGCGTATAAAATTAATGCTTAGTAATTTTACTGATTAATAAATCTAGCATTCTCGTTCAAAATCGCAAAATAGGCGATCAAGGACAAAAAGTAGAATTTAGAACGGAATATTTGGTGACTGTATAACGCGCTCGTTCACGAGTGAAACACACCTACGAGAGGATTATAAAATAGCGATAATCGCAGGTAGGTGGGAAGAGGATCGGTTCGAGCAAGCCACTGAGTATGTGTGCATATTACCGTACCACTTACAGCGCTGTTATAGTAGACATTCGACCTGTCAGACGGATTGTGCGCGGTATACGTCCGTTCAACGTATACGGCGAGATAGCAATGAATACGCGAGCTTGGAAATGGTAAACGTCCTCGTGGACGTTCGTCTAGTTGGTTCACGTTCGTTCGATTCGGGGACTTCGATCTCGCTTTACAAGTTCATTGCACGGAACGAACTACTCTCAACACATACAACACACAATAACGCATACACGTAAGAACTCGACGGAAATTTTACTCGCGTGTGAATCGCGCTTTCTCGAGCGTTCCTTCTCTATCTTTCTCTCATAGAATCCTATACGCAACAAAACCTCGACAATAGTGATCGTAATGTGGAATACGATTGCTAACGCGCTCATTCTTCCTATTGACCCCACTACACCTACGATGCCCTTAAAATTTCTGAATTTCTGCCATCTTTAAAGTATACTTTGAGCGCTTATTTTAAAATTGCTCCGTACAAACGACATTTTTAGTACTTATTTTAAGGTTCATGTCTTACTACACAGAATATGTATAATATACAGGGTCCCGTGATACGATTGCCACAGCGTAAGGATATGTTGCTCAAGCAATGTCAAAAATGTCTGATGAACATATGTCCAAAACTCTATCGTAGCTGAAGTAGGCTGATTTAAAATCTGAATAAATATCAGGTAAAATCTCATTGAAAATCGGTTAAAAAGAAGTTGGTTTATTGCATTAGTTAGCTATACACACAATCGAGTTCTTTTCAGAACTGAAGAGACAACTCTGTAAATAGTCTCAGCATCATCCATGGTCCCCGCGACAAGTCCTCTGTTTTTAGGATGTTTTTGCAAAAACATAGCACTTCAACTTTCACTAGAGAGATTAATCGAGGGGATTTAGGTTTGGTGACCTTACTGGTCAAGCAATTGTTGCACCCCATCCAGATTTGTTATATGTTTACCATATCATTAAGAGGAACGTCATCCAGTAATGTTGGAAAGTAATTTTCCAGGAAACATAAATAACAAACAGCTGTGAAACGTTCTTATATTATAAATGTGCTACGAATCTGCTGATCTATCTTCAAATTGAAAATCCGTAGTTTCCTGATACGAATGACCAACAACTAAATTCAAGTCTCGCCGCATGGTCGGCAGCTGTTAAAGTTTGTAGAGGTAAGATATGGTACAGTTCCAAATAAAGTTCTCCATATTCTCCTGCGGCCTAGTTTAAGCCTGTTTGATATTCTTCGGGCACTGGTAGAAAGTTGAGCGTCAAGTTCTTGTTGCACGGGACATTCAGAAGTAGCTATAAGAAACATGGACAACTTTTCCACAAGCTACTTTACGAGTGTGGAATCGCCGACGATATTCAACAGCCGCTCCTCCGGTTCCATTACAAAATCCATAAACAAAGGTGTCTTCTTCATTTGAAAAAATTGATTATTCTGATGTAATACGCTGAATTAAAGTGACGTCTACTGTTATAATGGATAATAAATGGCGAATTATAACCACACCCACTTCTTAGTGACAACGGAATTAACAGCGGTACCTCTCCCTGGATTAGTGGGGTTTCCTAAAACTTCAAATGCTCGTAATTCAGATACGATGGAGTTTTGGGCATTCCTCCACTAGCCATTTTTGACCTGGGTAACATATCCTTAAGCTGTAATAAGTCAGGGAAGCCTAGACGCCATGGAAGCAATTGAATGGGCGTCATGTTACAAAAGGACATTTGTTCACCTCGATGTCTTTGGCGTTTGCAACACAAAATCTAAATTCGTTACCAAAGTGAATATCGTTTCTAGTCTCGTTTACGTTAGCCTATGACGTTGACGACGGTCTTCAATTGAAGTGGCAATAGCAGATAGGTTTGGTAAGCAATAAAATCTAGTTTTTGTGCCGGTAAAGCCTCTTATATTACAAATCACATATATTCCATGGATATCGTTATCTCTATTTTAGCACTGTAGGAAGTCGTGGTGGATACAATAATTATACTTCTGACAAGCAATTTCAAGCGACCTACAAGACACTTGGTTCAACATTAAATATCTTCGTCCATATATATAGAAATAGTGGTGTAGTTGTTTGATGTTGTGAACTTTCTTTTTGAAGGGTGTCGTGGCCAAACAATAACAGGAGATATGATAGCCGTAGTAAGTATTGATAATAATAATAAAGAATATACAGTCCGTAATGTCTCTACCTATCTATATTGAGAATGTAGTAGAATGTCCGTATTATCAAAAAGATAAAGGGAACTTTATGTTGTCAATTTTGTGAATATTAGTTAAAGGTCTCATATTTCCATTTCCATAGAATCTATTAGAATCTATTCTAAAGGGTAAAAACGAAGATATGATCAAGAAACTAGAAGAACCAAGAAGAAGTTTTTTTTCAACATGAATAATTGCACTTGTTTTGTTGTTTTATAAAATATAAAAATACTGTATATGTACGCGTATATTTTTTTTAATAGATATGAGAAGTTTTTACATATTGTCGCTTTTATTTCATTCCAACAGTTTAACTACTCCGCTGTTTCACATTAGTCAGAAAGCAAATCCCGATAACGAAAACATCTAGAGCCCGTAAGCGCTGTAGAAACCTGAATTAGTTCCGTTTCAACTAATATGATTATTTACATTTCGATACCTAACTTCGTGTCAGTAATTAACTTAGTTCATATCAATAATTATTCCAGTGGTAAGTTTACTTGGGAAGTTTTAAAATTACAAAAATTTCCATGAACATTTTCTTCTAATAGCTTTAATTTTCTAATTTACCAATGTGAATTACAATAATGTCATTTCGTCATAAATACGGAGAATTCTCACCGTCTGTACGCATAAAATTTCCAAAATTCCCGTTAACCAAACACTTTTTAAATTTAATAATTCTAATAATAATCCATTATATATCCTCCAACAACTTTCGCCAATTACAGAGGATATTGGTAGGCTACGATTTATCCAAGACACTCATTTATCATCCGATACATGCGCAATACAGCAAAAGGGCTCCAGCAGTGGCGAAAATTATACTATGCGCCGGAAATACTCGAAGAAATCGAATAGTTTTCCGCGCCCACCCGTTTACATCTTCACCCACCGCTACTGGAGTCCAGCGGTATTGTTTTAAATTCAAATCGATCAAGTTCACTATAAGATACAAGCTTTACTGTTAACACTTAAAATGTTAATCATTCAACCTCAACATTTCAAAATTCATATATCGAAGTAAACAAATTACTAATTGGGAAACAATCAAGATTATAATCGTATCGATACTATTTCTCTATCTCCCTTGCTCCAATAAAATAACTAATAAAATGGTTAATATGTACATATATAATATTTGCCTCTCTGTACATTCAGTGAACTAAAAGTTTCGTCAGTAAAACGGACCATGGATTTCAACGAAATACCTCCACGGCAACAGTGTCTCAATATTAGAGAGAGAAAGCAATTTCCGTGTTGCATCCGACGTTTGCGGTGGTAGCGTGTAAATACGGTTGTTCCGCTCCGACATTATCCAGTTACACACACATATACGCACGCCACTTCTCTGCAACGATTACAAAATTGATCCGACGAGCGGGCGAACCAGCTAACAGGAGACCACTTAGCAGGTCTGTCGCTCGTGCTTCGTCTGCTATCGTATTTTGCTCGCCGTATTACTTTTATTGCCGACGAGCGGCGAAATTGTGCGACGCTGTTTTGAAAATTGACCGCCAGGCTGTGCAAAATTATGCTATTCGAGTCGTTCGCCGTATGAAGCTACAACGTTCCTCCGCCGTTTATCTCACGCGCCATTTAATTACCGCACAGCTGCCTTTCCATCCAGATTTTCCAACTCGACACCTCACTACATATCAGTAAAATGTGCTTTCGCGCACGTGCAGCGCTATCCAGTGACAAATTTAAGAATCAATATTACGTGTGTATGTACATGCAAGTCTACCAATATTGAATGGCAACCGAAAATTACAAGTCTTAACTGAAACTTACAAACTTTAAGCGATACTAGATATTAAAACTATGGTACGGGAGCCTGGGTAACAGTGAGACACATTCCGTAATGATTCAAAAACCATAGGGAAAAAAATTAATTGAAGTGTCGGGGACTACCCCGAGTGATCCATCACAAAACATGATTACAATACTGACTTCCAATTTTATTTAAATGATGTAATTTCACCAAATACTCGACAAAAGCATATTCTGCACCACCGTTGCAATAACAATACGTGCAGTTGTTTATTAATAATTTATTCTTGGGTCAAATTAACAAGAACCATCCCAAGTTATAAATGAAAAAAGATTTAACATTCGCCTAGTTGTTTTAAGTACTACTAACCTACCTACTTTATGACACTGATGGAATGCCCGTAGAACAATAATGTCTCACTATTACCCAGGCTCCTCTACGTGCTATAAGTGTGATTCTTTTATTTACTTGGCACTTCCAAATACATACAAGTGTCCCAATTGTAAAATTGTGTTCAATGTGCAATTAGTAGAAAATTTTTCTGATAACATGATGCACGTCCTAAAGTGCATTAAAAAATATATTCGTATATACAGGCTGATCGATAAGCAGCGAGCTAGACCCTTTTGTTATTTTAAATCAAACGTCCTGTATATTACTACGTATTTGGTCTCTCAAATTAAAACGAAACTTACGTAATATGGGTGTTATATGTCTATTTCTAACAGATTTCGAGATATTTATAAGTTTGTCCTCAATTTTCTAAAACTTGCAGATATCTATTTCTTTCAGTAAATCCGTAATTCAAATATATTTTAGTTTGTATAATGTTTACGTCTAATATTTAAAGCAAAAAAGCTACTTGCAGCCAAAGACGACCCTACATTTTTATATTGCATCCCAGTGGCTTTTGGCGTTAGTATTGTTTGGTTACCATGATAATAGCAAACAAAAGATACTGACGTTGATGTTTTTTAACTATTCGTTCAGAGTTCTAAGCTTAGGTAACTATTTACAATCAAATGCAAGTCTTGAGTCTGGAAATACAGTTTCTAGTTTGGTTATCGTAATAACAGTAAACAGAACCTGCTGATGATATTGATGATCTTAAGGTATTGATGCAAAATTTTGAGTTTAGGTAGAGTTAGATAATAGTTATAATTTATTTAAGAAATAGCGTACTTTAGCCAGCAACTGCGCTGACTAGCTGCTATCTTTAACAACGAAACATATTCCGATTCGTCTCCATTACTCAAGTAAAAACAAATTGTATTTTAAATACTTCTTCAAAAGTAAAACCATTAAAAGTATAATCACAATATTATTGCTAACTTTGAAAACAGTATCGTAATAGGCTACATTCCAAATATACACGTGTAAGGGTACTTTTATAATGCAATTGCGATACTCGAAAAGAGCAGTGAGTTAGCAAAACAGACCAATTGGTGGGCGTTGCACATTCTCGTAACGTGCATCTGACTGACCTCCTGTTTTTCTAACTCGCCATTCTTATTAAGTATCGCAGCTCCACTATCAACGCACCCTAACGGTGTACTTATAGTTAAACTGTGACACTCGATAAGAGCGAAAAGTTACAAAAATCGGCGCGCAATATGGAAAGATGCCGCGCTCATCGATTGGCCTTTTACCAACTCACCACTTTTATCGTTTATCGCAACTCGCAACATAGACGTATCCTAAGAGTGGGTAGTTATGTTGGACTGCGATAAACGTTAAGAGTAGCGATCTCAATCCGTAACCATGGTTGTGGCATTACTTAGCGAATCGGTGAGCGTTTCACATATCCGTAACGCGCATCGATTACTCCGTTTTGCTAACTCGCCGATCCTATCGAATGCCATTATCAATCCAACCTAAAGATGGGTAGTTATACTGGGCTGCAATAAACGATAAGAATGGCGATGTCGATCTGTAACCATGATTGCGGTATTACTTAGCCAATCGGCGAGCGTTGCACGTCGATTTGTTAACTCGTCACTCTTATCTAGTATCGCAACTCCACTATTAACGCATCCTAAAGATGAGTAGTACTACTGTTCGGCTGCGATAAACGATGGGAGTGGCGATCTCGACTTCTAACCATGATTTTGCGGCATTACTTAGCCAATTGGTGCGCATTGTATTCATGGTTACGAAGCGAGTATCACTGCTCTTATCGTTCATCCCAGCTCAAAACTAAATGCACTCTTAGGCTGTGAACATGTTGGAGTTGTGATAATCGATCAAAGCGACGAGTTAGCAAAACGGACCAATCGGTGAGCATGGCACCTGTCTGTAACGTCCGCCGATTGGTCGTTTTCGCTACCTCCAAGGTAAACTTACCTGTAAGCATTCTTTCATCGATCTAATAATGTAATAGGTCAAGTCTATTCAATCTTTATGAAAACTCAAACTAGTAAGTCCGTCAAAAACAAAATGTTAACGATGCGTATGTAATAACCTATTTCAATCGTTAGAAAAGGTGCCAAATTTGACAGTCTTCTCTTTTGTAATATTACAAACATTGAGAAAATATATAGTTAGAAAATTCTGGCATGGATAATCAAAACATTGAGGTTGAAGTAAAAATGAAAATATCCATCATCCCAAAAGAAGCTAAAAATCGAAGACATTTATTACCACTACAAATTGTATGAATTAATTAAATCAAATGCAACTATTACTTTTTCACGTTTCTAAACCTACAACTGCACCTGCAGTAATCGACGATTTTTAAAGCACTCATCTCAGGATAATATGAAATTATTGAGTCAGTTTAGATACTACAATTGAAGGAGAAGACTCTTGCTTGAAAACGAACACAGTTTAGATTGAGCACTATATTGAATGATAAATTATTCTAATTTGGCGCTGTATGAAAATGCTGATAAACATAATGATATCGTTTTGGAAACCGGTTTTTCTTGCTTATATTACCGCCCACAAGTTGACTTTTACATTTTATATGTAAAAATAAATTGATACTAGCAGGCCTAAATCGGTTATACTTATAAGTAGATTGAAAGGAAATAAAAAATAAGTGCTCCTTTCATACTCGTGTTGGTATTATTAGAGGAATGCTACTAGAGGACTCACCCTCGCGCCCCCGAGGCGCGCCTCTAGGAGGAGCTCCTGTTTCCGGGGGTCGAGCGCCGCCTGGAAATGCTCCATCTTCACGCCAGCGCCTGCAACAACGCTGATGTTATAACATTGCATTTACAGGCCCTCTACCTTTACCCACTTGATTTGGAAATAAAAAAAATAATAAAAACTTCGAAGCTTTAGTTACCTTCTAAATTGAAGGAAAGCAAGACAGTTTGATATTACAAAAAGTATACAACATATCAAGCAAATAATTTTCCAAATTTGGACTATTTTTCGCTAATTGTGCGATTAAGGAGTTGTATTTCCTTTCAATGCCTTCGCAGATTATAAAGTTGAATTGTTTACTAGCGAATATAGCAATATTCCACATACAGCTTAGACAATACCGCATAAAAAAAATTGTCTGAAAAAATATGTATTTAGTATAATATTTGATCCTGATCACACTCAAGAAGTCCACACCCATCGACTATATTTCCATTAGAAACAATATGGCGTCTACAGAAAGAGCGATATGTCCCTCGTACTATATACAGCACTACGCCAGGAGGATGAATCTAGCGTGTCGTGTCAACATTGATCCGCTGGGGGTGGCGTTGGGTGATTCAACAAGAGAATGGGGTCGGTTTGGTCGGTCCGTTGCTGGGTAGGTGAATACTGAAATTCCACCCGATCCCCAATTACAACCGCCAGATGGAGCCACTGAAAATTGAAAAAGTTCCTTCTGCTGCCTGGAGGCTTGGTCGCTTATACTTCTTCACGCGTTTGTACCTTACTGTTCGCGACTGTGCATGTTGTGACTTCTATAAACAAATAAGTCGTAATGTTATTGAAAACTTGAACAAATTGGGATGCAGCAAACGACTATAAATCGGCAATGAAATCATATTTTTTTTTATAAATCTTGTAATTTTTTTGTTAATTAATATAACAGTAATTGACAAATGAAATTAGCGTCAGTTAATTTTTCATATATTAAAATAATGTTATTGTGTTGTAGAATTACGTTTGTATGTTATGTAATTATACTGATTAAATATTTACGATATTCTAAACAGGAAAGAAATAAGGAACTAATTATTTTTTAATATAATTCTATAATCTTCTATTAAATCCGTTGACATACCTAGCATGTTTATATAATCGACAATCCGATTGTTGATATCCTTTTGCGAATGCCACATATTCAGAAACAGCTAATGTTATCTGCAAGTGTCGAAATTATCGTACTGGTAAGGACAAAGCCAATTTTCGGTGGTTTAAAAGGAATCGAGCAAAATGGGCGCAGCTTGAAGGAATCCTATTTCAAACATATGGTTTAAAGTTGACATCTTTATTTAAGCATTTAAAGCAAATATGGGAATAGCAACATTTGAAATAATCTGTAAGTAAGTTTTACAAAAAAAAGGGGAAGAATTGCACTCTGCTTTCACATATGGCAGTTTTGTCTAGTTGCAATAATGTAAGAAAAGTAAGTAAAATAGTATACTTCCAATATTATCTACAGAATATTATAATTCCGTCTTAGTCTTTCTTGGTTCTGAGAATGTTTTCTCCGTGTAACTTGTGTATTTCTTCCGCATATTTATATCTAGCTAACGAAAATACCAATATCACAATATTCTCTGTGACTTGACACAACCAGCACACGGCGCTAACTCAGCCACCAGATCAATATCTAACAAAGTCAGATGAAAGGAAAGGTTTCCACGGCATTCCATCATTCTCCTCTTCCTCTCTTCTCCGTTTCGTTTAATCGGACTGTACTTTGTGTGCAGTGTTCGCATCGTATGCCAAAAAAGGACGCATCCATCTATTCGTCCTTTCCCTCTTAGGGGATGGAAAATGGGTGTTCGGTCGACGTGAAGGCCGTCAGATGGTGGAAGAGTGAAGAGCAGTACCAGGATAACTCGCGACGTAGAGGGCAAAAGGGGTACGTAGGGAGGCGGAGAGGTGTCCGCCGCAATCTGGGTAATAGTAAATACTAGGTTTGAGTTGGAATGCGAGGGCGTGGCGGTATGTTGGGCAAGTGACAAAGTAGACGAATCTTAGTCTAAGCCCGCTTACATAGTCCTTTCAGGTACTAGGTGAATATTCTCTAATTATTGATAATTCTTTGTGTAACCGACGTTTGATTTTAAAAATTCTGTAGGTATACGTTGGGACGTTTGGAATGGAAAGAGTAAGGCTCTGGTACACACAATAGAACAGCAGCGCATCGTTGTTAGTATATCGATGCCAACCAAGCGGTATTGATTTTATGTAGGTAGAGAAACTCGTATGTATGTACATATATGAACACAGCCACCTAGATATTTTATATTTTATGTACATATGTATGTATGTATGTACGTATAAGGTGCCTTATACGTATGATACAAAAAATTTTATCATTATATCATGATATGCTGAAAGTGTATCGAGGAAATATAATTGTTTAAGCATCAATGAGATGATTTACAATCTAAAATCAATAAAATTTCGCTTGTAATTTATGACTGCGAAATGTAGAAGGTTGACAAACCTTAAATCTTTAAACGAACGTGTAACTTTTAAAGTTAGATAAATAGCGGATAAGTATAATAAACTTTTTGTAAATTGTTGTCAAGTTAATTTGGAAGTACCCAAGAGTAAGATCATCTCTCTACTTTCATCTTGCGTATTGACTATAACAGATTATTTATGTACATGTGACATAAATTAGTAATGATCTTTGTTAAGTTATTAATTTTAATGAGTGTGTAAGTACCAATTATTAAATTCAGCAGCTTCATTTTCCTAAGAGTTAGTTCATTCTTTCATTTTACTATAATTAAATGCTAGTAGTACGTTACCTATCTAATATTATGCAAAATTAATCAAGAGATATATGTATATATGTATGTGTGTGTGTATGTACGTACATAGCAGTAACCTGGAGCTAAGTTGACTAAAAATTGTTATTAATTACTGCTCGAAAATATATAGTTATGTATATATCAAATATTTTAGAACCGGTTAAATTGCAAAAAGAATAATCGTAAAAAAGTAATTATTATGTTAGTGGAACGTCCATTTTACTCGTACAGCAGCATCAGACGCAGCGAATACACAGTCGGTTACACATCGACGATGGCGACAAGGTCAGGTGTTCTAGAAACAGATCGCTTCGAGAGTGCGACGGTGTTGCTGTTTGCCGCTGAGACCGCGAATGAATACCCTCCACAGACAGGCGATCGATTTCATCTCGGCATGCGAACGAGGTAACAGGAGAACAGACTAGCACCGGCAGAAACATAGCCTTTGAGCTTTTACCATGCGTCTCGCTTAATTCCCACTTCTGCTAACAGTTGACCGACCGCTTACGCACATAACGTTTATTCCACACTTTGCGCTCCGTTCTTTTCCATTATAATGGGATTGTATTTTCGTAAGAAAGTGTACGTAATAGCTACATTATTTAGGTTAATGTTTATACATACATATATGTATATAATTTCAAACAAATTTATAATTTCTAATTGCACGGCGAGTCCTAACAACTATACATATGTTGGAACGTAGAGTAATAATTCTAGATTGTTTTTAAGCTATGATTGTTTAAACGGGAGTCTATTCATACATTGAAAGAAACGAAATTCTTACATGCAAGGATCAAAAAAAAATGTATATTAAACTGCAATAAATAAATTTAAAATAAGAGACAACAAATTTTGACAATTAAAGGTTGGAGCGAAACACTAAATTAATACAACTTATAATTCTCTCTCCTTTTGGCTTGATGACCGCTTGTTGCAAAATTCAAGAGTTAACATGTCTCAGATTTTCGGGTGTTCGATGTTCGGGCCACTGAAGGACCTATATTCTGTTGTGGAAGCCATTTTTTGGTTGAACACGTGGTATAACACGACCTGTTGCAAAATAAAATCGACGATTTTTGCATACAATTCTTCAATATTGGACTGTCGTGCAAAATTTCTTAATCCTTTATGTCTTACTCTCATCAATTCCAATTGGCCCAAATCGCTAGTAGACACAACTCTATATTATCATAAATTTTCTTCTTCTTTCTGGGGCAGCCTTTATGACAAGCTTATTTTTAGTAATCTGTTTTCGATTATTCTCTACACAAACGTCAAACTTAAGACTCGACAAAAGTCCAATTTGTTTCATTTCTGCGCAGGAGTTCAAGTTTTTTCTTTGGTCTATATGTAATTTATTTATGTATACATGCATCTTTTTAAATTCTTTGTAAAGTTCAAATTCAGTTCCACATATATATTTTCGACAATACTTTCGAGACACATTAAAACAATTGTGTCGATTCCAAAGAGTCGGAATTTCCATTATGCTGCTTCTGCGATGATTCCAGTTTGTCTGTAGCGTTTAACAATATTTCCCGTTACAGATTTTGAGATTATTAATTAAATGGAGATTTGCTTCAAGGATTTTCGTCGACAATATTGGAACACCGCGGAAGTTTTGTGAAGTAGAGGCACCTTTAACCATTTTAAATAAATAAAAATTTGCTGTATTTTCAGTTAAATTGTTGATCGTAAATAAATCTGAGCCTGATCTTGTAGTTTCTCTAATTACATATACATATATACACGTGATGCATATGTAGTTAGAAGTCTATTTGACCGCAGTCCCAATTGTTTCGACTGTTATTTTGAATTTGTATAATACATTATAAATTGTAACTGTGTTGGTCTTATTATTGTGTAAATTGTACAGTCACCATTTGGCATTTTAATATTGCTAGATTTTAGCCGAACTTCTATCACTTCTAGAATTGGGTTCCCCACTTATCGTTAAATAAGGTCAGAATATCTCAAAATTCAAAGATATTACTTTTGGAGTCCCTCTGGATTCTCTTTTAGGTCCTCTTCTGCATATAGTGCATTAGCATTATTTAGATATCTTTTGTATTGTCGTTAAATCCCAAGGCTTCTATTGCAGCTCTTCTTCTCTTTTTTGTTTCTAAGTAAGGTTGTTTCGACAATTGAATTGTTAAATAATGTAACAAATTTACAAAACAGATTTCTTGTCGTCGGCTTGTTTTCGAAATTTGGAAATATGAAAAAATCCGCCATAAGTTGAAAGATGTTAACCAGTTGAATGTGGAGCGGCGGAGATTTTTGCGTACTGTTGCATACTTTTTTTATACAAACTGAATTAATTTATTATTTTAATTTGAGGTTTAGAGCTTTGCTAACGGCACCTATTCACAACTCAACATTATGAACCCTAATTTACTAGTTTCAGGTCTACGACTGGCCAACCATTTAAATCTTTACGAAAGCACTTATTACAATTTACTGTCCCATTTTCAGTTTCAGTTCGTATGCGAACCTTCCAACTTGTTATCTATTTTTTAGGTGAAGTTTTCTTATTTTCTTTCTTTCTGGTTAAGTTTAAGCAGCGTTACATCGGGCATTGATACATTTTGATTTTCTTTTTATAATGTATGCACCATACTTTCAGTTACTTTAACAAAGCATTTATATTAAAAACAAACTTCTAATTGGCGTCTGTTTTCATCGGCCAATCGTATAAAACTATGTCCAGAAATGATCAAGAAACACCACGACAGATTTCATCAACAAACATGCGATGTGGTAGAAGGTGAGTATGAACATGATCAAATTGACTATGAACATGAGTATGGCCATCAGTTGACAATACACCACGCGAAGAAATCATCAAATTTTGGCCTAGTTGTAGAATACACAGATTATTGCGAAGTTAACGATAAACGTGTTTGATTTAGTATCTGGCGTGGGAAATGATAATTAAATTGCTCCAACATGTATTGTGTTGTTCTAAAATATTTCATCTAAATTTCAGTTATCTAGTATTTGCGTGAACCTGATTTGAAAGATCCAGCACATATTTTGTATTAAATCAGAAAAATAAGAAGGATATATATATAATTGCTCAAAGGCGCTGCAAAATAACAGTTTCAAGTAACTGTACTGAAACGAAAAGAGGCACCAATTATATGTTATAATACAGTATTTCATTTAATATCCAATCATCTCTGAAGCAAAGTCAAGTATGTAAGGCAGAATAGGCCAGTCAACATAAATTCTTTTATGTCACACTATCAAACCAAATCAATAAAATCATCGACCCTCTACAACGTTTAAAACCCACTACGCATGCGTAAATCTAATATTCTGACACATGCAGAGAAGTACTCCCTAACGCTGTGTATATATTTAAAATAATATGGAAAATTAAAGAAGTCTAGGCTCTGAGAACATGCGAACAGTTCCAACAACTGTTGTTGGGAGTGGTTGCGGGTTGGTAGAAGTAACGACTATTTGATCTAGTAACGTAAATTCCGCTGAAATAATAATATCGCCAGTATGAGAAGTAGGTAAGATGCTGAAAATTATAAAATGTTCTTTGACCTCTATTTTGGTGGTCGTGGAAATCAATACGCGCAAAACAGGTACAAAATTTAGACGAGAAGATACGGTCATACATACGTACAATGTAAAAACAAGGGACTCAATGTACATTATTTGTACGGGTAATTGCTTTGAAACTATTTCGTCACTATAGAGATACAAAAATTAAATATTACTCCAAAAAACTAAAACGCATTCACTCAATCATTAGTTTGAATAATCCTTATTTGATGACTCTTATGCTTACATAAAAAAATGTAGCGTATGGCAGTCTAATTCAGCAGTATTCAACTACAGCATTCAAATCATCCCCAATGGTCCTAGCAGGTGAATTTGGCGCAATTTTGGTCAGAGGCCTCGCATAAGGAGTTGGCAAGATTCAATGTTAATTTCTCAGAGTTTAATTCAGATCCAAGTCCTTAATTGATCCTCAGTTTAGGCGTCGCAATTATTCCCGTAAACCTTCTTAGTCAATAAAACCCAAAAAGGTTTCAATAGGCTTAACTTGAGATACGTTTGGCGGATTACGCGCGCGAGGCACAAAAAGTATGCCGTGGGAGCGCATGACGTACCTCTTTACAACCATTTTTTGGGCGTAATGGCTTGAAGATAAGTCTGGCCGGAACATAATTTCGTCATTTTGGTGATGGCAGATTGACAAAGTCAATCAATTTTGGTAAGCAACCTTCACATTAAAGGTTATCAGTTACTTTTTCTCACCTGCCTTCCTTCAAAATGGGCGCATCAGACTAATACCTTTTCTGGGAATTCAGTTTTTGTTTTATATTTTACTTCGCCGGATATCTCATTATATCTTGTTTTTAATTTGTTTTTCTTTTGGAATGCCGTTTTGTGTAAAAACTAGCATTACCAAGAATATCAGCGTAAGTTGCAAAAATTTTTCATCATCCTCAATGACGATAATTTAAGGCAGATAATAAATAGTTAACTGCGAATAATTCGCGCGGACCCTTCTCTGGTAAATGTGATTAAAGATAAATATGACTATCACCATATGAGTTTATCTAAATATGGAAAGTCTTGCTGGAGTTGACACAGACTTACATCAGAATAGCTTGGCACGAGCAGATCCACATTTATTTTGTTGTTTGGTGTAGTGTTATAGTCACTACGTTCGTTCAATTCCAGTAATCCGCGTTCCTCTTTCAATGTGTAGGCCCCAGTTTTTTCTTTTCGACCTCTGTTTCGATTGGTGGTTAGGCTCTAGGTCTTGTTTGGTAGATTCTTTCCTCGAGTTTTGTAGTCGGTAATTGACTCGGGGAATCCTGATCTTGGATAGCAGTTAGTTTTATGGTTCAACAGCTTGCTTAATTAATGTATCATCATAGACCAAGCTCTCGCAAACGCACGTCCTCCAGCGATATCTCGTTAATGTTGATATTACTAGGTTATGTGTCAACCGTTCGCGACAGTGAACGTATGATTTGAGAATGTCTCCAAGTTCTTAAGACGATATTTAGATCCGGTGAATCATTACTATGCTAAGATTACTGTTCCAATCGATATGCCACGTTGTGCATTCATGCGAGTTTCTTATCTATGATCAGCCCGATCATAGCATAACACATTTATGCCAGTAAATTTGTTACCGAAAAATTCCGTAATTATCTTACTCCACGCATTTCCATTCGTTGATCTTAAGCTTTCTCGATGGCTAACATTCCATATATTTATATTATTCGGTGAGAATAGCGGAGTTCGCATACAAAATCTACTACATCCGTTTTCTTGAAAATGCCGATATTGGTATGTCTTCTCATAATTTCGACACGTTCTAGCGGTTTTCGGACTTCTTTGCGTCTAAAACCCGCTATAAATGTATCGAAACCTTATTTATAGTTTAAGTTTTGTAGCAAAACTGACTATACGACATAACTGACTAAATCCTCTCTCGCTTCTTACCCGTCCTAAGTTTTTATAGTATCTCAAAACTCAATAGCGGAACAGTGTGATTCCTCATATAAGAACGCAGCAAACAATGCAGTTTATTTTTCTAATAATGCAAATATAAATTAATTCTTTAATTGCCTCTTGTCCACTCCACACCAACGTATTATCTTATAGTCAGATAATCCAGAGCATAATTTTCATTTTTATATGGGTTTTAGCTTTTTTTTCACAGAAAATCCTCACTTTTTCCCCTAATTCTTTTTTTGCTAATTTAGCTCTCCGCTGATGGATCAAGGTGCTCTTTAGTTGTAGAAAGTTCTCTATAAATGTTAGATTTTATAACTCAAACGAGCATAGTACGTTTTCTCCCTCTCCCAAAAAATTGTACATAGCTGGTTCTCTCCACAACTGTTCCTTGGTAAGTTTACAAATTTCGACAAGTTTCATATTTTTACCGAATCGTATCTATTCGCTACACCCGAAATAATATTTATCATTTATTGATTCGCCGAGGCCGCTTACATTAGAATAATCATTTGACTCCTGTTTATGTTTTTTGTTAGTATAATATTATTTCTGTTACTTTATTATCTTTAGTGTTAATTCGCTCCCAATATTTTGCAAGACTTCTTCGTTGTTTTTTATAAAACACGTAAGTAAACGCATAAAATAAGCTTAACCTGCCTTTTTGTGTCACCTTCCATTTATTAAATATGGAAAAATTACCTCATAAGAAGAGGATTGCTAAACATTTTTCGGTGGACGGCGAAAACAAAATAAGGGTTTCAAATATGTTTAAAACCTGTCAGAGCAGCAAAATACTTCTAAAGTCACAAAACTTGAAATTAAACTAAGATCAGCAGGTAAAAATTTATGCATTTAAAGAATAAAAGATTAACTTTTTTTTGTGAATATGACGTGATATAAAAATATATAGCATATATTACACTCTTCGAATTTTAATGCTCTTTAACGTTTAACCGGATATAGACGTAGCCCATAGTCATGAGTTGTTAGCATTCTGTGCAACGGTCGTAGCAATGTTTATGTTTTGAAATGCTTAAGTTTGAATTTCTGGAAACCATGTGCTTTGAGTTGATGTGGTTGCCTACATTTAAATCACAGACCGCAGGGCTTATGCGCAAGTTTAACCGCCTTAACGTATTAAGAGTACAGTAAAAGAATTTATTAACCGCGGAGTTTGCGAATAAAGAAAAAGATGGATGCATATAGTGACGTATATCTTATCTTTGTGGGATATACTGTAATTACTTGCTTTATCGAATACAAAATAAAAGGGTCTATTCTTGATGCATAAATACAAATATAAGTAAACATTAGATCTGCATTTAATGTTCATGGATTTAACTATTGAATTGAGAGCTTTAGATAAACTCAAGCTGTTTAAGAAACTTTATGAGCAGAGGGATTTTTTCATTTCAATATACTACTTTATTATCCTGCACATATATGTTTTCATTTGTGTCAACAGGAAACACAAATTCGGTATTGGATTAGAAGATGGCAAAAGAAAATGAAGACGTTACTTTGAGAAAAAAAAAAAACAACGACCTGGTCGACTACCTAGAATCAATCAAAATTGAAACACAGTGTTAAATTTTGTGGACAACAATCCGAAAATTACCTCTCGTTACGTGGTAGAACAAGTAGGACTGAATTGTGTACCTAGAACGGTACAGTCATCTTTGCTGATGAAACAGTATTTTCTACCTCACAGGAGATAATAACATTTATACAGAGTTCGAATAACACTCGTTACAACAGAAAAAATTTTGTTCCAATTCGACGTAGTAGTCGAATAAGCCTAGCATACTGGTGGTGAATATCGACTGCAGATCCAGGAGAACTCATTACTATAAACACTAGAATGAATGCGGCAGAGTACATCAATATTTTAGACTCATAACTAGTGTTCGATTATTATATCCTCCAACTGCTCCTATTATTTTGGTGCAAGACAATTCGGCGGTTCATACCTCAAGAGCCGTATCCCGGTGGCTCGAAAATCATCCTGAAATTGAGCATTTTCGTTGACCTTCAAAATTGCCAGATTAAACCCAATTGAAAATGTATGGAATGTAATTGTTTAGTCTCTGCCAATTTCGTGAAGCGCACCGAAAGTGGAGAACTTTAGTCATTACAAACAAGGAATATTAGACCACCTCTTGATTTTCTCTAGGTCTTAGTTTACGTATATTTGAATACATTTTTAGTTCTACATATTGTATTTTGTTATTGATATTTTCTCATATGTATTTTATATTGTTTGAAATTAATTTAAAAAATTTTGTTAAATTGTGTTGATGCGCAATTCGTAAATATAAAAAGAAATTCATGCCAAACGTTTCCGTTTCTTAAGCACATCGGGCGTTAGGCATGTGGAAATGATCTATTCAATATTACTTCAATGTAAACATATTAAAAATCAACGCAATATTTCCAATAATATTATGTATCTACTGATGTGCCGCCTGCTTATCAAGTTTCTAAAACAGTTCGAGTTTACCTAAAATTGTCTATTCAAAATCCATGAATATTAAAAGCAGACGTAATATTTGTTAAAAACCCTGTTTTATAAAGCGGTCTATTTACCTGTCTACCTATATTTGTATTTATTCATCAAGAATAACCCCTTTTATTTTGTATTCGATAGAGCAGGTAATTACAATATATCCCACAAAGATGAAATACACGTCACTACATTCACCTATCTACTTACTGGCAAACACGGCGGTTATTAAATTCTATCGCTGTACGTATAAACACAGTGAAATGAAAACAAAAAAGAGAATTTTACAACGTATATAATAAATAAACAATCAACTCCTAGTCGCTGTTGGTTTTTCTATTATTATTTACAAGTGTTTATTTCCACCGCCATTTGCGGACATAGAAGAATATATTCTCCAGGTTAAATGACCAAACGGAAAAACCTCACCTTTACGATATCAAAGCTGAATTATCACGCACTAATGTTACATATACGCGCATGTCTACAGAACATTAGAGTCACTTAACAAAAGAAGAAGAAGGGAAGAACTCAACACACCATCACCACGACCACTAAACTGCACGATATTTACAAACGCACGCCAAGCAAGTAACCAACACAGTTCAAGTCGGCAACGTCGCTAGGTCTTTTTTAAATACTCATGATTACTGAATTACTATACCTACCGATCTTACATAGTTCCCAGAACAGGTTAATACAAATAAACCGTAAACAGGAATCGTTGCATACCATAATTTTAAATTTCACCTATTGTTGTTCATTCTTTTTGATACGTTTAGGTAATGCATTATAAAGGATATACATACATAGACATAGTTATCCCGGGTGTATGGTGAAAAGGGGACTTTAGAGTAATTGATTTTTGTATACAGCAATATAAAAGTACCCAATGGAATTAAAAATAGACAACATTCTAACCAAATATGTTTAATTAACAACACGCCAATTGTAGAATAAAGATTAGATAATCGATCGTATAAATTTTTTTCATCAGTGTACGGAAAAAATACCTGTAAAAGATGTGATGTTACAGTCTTCTTCTTTCAACTTTATCTTTCTTTCGTAATGAAGATTACATAACGTAACATATGTATGAAAAGCGTTACATACATGTACAGGCATTGCTTTATACATATTTTGTATTAAAGGTGCGCCTCAATTAATGTCAATTGTGCACAAAGATTGAAATTACTAGAGCATTTGCTTCTTTTTATAAACCTTTTGAATTTTATATCAAAATACAAAATGGAACGGAATTTTACAAAGATATGTTTTATATTAATTTTATATTAGTTGGATGTTAAATAATTTTCCTAATTGATATACACTCCACCACTTGCACCTATCAAGTGGATGATCTTATTTTTTTCGTTGAGTAATTAATAGACAAAAAATATCCAGAAGCAAGTTTTCTATAAAGTACAAGGGATATCTTTTTAACTTTCACAAAAACATTGAAAAACTGGTAGAAATCAATTTATTGGATTTCAAAACACTCGCTATTAAGATTTGTATACTTTCGCATGCATTCGGATCAATTTTCACAATATTTTTCCAATGTGAAGGTGGTATCCCCAAAACATGACCTTTGAAAGTTTCAACTGCTTCTTGAGGTGATAAAAATCACTGTCCATAAATTTTTTGTTCGACATTCGGGAACAAAAAGAAATTATGCGGCGATAAATCAATCACGATAATCAATTGTTTGACGTGCTGTGCCAGAGCTAGCATTATCATGATGAAGGATGATGCGACGTTGTTGAGCGTTTTTCCTGATTTCATCGATGACTTCTGGCAAATAAATTGTTGTATACATACAGCATACAGCACTGTTCCTCGATCCTTCAAAGCTTGCGACATGTCCAGTGCAATGAAAGAAACGATCAATTATTTTCTTGGAAGTGCCTCTTGAACGAACAACTTTCGTTGGATTCAGTCCATCTGGGAACACTCAATCAGTTAATTGCTGCTTAGTTTCGAACTCGTACGAATATATTCAAGCTTCATTCCCTATTACTATGTTGTATATGGATTTCCAAGTTCCTCTCTGAATTTTTTTCAAATTATTCAGAATCTATTTGGAACAAATCTTTTTCACACCTAACTGTTCATGCAAAATCGAATGTACAGCAATCTTTGATATGCCTAAGAATTCCTCCAATCCAGGCGAATCCTCTTCAATCATGTTGTATACAGCATTGATGTTTTCTTGGAACACCAATCGATTTGGTCGACCTACACGAAATTCACCATTGACGGAAGTACGATGGCGACGAAGTTCGGTATACTAATTATAACAAATTCAGAGAAAAATGATAACTGTATTTAAAGAAGTGCGTTAATTCGCAATTGATTATGTTTTCTACTTAATTATTTTTCCATATTTTTTCTGTTTTAGTAAAATATTCCGATATCAGGGTTTTGTATTCTCGGCAAACGTTAAAGCCACATTTACGCTCACAAGGTTTCAACATATTTCTAATAACTTTCTCCGTAATCGCTACCTATCTGGTTATTTGTGGAGAAATTTATAAATTTAAGACCTAGGTACCTACATAAATGCTTATAAGATTAGAACGAATAAAGATAAATTGATCAAATCAATGACAAAAGATTGTATTCTGTAGATAATACTTAAGACAATACGACAATCTCCGCCAATAAATTGAAAAGTTGTAAATCATTCACAGTTATAAAAATTACTTAATCAGAAATTTTATGAAACCTTCAAAATCATACACAAGCTACGAGGTAAAGACTAATCAAAGTTTCCATTTCGAAGGCGGAAACTGAAAGGATTAGAAGTTGACGACGACGTCTATTTGAATGACACCAATACGTCATGTCAACAAGAAAAAAACTGTATCAAGTGTAAGAAAAATGAAACGAATCAAAAATTCTAGGTTTTAGCAATTTTTACTACATTTATATACATCGCTAATTAAATAAATGTTATTCATTTTCCTTC
Source organism: Oryctes borbonicus (assembly GCA_902654985.2). Taxonomy (NCBI): domain Eukaryota; kingdom Metazoa; phylum Arthropoda; class Insecta; order Coleoptera; family Scarabaeidae; genus Oryctes; species Oryctes borbonicus. The sequence goes on from LR736876.1 coordinate 4,046,831, forward strand.
CTTCCCTTATCTGGGCCAAAAATAAGTAATCGTAAAAACTTATCTGTTTACACTTATTTCACTCTTGGATGGTAATTATCGGGAATGGAGAATATAAAAAATCAGGTGTAATATTTAATATTTTCAGCTTTAGTTCATTTAACGGGTATGCTTGTAATGCTTTCCTATCAGGGAAAACGGAAACCCTAGAGGTGGCGTGAAATTCAAAGTGAAAGAGGTGGACAAATAGCGGTTTAGTGTGATAGAGTAAGATGATAATAAGATCAATAGCAATGTTTTATATTCAGCATTGTTGACCTCCGTCGAAATAACCAATGCGGTTGCCACCACTCGATTCCCAGTGTAAAATCTTCAAGAAAGGCAAGAACATGAAAAGCTCTACGATAAAGGGCACCTGGTAGGGAAGCAAAACAAAATTATAAAGAAAATTCAATACTTCGTTACTGATATTTACTTTAATCTTTAAAGAAGCCGATACTTTCTTCTTCGATGTAACACTCTAGTATAAATAAGTAATTTTACCAATAATGTAAATACAGATTTCTCATAAAGTTAAGATCAAAGTATAATGTGGATAAGCATAGCAGGCTACGTATTGCTAACTGCTATACATTTTCGATATTCTTAACAAATCGGTCAAGTGATGTTACGAAAATAATGAACAAATGGTAATTAATAAATGTTTTCACATTCTAGTTATGGAATTGTTTGTTGTATATTACATATACGCTATATCTGAACATTAGGCAATGTTAGCTAGCTTACCAAAAGCAAATCTAAGTGCAGCCATGGCATTCTAGAAATGTTTTCTTCAAATTCTTCAAAGTAAGATCATATTCACGCACTTAAACTTATGTTAGTAAATGGAAGACCACTACCACAGCGTATATCAAAGTATTATTATTGTTGTCAGTATGCAGCCACTGTATGTTTGCCGCCCAAGCTAACGGCACCAAACATTAAAGTATTAACTAACACGTTGGTGTATGAATAGGTCGTAGAAGTAAGTAAAAGGTAGCTTAAAATAGTCACTGGAATAATAATAACTGTAACAGATTTTTAAGGCGGCTATTGCCAACCTCAACAATCGCATTTTGAAGCCGTCGCACCATTAAACATGCGCCACTACTTCCAGTATGTTAACTACGACCCTCATTACCGACAGCGGCACAGTAATTGCGATATTATTCGAATACGATGATAGTAATGTCGACAGGAGTGGTACACCGAATGAAAAGTATAGAGAGCATGGAAGCGAATACGATCAGCGATCAAACGAGAAACTGAGCAAGGGGGATGCCCTAATATTCTGTTAGATAAAGATGAAATGAGCGACGCGACGCACAGAAGACGTCTAAAACGAAATGTGGTCCTCTCTGCAAGCCCGTTGTTGCTTTCCATAGGTAAGAGGAGTGTAGGTGGAACTGCCGCTTGTCAGCGGACGGACACGACGAGAGTGTGTTTTGTTGCGCCGCTCTGCGCCGATTCGCGACGGTCTTCCTCTCTCTATATGCATGCTTTCTATCCCCTTGCTACCCTTAGCTAGGTACCACTACCGCCACGAGTGCCTGCATCTGATAAAGGTTTAAACTAATGACTAGAACGACTCTCTGCACTCTCTGTATCGGTAGCAGCAATAATACTACATATGGGTGTGCATCTACCAAAGCATATTACACCTAGATTTTTGCCAATAAACCTACACATATCATTTTCTCCTGTGAAATGCAAATACTGTAGGATAAAACGGAAAGTACTTCGCCAGTTTCTCTTTTCGCAAGCGGCATTACACAACGGAAGTCATAATAACTCATGAAACGCCAAACGCCATTTTGTACCAAGTCACAGAATCATATTTGGAACTCGACACCTCGTCACTCAAGTAAGACAGCGTCTCCTAGAATACATAAGCATTCTTGCAAAATGCGCTCGCTAAAAAAGCGTTTAGGGAAGTCGCTCTAGATTCTAATTATGCATTGCATCCCCAGTTTGTAATGAACTATGCCAAGTGCTTTTCGAAGAGTAACATAAATTTAGTTATGATAGCTAGTTCTCCTTACAACGTTACAAATGGTTATTCGTCCGTGAAGGAATGCAATTCCAACTTATAACGTAGTAAACACGCGTTAACTAACATTACTCTAATTGTACTGCAGCATTCTTTTTTTGTTTTACCAAACTTTTAACCATCAAAAAACTGACTTAAGAAAACAGTTTCTCAACAGTGTACCAAGATATACGGCAGCCTGCTCCACTATCTTAGCTAGTTCTCAAAAAACTATATTATGTAATCAAATATGGCTTTGTAACCATACGATCTATTAAGACTATAAACTTAAATGAATTTTTTTTTAAATAAAACTTAGCATCTACATGTTCCCTACGCGACAAAATTATTATGACTTTTTTGTATATAGGAATGTTCTGTTTTCGCATCAAAATATAGGGCATGCTATCTAAAATAAAAGAGAATTGTCAGTGTGAAATTTGTTAAGAAGTCACTTAACACTTATAAATAGATGTTGACGGAGCTGTAAATATAAGAAGTAATTATTGCTCAAAGGAATACTACAATTAAACAAAATGTACACAAAAGAAATAACAACATAAGATAAAACATATAACTTTGAAGAGTTTGATCCTTTCTTTGACTGATATTAATAAAATTCTCGTGTCCAGCCCTACGTCCCCTGGCTTTCGTTCTAGATTTGTAACTTTCGTAATTTGCAATTACTTCCTTGGCTTGAATAATTGATACTTCATCGTCAGAACCTTCTTCATCGATGTAATTATTGATTGTGTTATCTAATAGGGAGTCCTCCACATCGTCTTTAGTGTTTCTTAAATTGTTAGTTAATTCGTTAACATTCAATTCATAAGAACCCAGTGGCTTTTCACAATTTTTACGTTGTAATTCTTCTAGATTATACTTCTTAGTCCTTAATACATCCCCTTCTATATTGACAACAGTATCAGTAGAAACGCACGCTGTTTCCGCGTAATCGTTGGGTTCGGCAGGGTTGTGGAGAACCATTTTCCTTGATTGCAACGATTTAATTTTATGCATTAACATATTGCACAATTTCGCCTTTTCCAGGGATGTTAAGGAATTTGCCGGAGTCAAACATTTGGCCGCATCCATCCCACTTTTATAACAAACCCACAATATAAGTTGCGTTATAATTTTGACATGTAGAAAATTTCACGTAGACATGACGTTTAGGTTGAATATGTCAAAATAGATGACGTCACCAAGTGGGGCACTTACAACAGGCGTCCTCTTTTTACCCTATTAACTGAATATTTATTGATTCAAAATCACATCGACAGCTATCAACTTGCTGGTCGGTCCCGGCGTACACCGTTGACAAATGCGCATCGCATACGAGTTGCTTTACGATACCGGAAAAAACAGACATACATCACCTTCAACTATACCGGGTGATAACGGAAAGTGGACAAACCCTGCATTTATTACCTCATATAACAAAATTGAATTTTGGAAGGCCTGTAGTAGATCAGGTTATGATTTTTTGGGATAATTTCGCTTTTTGTTTGATCGGAAGTGTCTCTAATTTTCGATTTTTTAAAAATTAGAGAAAATACATATGTTCCATTAAAAAATTAAAACTTCGAGATACTTCCGGTCAAACCGGAAGCGACTGGATATTCATTATTACCTCGACAGATCACGGTGATCTAGTATAAGTCCTCCAATATGTAAATTTTTATCTAAACTAATAAAAAAGTTACAGGGTGCACCCACTTCCAGTTATCACCCGGTATTGCATCGATTGTTGTCTTCCATTCTGCAACTGAAGTAACTCTGAACTACCAAGTAACCTAAAGCATTAAATACTTGGGTAGCTCGGATCTACTCCAGTTATTGAGTGGAAACTTTACTTTTTACAATAGAAGTATACATAAGTATACTATATATATGTATAAGTGTACGTATATATATTTATATGGAAAAAAATCTCCAAAATATCGTCATTACAAGTGTTCAATGTTATAAAAACTGCCGACAGCGACAACTCGATGCTGTCCGCGTAGGGCCGGTTTTACAATGAGGGGATAAACCTAGAATAGCGTCAGGGGTTCCACAGCTTATCGACTATTAATTGTTCGAGAACTAAATCGTATGCGCAATAGGCATGACATTATACATAAATACATGTACAGACGCAACCAATCGATCGGCACCTCAATTGTCTTTTGATTTAAAAGTCGAACAACTGTCGATAGACAACTTGTTTTGAATTGCATTATAAGTATACGTAAAAAGAGAATCAAAAAATAAAATATTTTGATTCTTATGATGAGCGGCAGTGCCAGAAGCTTTCAAAATTGATTCGTTTTCATGTTTATCTATTATCTGCACTTAAATAAGTGCATATATGTTTACAGAAAAAAAATATGGATTTGGAAGAATTCAGAAGAGTTTGTTGAACATTTCTATTTAAAGAGGCAAAAATGAAGACATTTATTGGATGAAATAATAACATTAAGTTTTTATGCTACAAGGTCAATAGTAACACGGGACTTTCAGTAGTTGTTTTCGTCTCGTTTATTGTTGCTGGTTGTGTGTGATAGACTTTGTAAATAATCCGTGGGGACTCTGTGTGAGATAAGGCGGTAATAAAGAAATTTATGAGAAAATAAGGACCTATTTACTTCAACTTTTCTATTTGATAGATTTTATCTTTAAGATGCTCCCACGATAAAAGATCAAATGAGGTGTGGTCTGGGAAACGTGGGGATATGTGTATGTATCACTTGCCCGGCAAATTTTAACTTAGGGTCTCACATTTCGATGATAATGAGAAGGTACTCTCTTGTTGATAATAAAACTTTTCATTCACAAACATCTCTCGAATGGATGGAATGGTGGCCTATACAAAAGCGTATACTTTTCTGGGACACACAATTACTCTTGGCAATCACTAGATATCGTACGAACTAGCGCTGTCAAAAACCCTCGGGTTCTTTTTCGGGAACGGGGTAACCAAGTCCGGTGCACTATCCCGTTTAGGGGAATCCGGGTACTCGGCTCTAGAACCGGATACAACAACGGGCAACAGCCCTAGTGCGAAGTATTCGGGTTTTTGTTTTCAGCAAACGACTCGAACACTTGCCGTATTAGTTAGTGGTGCAATTAGCGGTTTTCAAAAGCTAGCTCCATATTGGTAAGATGATATTCATGAAACTTTCTTCATTTCAACACCAAGTCATAAAGTTACGTTTCGAAATGCAGAACTCTTCTAAAATGAATCTATTCTTAGAATAACGAAAGTTAAATATAAAATTATAATTCCAAAGGCATACCCTAATTGGCTGTGATCAAGCAATAGTTATCGCGAACAAAACAGATAGGGGATGCTTATAATTTTCTCACTTTAGGTCAAATACCCGTTATATCTACACGTGTTTGGCTAAGCCTCTTGCGAATCTAAGTTTTCAGCGCTTAAATTCAACGTCCATTACGAAATGAGTTATGTTTGGAAATTTCAAAATATGGGGGGTTTCGTGTATCTAAAACGTCGTAATTTGAGGTTAGTTTTCCCTTTTCAAATTTAATTCTAGTAAAACGTGTTAATTTTTCAATTGAAACTGCCGGAGCAGTGTCTAGGGACACTTCCATAGACCTTCTACAGACCGTAAAATTAATCAATTAGTTTCTATAATGATACATGAAGTACAAAAATAAGTAGAGGTAGAATAAAATATGTATCCTAAAAACATCGTTCGCTAAGTGCACACGATCATAGAGAAACGGTGTTATTCTAAACATTGATTTTTGTGTAAAGGCAACGAAACAGGGCAGAGTTAAGCAGGAAAACAGCAACTGTTGAACCGTCTCTTTTCTTCGTTACAGTATTCTCTTTTTATTCGTACACATACATAGGTGGATTATTTTTCTACACACACTTCCTTCCTAATATCAAAAGTAAGGACATGTTTACAAGTCTGTGCATATACCAGTTTAAACGAGACGTAGAAAAAAATGAAATTTTCGCCATATGCGCCAGTTGAGATATATGAAGAAAGCAAAATTTATATTGGCGCAAAGCGACCAAATCCGATATCGAATCTCCCAGTTGCTGTGTGAGAACAGTGAAGAGAAGGAGGCAGCATTACCAGTCCTGTGACCTAATCTGCGTAGAATTTAATCGATTTCTAGGTGCATGCATGGTGGCGAGCTCCCCTGTTCCCCATCGCCATCCACAACGCCACCTCTATTTCCATCTCTCTCTATCTTTTTACTCCGGACTCGTCAAATCCCGTACGTTTTCCCCGCACACCCTTTCCATTCTATATCGCTCCCCAAAACCCGTAGTTTTAGCTTGCCGCAGCCTCACTCTTATTGACCCGATCCCCGTTAATGGATTCCACTACATACAAGGCTTGAAGTTGGACATAAATTTACCATCAGCGCCCTCTTCCAAAATCCGTATTACTCTATCAAATCAATTGAATTATTTTGAAAAACAGAGTGATTACAATAATCAAGCTAATATCTTCTCCACATCAAAATTATATAATAAATAGCTAAGCAATGTCGGCATCCGATAGGAGTGGTACGATTATTACAATCTGTAAACATAGGAAGCGTATGGTAGTTATATTCATATCGGAACTGTCTCGTGTGAAGTCAGGCTGATCTAACAACTTCATTGCTAGGCAACCTAAATATAACAATCGCCAAACTCCCAAATCTAAAATAAGTAAATTATTCTTGTTATTTATTGTCATTATAACCCAATTTTTCGTATTTTCAATCTTTGTTCTTGTTATTATTATCTTCTATTTTTACCTATTTTGTTAATTGTAGTTTATTTGCTTTATCGAACTTTATCCCAATTATTATGGTAGGTATGTTTGTTTAAATTTGTTCACTTGTGATAGGCAATGTGCTTTTTCTTCAGGCTTTTAATTTGTTGAATTTCCATAAGCTTCACGTAAATTTAATATTCGACGAATTTGGTAAAAATTACCACGAAATAGAACCTAGTTAGCGCTATTCTTATACGTCCGGAAATATAAACATTACACTAAGTAAGATAGGAGGAATAAGACAAAATTTACAGAGTTAATTGCTTTGACAGAAGATTTTGATCAATTTCTTGTGAAACTAGGGCAGCTATGATGATAGTTGTTGCCAGATTTATCGAATATCAAAATTGACCCTGCAAAAGCCTGAAAAACAAACTCACTGTGAATTCTGTGGCATTGGAATAAAGAAGCACTTCACTAAAACCCACAATATCTCACTCGCACTGGACTGGTAGTCATGCTATCATCAGTCAGTTTTACTGTTGATGATGATAGCTTGGGTATTGAAACGTGCGTCCAATGCGAGTGTGGTAAGTGTTTTAGTGAAACTTAAAAATATGTGACAACACAATTTTTATTAGAGCAGCTACATATTTTATTGGATTAAATAAACGTGTTGCAATTCTTACTATAAATTGTTATTATTTTAAAAATACAAGAAATCATTTTTCCAAATTTTTCTTCTCAGAAACAAATTTTGTTCGTTTTTTGTTCAAGAAACATACAAAATACGGTTACCTGAAACTGTATTTTGTATTTACATAGCTGCATATGAATAAAATAGTCAGAACTTCCACAGTCTACGAACAATTAAGGCGGTTATAAATCAATTTTGCGTAACGCTGCAAAACTAAGGAAATTAAACGATACAATTCTAGGTGGTCGATATCTCAAGCAGCATCATTTTAAAACTTCATGGAATTCTAAGGGCACAAGTTTGGCGTAAGTACACCATTCGTAACATTTTCGATTTATTGTTGACAAACAAAACAGAATCGCATTCAAGACAAATTGTAAGTGTACATCATGTATATATCAAAAACGATAACTTTTGTGCATTATGCGAAATTAACGCAAGTAATATATAAGAAAATACTGAAATAAAAATCATACCTTTGTACAACATGAATTGACATCTGTATATCCGATATTTAGCAAAATATACCTAGAATAGAAGAAAAATATGTCAGTTAAATATTAAGTATTTGTTTCTTAAAGAATTAATGGGCGCAATGTACGTAAAGTTAAATTCTATGAAATTTTAAAATTAAAATTAAATCATTTTCTTTATAATAATTTCCAAATACTTATTACCATTTGTTATTTTTTGTGATGAAATACTCGTTCTTATTTGTAAATTTTAAAATTATAAAATTACTTAGTTTCTCAATTGTTCTTTAAATCATAAATGATTCAATATTGCTAGCACTAAAAAGAGAATTGATAACAAGGAAGAAGAGTAGTTTAAACAGGACATATGACACTACCATGTGTTAGGTTAAATTCAATCACATAACATGTTATTTATGAAAAAATATATATAATTTACGATTTTTAGTGGTAGAGCAAATTGACATACTTTAGTTAAATAACAGTATCCAACAAAGACTAAAAAAATAATATACGTTAAATTATCTGCATTAAGTGTTCAAAATTACATCAGAATCTTAAGTTTTCAAAAAAAAAATTGATTTACTATAAAACTCGCTATCCCTAGACACTCCATTGAACCGTTCCTGATGTATCCATTATAGGGTGTCTTCTTCGTGGTTTGCTATTATATATTGCTAATATTCATGTATTGCTAGTTAGTGTAATTGCGATTGTATCCTTGTTGCCGCTCTTTTTGAATAAGATGGCGAACTTTTAAATAATTTTTCGTCCAACTATTATATATTTATGATCGGTTGTAGCGACACGAATTAAAAATTTAGTTATAATTGAAACGTCCAAAACACTTTTAGTGATGAAAGATTAAAAAAAAAAACAGATAACGAACCTATGAACGTCAAATCGTAAACCTGACTATGTAGCGCAGTACCTTAATGTCCCATATGGTCGTAAACATAGTAAAAGTCAGGTTGAGACTCAGCACGAGACACTATAAAAGTTGGAAGCTGATCATGTGCGCCGTTGCTTCAACGATCTTCAGTTAGTGCTCCTTATATTTCAGACGGCACTACATTTTATCATACTTCCAGTGTGCGCGGTGTCCTTTTGTTTTTTTTTTTTTGCAGTAGCCTAGCTCTATTAATGTTAGTCCCACAAACAGGATTGCTCTGGTACTTCTTCAAAATGTATCAACCGATACAATGGGCAACCGTCCCACGAACATAATTTGTTCCATAACTGTGTTCTACCCGAATTGAAGCCGAAGCGGTCACAGATCTTGGAAATTAATTAATTTGTTGTGAAAGTCCAAAAATTAAAAGTTCAGAGTTCTTAATTTAACTTAGGCAAAAGTAATATACAAAAAAGATTAAATGAAAAAATGACGTATGAGTTCTGGGGTTTTCTTTTTTTTACGGAGGTTAACCTATCATTGTTTCTCTACAAGATTTTTTGGCAGTACCGAATAGCATCTAAATGATACCATAAATTTCACCTCACATAACAAAATTTCCGAATAAGTCATTTAAAGAGTAGAAAAAGAGAGTATATTAATAACAAAAAGCAAAGATAAATGCTGTTATTCAAGAAATGAAATGATGGTTTTCTTTAAATAAAATGCTAATCATCGGCTTCTTGACAATAAGTTAATCTATGCCCCATAAGAAAAGATCGGAAAGGAGTAGGGTCTGGGAACCTGCAAAAATATATGTGAGAGCAGGTAGGTACAAGTGCATCCTGAAAAAATCCAGATATCACTGCCCCATGAGTGTGTAAAGTGTCAAATAGCTTTGTTGTTTTCATCCCCCGTAATTGTTCTGCAACTGCGAATGGAGACTTAGCATTGTATTGGAGCCACTATCCTAGCGTACAGCGCTTGAGGCGTAGCGCACACGACAGACAAACTATTGACTATTTTTGTGATCTTCAGTCTAGTCGGCGAAAAAATATAGTACAGGTTTAATCTACTTTGTCGGTCCGACATTATTGCACATGTATTCTAAACCATAGTCTACATTATGAGCGACAAAATTGTCGTTCAGTCTACGCTGTGTCTAGCTTTATCCAGTCAGAGATGCAAGCGCCCTTACCACTAGACCACATAATTTTTTTATTAAGAATAACGAATATTTGCCATATGACAGTGTATAAAAGTAATTATTCTGTATCTTTGATTGATACCTACTTAATCCATAAAATCTTATCTTAACTTTTTATTGGCTTCCTTGGAAGTTAAATTTATTTACAGTAATGACAATAAACCAGGTAAATAAAACTCTGGATAAATTTCTAGATATTTACCCTGTATTTATCCAAAAATTGGGCAGATTCTGGGGAAAATCAGCATACGATCAAATAGAGGCAATGTAAATAGAGAGTTATTAATTAATCATCAAATTAAGACGTATACGTCTATTGAAATACTGCCTTAAAAAAACGGGTAATTCTTTATAAGTTGTTGTAATGGACTTTTTCATCGTCATCTCCTAAATCATTGCCTTGCTGTTCTGTTTACTACCTGCTATAGAAACCCTGAACATCTTTATGACGAGGTCTTTCCTAAATGAATTGCCTCCAACTCTTGGGCTTCATCATTAGAGTCAAACAAAATGAGATCGCTAAGAAACCTAGGATATTATGCAGTGTATACAGAGCTGGTGGCGCAGTGTCTAGCCCTCTGGGCTAGCAATCTCAAAGTAGGTTTCCGACCAACACCTTAAGACGCACTATGGGCGAAGTCGACATAATAACTATTGATTTTTAAAATTTCCAGATGGTTGTATAGAAGTAAACTCACTAGAGAAGTATACCCACCTTTTAGGTGTATAAAATTAATATGGGGACAAATAAACTGCCTTCACTGTTTATTTATATCAAATACCCATAGTTTGCTTGTTATGTAAATCATTCGTTACATCCAAAATTGGCATGTCGCCTACAAATAAATGATTTTTTTTAATTATCTTTGTTTTAAAGAAATTTTCTACCAGCGTAGTAGTAGCAGCATCAACAGTAATTGTTGCTGCAAACAGAATTTTTTTTTTACAGTCGAATATTAAAGGGCGTTTCCACCTACAATATCTGCTATCCGTACTTTAAATCGGTGGAAGCTCAGAAAGTACACAGTTGGCCTGGCCTGCAATATCAGCACCGACTTGGATATTGATTATATGCAAATCCCAATGTTGTAAAATTTCTCCACGAATACGTTTATTTCCGAAAGTTTGATGTACAGATTATATAAATTGAATAAATTAACTAATGGTGGAAATGAATTACGTCTTGCATTTAAAACAGTAAATAATCGTCTGTTACAATTCAATATCTTGCGCGATATTTCCTCGGTCGCTCCCTGAAGCTTCTTCTCGAATTCACGGGTTATTTTAGTCTACAGGGGTTGCGCATATTGAGTCAAGGTTAAACGTTGCTATTGGTTACGTCGGGAAATCCTAAATGCTTATATGGAAACTGAATAAATGTGCGGATTTAGCAGAAAATTATTTAATATCCATAATTATGTAATTACGTAATTTATAACCGCATAAATTAATGCTAGTATATAATACGAACTTAATTTTATGTATACATAATGTTATCTTTGGGCATTTACGTAATAATATTTAATTTCAGTTATTGTGAAATTGTAAATTTTTGTACTTTGGCACAGAAAATATTATTCCCATTTTTTTATTTCACATACACCCTTGTTTTCTTAATTTTTCCCGTTTATCTACTTATTTTGCATAAGCCCGATGAAAATTTCTTGTTTGGGTGCGTATTTTACTTTTGTGACTATAGCATTGCAATTTTCGAATGTGATAAAATATAATTTTATGATCATAATACCTAAATTGGATATATCGTCGTAGTATGCCTATTTGCTCCTCTTTTTCTTGTTGTTACAGTACACAAACAACGTAGATAACTGCATATTTACATTGCATATAGTTTTCCTCGAACCCCATCATTCCGATTACCCTTCGTTACAACTATTCTGCTTACATATACTGGAGAATACCCGAACACACGAAAAATGTTCTTTCTTCTTTCTAAAAGAGATGGGAAACCACATACTTAAAAATAACTAGCAAGGGCTAACATAAATGAGGAGTGCAGTGTGCCATACGAGCAAACGCCATCTTAATACGAAAACCGGAAGCAATGACTAAGAAGCAGATTAAATCGTAAAAGATATCTGTAACACTCTATTGTTCACACATTTGTAGCATGAGAATTTCACGGAAAAAACAATAGTTAAATGTTCAATTTTAGCAACTAATTGCAGGTAAGCCAAATTAATTTTTAAAGTCTCGCGAAATGTATAAATTTCGTTCATTTCATTTTGGCCTCTACTTATTTCCATTGTTATTGCAGACAAAAGAAAGATTTCAATTAAAAGAAGTAATGTTTTACTTCCGCTGAAAAATTTGATAATTGCATATAGGGGGCGCGGCCAACGAAACAGTTTTGCGTGTTTCAATGGAACACCCCATATGTTTATATATTGTTGGATAGATTTATTATTATTTCGCAGTCTCCCCCATTATCTCATTTGCCTACATCATATCCACTCTTTACATTAACGCTAGTTCCTTCATCATCTTCATAATTTTCATAAGCCGTAAATGAATTCAAATAGAAATGTAAAATACGATCTTGGTTTGTGGCTGGATTCAATGATTCAGTGATATGCAATGAACTCACGCTCACTCCTGTTCGAAAGAATAATGACTTTTACCTTACAGTGGCCGTCAATTTGGTGAACGCCATTACAAAAAATATTAGGAAATGGTAAGAAACAAAATAGCTGTTAAATGATTCGTTGAAAACCAAAGGATGTTGTTTACTGTTTCGCCTACAGACTGTTCCACGCGAAGAGTACAAATTGTGGTTCTTGTAAAGGAGTAACTGGAAGCATCTGAGCAATTATACTAAATCTCATGAAAATAGTAAGATCTACAAAGACTGTATGCTGAAGCAACGCCGAAGAGACATTTCAAAGAGATGGACGGCTAATAATTGCCTTTACGGCGAGAAGTTCCTCTATTAGTTTCACACTCCTCCACTCTTCATGACATTTATTTTAGTAGGTGGTCGATGGGATATGGTATACATATAACGCTATGATCGTTTGTGTGATGATATTATTATTATCTTAGCTTCCTACTAATCCGCTGCTTAACTTGTATTTATATTCTTACTTTATTCGAAAATGTTTTCAACTTTGTTTAAAATACTCTTTCAAAATATTAAAGCCGAAAGTTGTTCAATTTATTTGTTGCGTAACTAATATTGCAACATAAATGGAAAAAAATCATAAATCAACCTCTCTCCTTCTCACTGCTTTGCATAATATGAATTTTTGATTATAGGAACGAATTATTTTTTTGCATCTTTATTTCTTACAAGTATTATTGAAATTAGGTACATTGATATTCTTCAATTAATTCTTCAATACATTTCTATGTATGTAAAATGGCGATCTTGTTTTTTTTTCGTGTAAGATTCTTCAAATAGGAACTAATCGGTATTTATGTTGATGCAGTTGAGTCAAATCAAGGACTGCTTTTTTATATGTATGCATAACGACTAACACTTCCATGTCAACGTGTTATTTTTATGTACCTGCGAACATATATAAAAGTCGGTTATATTAAATGTATGTTCTCAGAAATTGCAAAATAAATTGTTACAAAAATCATTCACTTTCATTAACGCGAAATAAAAAAACAAGCATACAATAATTTAAAATTCGCGGTCTCATTTCGCATAAATACGCGCTGATCACGAAAACCGACGTTGCCATCACTCCTACATTTTGGCTCGTTCAGTGTGTAGCGGAAGAATTCCATCTTCCTATGTGAATTACCAGCCGGTAGCAAGAGAGTGTTATTCGAGTGCGCGCAGCGAACTCTCAACGTAGGGAACGGCGAGAAAAACAGAATCCGACCAACTAACTCGGTCGAGCGACGAGCAACAAGTGTTTGGCCTATCGATCGGTTAATACTCTTTTGCATCGCTCGCAGCATACTACGACGTGAAACAGAGGAACACACAGCGGTGACGATGGAGAGTGGTGGTAGATAAACAGTCAGCATGGGGGCGACCAATCGACCGCTAGGTCTCGTGCCATGCCGCAAAGGCACTTGCCAAACTGGACGCTGTAATACACAGGCCGCTGTCGGAATGCCGCATTTTTCGGTTTTCATTTTTGTTGAAAACGGGAATCAAGCATATGGATTCCGACTACAAATACAACGTTTCTTCAACTAATCGAGTAGAGACTTCTGTTTTTAGTTATTAATACTGTTTGTTGAAATCCACTTAAAAATTGTTTTCGTTTTAAATACGCTTGAATACGTTCTCTTACTCTTTCGGTAGTTTAAATAAATATTTAATAAAGAATTACAAACGTCCTTTGATCCCTTACTTAGTGTGAATTGTTATCCTTCGTAGCACATTCCGCATGTACTTTTAAATTTAAACTTTTGTCAAGGATTTGCGCTTGTGTATACATGGAGTCGTCACAATACTTATATATAGTCATCCTGCACCTTTGAGAAAAAGTGATATAAATCAAAGCGCCTTGTAAGTGCCAGATATTTTACTGCCCAAAAGGAGAACGTTGTTAACTGCTCTTACAAAACGTCTACTTTTGGATATATCCCATTTTCCACGTATGTGCCAATTGTTCCTTGATATTCGATTTTTTCTAATTTTTCCTTTTATTCAGAGATAGAAAGGATTTCTTAAGAACAATACTTTATTAAATAGTTATATACCACCTATAAATGCAACAAGCAATAATGCAAAAGGTAAATTTCAAATAATGAAAAGTAGTTAAACAAGAAAAATTGGAAATAAAACTACGATACCTTGGTTTACGATAGTATCTTGCTACGAAGTTTTCGGGTAACGAGAGACAATTTGGATGGATTATTGATTGCAAAACCGAAAGGTGTTCCCGGATACGAAACTCGGGGTTAGAAGCTAGCAAGAGATAGTTATATACAACGTAATATGATCGTTTGTGTAGACCTCTCACTATTCCACCGCTTCGCATCTATCTTGAATCCATAGTTACTATTATTCTTACATTTTAGAAAATCTTTTTCAAAGAACAAAGTCGGAAGTTCCGCAATTACTATCAACAATACCTTATTTGTCGCTTCGCTAATATCGTAATTTAAATGAAAAAGCATCACACCCTCGCCATCTCCCATACGCCAAAAAGGGTCACGTTTACTATCTTTGTTTTGTATAGCTTTCGCGAGAACCATTATATGCAGCGAGTAATAGTATAACAGGTAACGTTTAATTTAAAAAAGAAAAGAAGTGTAGTTTCTTAATTGTTTTACAAACCTACAGACTGTTTAGAGCAATTTAAAACTATGTTTACATTTTCTTTTTATACAAATAACAAGGATGTTGCCCGCTGCTGAAATTTTGGAACACACGGTAAGATTCTTGTCAAAGGGTTTTTAATAAAACGCTATATCAATTAATTCAAATATTGAATATGTAAATTTTTCAAATTAATTTAAATGCGAAACAAATAATACCAAACAGAGATGGGAGTGATTATTATATATTACCACATTGTCTACATCCGGTAGTTAAATAATCGATTAATATTCGTTTTTGATATTGTCGTAGCACATATTAACAATCGAAGGTGAAAAACAAAAAAAAAATATGCTGTTAATAGACAATTGAAGAAAAAATGCCAAATAAGATTTACAACCAATTAAACTGCATGAAGGTATAAATTGCAAAAAAAGCACGTTTGTTCGATTAATTGGCAGCAAAAACTAATCAATTTAGTAGTTAAGAAGGAAAAACTAAAGAAAAAAGGCAAAACCATACCTTGATTTTTTGAAATTCTATAATCAATTATATTACGTGACTATTCAAAAACGAATTAAACTAACCAATTCCTAGCACTAACATCAAACCGAATACAAATGCAATGGTGGTGAAGCAACACGCCCGCCTACGATGTTAGCGTACCTGTTGCTTAGCAACAGATGCTTTAAAACTCAAATTTGTTCGCGAGCCATACGACGTAAATTCTCTAACGAAATGCAGTATACTATGCTTCTGGTTTCGATAAAAATTATTCTTTAGTAGCGCAAAAAGGCGATGGACCTTGTTTTGCTTACATTTATCATATTCCTTATACTTATCTATTTATCTTAATTTTTGAGATAATTAACATAATTTTGGATTTTCGTCAAATGTCCCTGTTTCTTCAAGGGCCGATATCTTAAACGCATCACACGCTAGAACGGCGATTCAAATGTTATTCGATTGAGTATTTCTTGGAGTTTACGTTATGTTTTATCATATAATTATAATAATAATTTAATTCTTTTATATGAAACACCCTGTAAATATTTCAAATATCTGATGAGACTGCTCTATCTTCTTTGTAAACACTTCCCTAGACCCTAAATGCATCGTTCTTTAGTGAAAAAAACAAGACTGCTGGTACTGTAAACTTTTGCTTTTCTAAAGATACTAGGCAAAACTAATCTATAGAATTTAATTAACGCATATAATTTCAACATTAAATTGGTCAGAGAAGGAATTGTCATCCGCCCGCGCACTAGCTGGAACCGCTGTATAGACTAAAAGAGAATAAAATTGCATGTTAGATACTAAACAAGAAACATTAGGATGAACAGGAAAGAACAATTCTTTATTTTATTTTATATTTAAATTGTACCTCCTTAAATTTACGAAGTGCCTAGTTATACAGCAACATTCCCTGCGAAAAACACTATTGCTTGATTGGTTACTGAAGAGTTCTTGTTTATAATAGAATATTTTATTATTTCGTTATTACTCTCTTTGTACTAACTTAAAACGACAGTATTTTTCAAGACCAATGAAGGTGCTATTGCTTGGGCAATAAAAATTTCCAAATTATTGGCATATCCACAATAGTCCATGCAGCTTGCTTCATTTATTATTGGATAGTTTCGAACAGTATGTATGGATATGTGTATGAACATCAACTACACACAAATAAATATCCGAACGAATTGTCAAAATCTGCCTGACACTGCTCCATTTATTGCTCCACTAGGTTTGAGGACCAACGTCGGGCGATAAATAACTCTAAAAATCGCTTATGTAGGAGCAGCTACAGCGTGATATTACTGTAGTTTGGGGACCAGTATATTACAATAACTTGATTACGGCTTTGTTTTCACAGCATAGCGATACATACAAGCGGTTAGTAAAGACCCGAACGCTATAGTTGAATACTGCACTGCTATGCTGCCACACAATTCTAATTCTTGATTCAATTTGAGTTTTTACTAATTTATTGAAAGCATGATTAAATTGGTATCTCACATAATGTTATTTATTTGAAATTAAGAGAATTGCACTTGCTGATTGAACCTAGGAATTATAGTTTATTAATGCTAATGTTGTTTTTCTTTGTTCTTTTGAGTGTTACGAACTAACAATAAGGCACACGGTATATGTAGTTATAAACTTTACTTTGGTAATTTTGAACATGATGATTTAGGATTATAATTGGCTACAACCATGTGAGTTCAGAATCTTAAGGTCCAATTTAGTCTTGACAATTCGACCGGTAGTTTAGAAACACTGTACATTTCTTGTTTTATACTATTGTCCGTCTAGAAAGTATCCAGAATTTATTGTTTTTCTTAATTTTAATATATTTCTTTTTTGTTACATCCTAAGACAAAAGTAATGCATCAAGTAGGTTGTGCCGACTGTAGGCCATGGCAAAAATCATATAACAACACCAGCTATAAAATATTGTTGATTATCAACAGGCTTAATATTTGTGAAATAATGTCGGAAGTAGAAAGAAGAAAGTTGGTGGAATATTTGTATAGGAATGGTGTTCAAAACGTTAAAAAATTAGTGCAATCGACTGAACTTGGAAAAAGTGCAGTATATGAGACAATAAAGAGCATAAAAAAAAGGAGAGATATGAGCCATGGACCAGTTTCTGGAAGACCGCGTAAGATTAGCGGAAACAATTAAACGCTTTAATGACTTTAGGACGACAAAACCCGCGCCTTGGGTTTCGAAAACTGGCTAACAGATTTGGAAATCAACGTCAAATAAGAGTATGTACAGAAACTGTCCGCATTTCACTGAGAAGACAAGGTTACTTATCAAGGTAACAAAAAAAAATCCCTGCAATGACACCTCTACAAAAGCAACGAAGAATAAATTTTTGCCAACGATTTCGAGACGATAATTTTAGTGATGTTTTTATATCTCACGAAAGTTGTTTTCAGCTTGGTGCAAATCATTTAAAAATCCTATCAAGAGAAAATGTTACCGTTCAAATTTCCAAATTTCCCACAAAAATAATGGTTTTGGGGGCAATCTCTCAGCGTGGTGCTACACCTCTCTGTATAATTGATGGCACCGTTAATAGTGCAAAGTATTATGAAATTCTTAATGGCTTTCTTCTTGAAACGGTTCGTGTTTTATATCCCGAAGGGTGGCGTTTTCAACAGGATAATGGAAGATGCCATACTTCTGCCTACATTAAAGCTTGGATGCTAGAACAAAACTTGGCAACAATTCCATTGCCAGCAGCTTCCCCAGATCTTAGTCCCATCGAAAACATATGGGGACTAATGAAAATTGAAGTAGAACGAGCAGCACCACGAAATAAAGAAGATTTGATTCGGTCAGTTTTACAAGCCTGGACCACTATCACCCAAAAGTATAGCGTTGACCTCGTTTCGAGATTACCTGAACGTTTAGTTAAGTGTTTACAGTTAAACGAAGATTGTATTAGTAAATGAGATGAATGATTTGTTGTGATTTTATTATTCAAGTACTAAAAATATATATACCGTAAATTTATAGCTGTGCTTTTTGTTTTCCGGATACTTTCTAGACGGACTATATTTTGGAATGCAATATTAGTTAACTTCACAGTGCCAAGATTTTTGCTCATTTAATAACGTTTGAAACTTGTTGGTGGATTCGTCATTTCTATGAAATATCTCCACTTTTAGCAAACTAATGTTTTTCTTATATCCAAAACAATCCAATCCCTACCAAGTTTTCGAACTCCTCCCTTCTTGGAGAAAATGTCATAGCATCTTGTAAAAGTTTTGATTGAGCTATAAGACCGTACATATTTTTTACCACTTTTGAAGGGGTGTTTCTTTTTCTCTCTGTATTCATTAACTGGACCAAATTAAATTAGTTTGTCGTTTAACGTTGGACCTATTATGCATAAAATGGCCAATATCTTTTCATTTATACGATATAGAATGGCCCTAGAACGCATCTATTACAGCCCTTCATTCATAGATTATCGCGTCAGCTTTGGAAGTAAATTTCTGATTTTGGACAAGATGCATTTAGAATGTCTGTTCCTCATGTGATGTACTGCATTTTCATCTATTGGCTGCGAACTTTTGTATAACTAAATAAATGTAATCATTTTTAACTTATTCTAAAATTGAAGACCAAAAGACAACGCATGATAATAACCCAATCTGTGGTAATATTAAACGGAAATATTTGTACATTTCCTGTATTGTTAGACCATGCTTCATCAAAACGATAACATAAACGGGTAATAACATTTACCAACTAATAACATTTATTGGTGGTGCAATGAATGGCATTAATAGACATTTCAACTGGAGTTCTAGAAATCATTTGATAAATATAACCCGTAGCAGAATTTCATATAACATTTTTTATTTATAGAAAAAGTGGATTCCTCCAATCCAGTTATACGTAGATATATTTATTTTCATCAACGGCATTTAAGGGTAATACTTAGACACTTTCGTGTAGGCGCAATCTTTTGCTTGAAAGCAAAACCACGACAGCTAAATGCAGTTTCCTTTATCTACGATGGGTTATATATGTCCTTCTAGTTGTGCTATGTAAATACGCAAAAGGATTGTAGGTTTGGCAATTCTGCTGTCGCATAAGAACATCTTTCAAATTAACTAACATAGAATCGACTTGCAAACTTCTGAATAAAATAACACAAGGAACCATCGCGATATCGAACGTAACGTGAGTCACAGCGGGTACTATAATAATGCAGGCCTTCGGAGTTAAACGAATATCAAGTTCAACGTTAGCAAACCACCAATTCGAGTACAGAACGAGTGAAATTGACCCGATACACAGATGTAATGATTGGTTTCTGCTTTTAGCCACCAGATTCCGCTGGCATGGAACGCTACCTACTTAAACCTACATAAAAAAATGTCACAGCAGAACAATATAATCTCCGCATCGAACAAGAACGTTATGCTATTTACATGATTAATTGGTATTCAAGGTCATCAATTCATGATGGTTACAAAGTATACATATACATATGAATAATAATGATATATTAATTGAGGCTACAATTCAGGTATATACGTTACTGATCGTAAATTCGGAAACACCTGCGTTCATTTAATTACTCATGTACGTAAATTCTTTGCATTCTGCTAATGCATTACAATTTATTATCTTCACTTTCTCACGTCTTAAAAACACAAAGATAAATTTTCATTGCAACTAAATCCTAAAATTGCTATAAATGATTCAAGGTATAACATATCCATAAAACACAAACTTTGTCAAAAATGTAGCCCCTACCTTGGGACATTAATAAAATGATTGCTGCAAATGTTGAATTTGCTGCTGCACTGGGTGTTTCAGAGTTTCAATGAACGACAAAGAAATCCCAAAAACAATCCACTCAAAACTTTGTTGGTTCGTACTATTCTTGAGATAGTATCATCGGCCTCTTTATCGAATACCACTCGTTTTTCCATTATCCAATCCTGCAAATTTCAATCGTAGTCTGCACTTTTTAACAAGTTAAGTTAAAATAGAAACTGACCCCAATTGAAAAAAGCGAACTTCATGCTGTTTATTAAATATCTGCAGAAGAAAGGTACAAATTTACGGAGAAGGTGCTTGGTGATAATGCTCCGAAGCAAAAAATTGGTCTCTGTAGTTTCGTTGTGGGAGAATAACTTAGGAACATGCGAAAGGTGCTGGTCGACTCCAAACTATGCGTATTCAAGAAAATATTGACGGTGTCCATCACTGCAGTAAACAAGATCGTCGGTTAACAACTGGACGCTTAACAGATATAAGGTATCTCGAACGGTACAATAACCACCAAAAAAAAATTTAAAAGCTATTTCACTTTTCCTCCATATAACACAAATTTTATGTTTTCTTTATTACACACATTTTATATTGCAAATAATAACGGATCACGGGTAGTGAATCCGGATCCGAGAATCAGATAGTAGATTCGGATTCGAGAATCGGCTAGTGGATCCGGATTCGGGAATTGGTTAGTTTAATTATCCTCGGATCTCAATTTTTTCGAATACTTACAACACTCATTGAAAGACAATCTACAAACAGAAAGGGCAAACTTATCGTGCAAGGTACAAAGAAGGAACCGTTTACAACATCCATATAATCTGAACTTGACTGTAAACACTGTCACTGCTAGAAGAAGATTAGCTGATACTAACCTCAACGCTATAAGTCCACAGAAGGTGCAGTTACTAACGAAACGACATATCCGCAACGTTTGGCGGCATTAATTTCGCCAATATTTTGTGGACCGATGCTCCTTTACGATTGTTGCATTTCGCTAGCAAGATATATAAATAAACAATATCCATATGCGGTGAAACGCTGTCCTTGATGAATGTAAATTTTTAAGAATGCTGCAGTTTACTTTCCCAGTATTGTTTATAAAAAAGTTAGATAATGATACTTGTACAAATATAGAAAACAGAAGAACATTTCAACATTTTCTACAAAAATATTGTAAACTAAATTTTTACTAGAAAGTAATTTGAGATATGTTAAACTATACAGACCCGACATTCTTAAAGTTTTCTCAACATAGCGTACATTATCTTTTGTAGTAAATTTACACTCGTTCATAAACTAGTGCATATAAATTACTTTTGAACGAAAAATTACGTTTTTGATGCGAAATATTTTGCTCCAAATTATATCGAACGATCAAAAAAATATTGACTTCCCTAAGTTTTGGACGTTAGCTCCATATTTACTTCTACTTATACATTAACGTCCCTAAAATCCTCCGTCTATGTTCTTTATTTGTATTTGTAACACACAACGCGCCACTGAAATCAATTTCAAATTTCTTAATTGGGGGTAATATTCAGCTATTAATTTCTTTAGGACGAAGAAAATGAAAGAACGTTATCTAAATGAAGACAAGCGAGTACAAAATTGCCGTTTGGATACTGCATATCGAAATACTAGAACACTTTGCACTTTTTTCTCTAGAAAGCTTGTTCAAAAAATGGGTCCTATACTTATATTTGAATGTATGTATAACCCTCGGAGTAAAAACCACCACACCATAGTTAATGTCAGACATACTCGGCATCTAAACCTTTCATTTTTAGTGTTTCTTTCAATGGGTCAAAAAAGCGTGAGCCTAGTCATTTTTACTAACGAAGCAAGTAAGAATTTAATGTGCTATTCGAGAATATTATCTTTAAGGTAAGCATTATATCTTTATTACTTATTATCTTAGGCGAAATACAAAATTAGCGTTTCAAGGAATTCGGCTGAGTTGAAGTTATTAAAGCAAAAGTAGGATACTGTGATGAAAACGCTCCCTAAAAATAGAAAAGATATTTTTGTAAACGTTTTGTGTAATAATGTGATTCACTTCCAAAATCAATAGATAGTTCCAATAGTTTTTCTTAACCGTTCGGTTAAGAAAAACTATAATGCTACAAACATCCTCATATTTATCTAGACTTAATAGCACACAGAATTATAGAATAAGAATAAAAGGGACTTATGAGTAATAATGTCGCATTAGTAAGATGAATTACTACACTAATCGATAATAAGAAAAATATGTAGCTATCTACAAAATGGAGAACATGAATCAGAATATGTGAATATTAGGCAACGCAAATATGCATTTAAAAATAGCTTCTACTACCATTATAGATTCCAAAAATACAACTCGCTGTTTAAAATTGACGTTCCACAATTCTCTTGACGAATTTTTGGCAATTTCTTATTTAATGTTCAGTCGTATGAATTATGAAGGTTTTGTGGCCTAAGATTGATTTTTATCATCTCAATGGTAATATATTCTGTAGAGATAATCGGAATTTAGAATTAAAAGTAAGGAACTAGAAAAAAAAAGTTAAAAGCTTTCTACATTATTATTATTATTATTATTATTATTGGCCTTGGTGCTTTCTATAATACAAATTACATATTCTATTAAACTATTGCCAAACGAAATTTACACAATACGAAGTTAACATGTAACACTCTCTTTGTATTAAACAGATTTACCAAAATATGATAATTACTTCAATTACCTCCAAAACATCTTTTTGCTAGTTGTTTGCTATTTCGGTATTTCCATTGTTAGCACCTAATAATTATTAATATAACTGTAAAAGAATAAACTATGCTGCTTTTAGAATATACACAGAACAAATGTTTGGAATAAATTTGCTATTGCGATATTGGCAAAATCTCACCTGAGAAAGAGTTTGTTCTTATCAAATTTAATGTAATATTTATATGCACACGTAAGTAAGGCGAAACGATTTTTCCTCAACAAGAAAAAATGTAACTCTTTTTAACACTTAGTTAAAGAAGCTCTTCAAAATTAGCTAATTCCTACAATAATTCTTCAAAGTTCACTTAATTTCTTCTTTAAACGACGAAACGCCATCGTAAAGATGCCGTTTCGTCGTTTAAACAAGAAATTAAATGTTGTAATAGAAAGGAAGTTATAACTAAAATACCGACAGTAGTAAAATAGATGTTGCTGATATATTTAATGCAATATTTTGTGAATTATACAGGTAAAAATAGCATATCGTGAATCTACAAAAGCTATGAAAAATACAGGTTTCCGTTTTAGTGGACAAACCGTTTTGGGTATTTATTTGTAGATTGTAGATAATCAAAAAAATTGAGATCCCTAGGATCCGGATCCACTATCTGATTTTCGCATCGGGATCCGTAAATTATTTGCAATGTTGAAAGCGTTTAATCAAGAAGTCATAAAATTTATGTTATATGGAAAAAAGTTGTTAAAATCCGTGCATTCGGAATAGTGCTGCGTTTCTATGCGTATATGTTTATTATTATCACTTATTTATATTTATTATCTATTATTATTATAGCTCTATTGCTCGGAGAAGTTGTTAGAGGCTGAATCCACGTCACCGGATAATGAATTCAATCGGATAGAAAATCTGAATTAAATATTTCGGATAACGGATCCATATCCGAGGTTTCGGATAGTGGATCTCGGTCCGAGATTTAGAGTTTACGAGAGAAGATAAGTTATTAACAATTACGGAGTACGTATTTAACAAGTTTGCAGCTAGTTTACATATAGAATTAATTATTCATGACTTGGATTTACGAGGATGGGGTCAAAAGGTAAACAAAAAGACGCAGTTAGATCATGTTAAAACTTCTCGTAAATGGATAGTACATATCAAAGGAGCTCGCAAAATAGTTTCAAGAAAAATAACCAAGTTTGTCGCTCGTCTGGAATTGCTGATAATGAATTGAAAACTACGGCACTTTCTGTTGTAGAAGATCTAAGACCAAAATTGTGTGGAGTGCAAAATACGTTTAACACCGACGAAAGCGGCTTTAATTTACATTCAGGTCGTAGTAGATGCAAAAAACTCGAATGTGCTGTGGAAGTCAGTTTCTGCTGCAACCATTCCTCCACTGGAGGAAGGTCAGCTATAGTTTCAAAGGAAGTCGGGGAAAGTTTTTATCTCCAGATACAGCTAAGCTTATTTTGAGATTTATAATTTTAATTAATATTCATTTGCTACAACTGATTAACTTCGTAAATAAGTTGATAATATTTTCAAGCATCTAATGTACTTGTTGAAACGGAAGCTAACCAGGGAATTGTCTAGTTAATGGCTAAGAGACATATATAACCAAAACTTTCCAGGCCATTGACGTAATTCTTTAAAAGAATTTGTTCTTATAAGTGAGGATGTAGATATATTAACAATCTCTAATAAAACAGGCGGCATGATTCAACCTTTGGATGTGTATCGATTTCGTGTATGGAAACTTTCCGACCGATACTTAAAAATTACGATGTTGATCTTCGACAAGAGAACCACGTTATTAAACTACCTACAATCATTGATACATAATATCTAGATGTCGAAATATATTTGCACATGCCTGGTTACATGGAAAATAAACCCAGCCGTTTCGACCATTCTGTAGAGTTTGCTTTTAATGACGGCTTCTCTCATATTTGTGGTGAGCCTGCTTTTATTAAATGTTCAAGATATAATGAATTCAACACTTTTATGTAAACTTTCACAGCCAAAACAGAATGCGATATTTCACATAGTTCTATAAATTCTGGGTTGGATCCGTTATAGTAAGTAAGTACATGCGCATCAAATTGCTGAATAGGCGATGTTAATATTAGCAGCGACCACCGATCGGTGGTGCACGAGTCTGTAGATACTTCCGTTAGAACAGATTTAAAAACTATTTGATAACAATTATAAAGGATTACTTTACGCAATAGAAAAACTGCAAGCTTTGGCACTGTTGTTAACAGAGTCACTACAAGTACTGGACGAAGTGTGTAAAATGCTACTGAGAGTGTTTTAAAAGAAAAATCAGATTTTGCGACAAGTAAGACAAATTTGTGATAGTGATTATTTGCTAACTAAGCCTGCCTTACATCGGTACGAGTACACTTTCCGTGCACTTCACGAAATTAGCAGACACTAGACTCGTGTTTTGTTGACTTTCGGGGAAACGAGCAGGCAACACGAACCCATTCTCATGAGACGAACAAACACGAGTCTGTCTAGTGTCTGCTAATTTTGTGCAGCGCAACTTGTTTCTGCAGGCTTAGTCATTAGTCATGTAGTTGTCTTGGTGATGACTAAATTTTTAATCCTTAGCCATTAATAACGTTTTGATTTTTAGTAATAATCATTAGTCATGATGATGTCCATGCCTGATAAGAAGCTTACACGAATTTGAAGAAATAATGAGAAACTTCTATTGCACCTTAAATACAGTAGACGTGAATTTCATAAGATTTTAATTTTGTTTATAAGTATTTTTGAATATTTGTTTGGATCAATTTTCATTTATTTAATACATTACTATATTAATTGCATTTACACGTTGTCTATGATTGAGTATATTGACTATAATAAACAATGAATTTTAGTCAATATAGCTTAATATAAAGGATACTAAAACCATAAAAACGGGTGATTAGGTAAAAGATTACCGATAAAACAAATACTGTATACAGTAAAACACAATGCGAATAAAAACTGCCAGACGTGAAAATTTTATAAAAGTCAAGGTTAAAATTATTTTTAAAAACTTCGTGAAAGTTTGTTAATAGTTGAACATGAACTAAGACGAATACATAAATTTGCGAGGAACTGACAATGTTTAGTTATTAATATATAAATTTAATTTTTGTAAAAGGTTTCATTCTCAGGTAAAAAATTCGTATAAAAGTTTAAACGTTATATCCTTAACATTCGTATAATTATATTATACAAACCGATCGCAATGCAAAGAAGTTTAACAAATTACGAGACGGGCGTACAAGCTAAACAAGTTACATTTTCAAAAAAGGCAAGTGCAGCAACTACTTTCTATAAAGCTATCTCTATAAAATATATCTATTTTTTCCAATTAAACAAACAGGGCAGCATTACCAAATCACTGAACATACTCATTCTCTTCCAATGCCTTTTTTCACTACGCTAACCATGAAATCTCCCTCCCAACGATAAATGTAAATAAAATGCATCATACATAGAAAATGATGAACCAGAAAAACTCAATACATTCAAAGAAAAAACGTAAAATTGGAATTGCCTTACGATTATTACCAATACGCTTTTAATTGTGATTTCAAGATACCGTTTGGAAAATCGAAAATTAAAGCAAAAATCTCCCTGAATGCCTGCTCAAAAAACCAAAAACAAAACAAGTAAGCATAAACATGAATACTATTCGAATTTTGTACGTACTCCATGCCGAAAATCCCGCCCATACACTGAGAGAAAGGAACTAATACAAACCAGGAAGTGCTGCATATTTAGATGCTCATTCAAGGCTTTAGCGAATATATCTAACTTACCTTGCAGCTTAACAGCTTTAATTCAATTCTTTTTGTTAAATCAAACCAATATTTGTGTTGGTTGTGTTTCAAAACGTACAATAGACGGAAATAGAGTTCCATAAAGATATCCCTCCCTATTTAAGACAACATTCCGATTTGCACAATTGGCGTTTGTGTCTATTTTACCTTCCGTTTTCAATAATACTTATTTTCTTATGCACACATGTTGATTTTTGATTTTACGCATGCATTTTGTTTGTTTTCCATCAACATTCTAATGTAGGTTGGTTAAACATTAGTTTTAAAGTTGATCCCATTCAAAAGGTTCCATCAATGGTATGCTGTTTTTTTTTAACCATATAGTGTAGAGTATTTTTAATAAACAAAGTTGGTTGAGTAAACCAATTTTTTTCTCTCAGTGTACCCAGAATAACAAAAGCCATAGTAAAAAAAATGCATAGGCGTTGTATCTCTTTTGCACGCAATTATTGTAGAGACGCGAACTGACATCTTATGAAATTCTTTCTATATTCGTGCAATTGTTTGTAAAAGCTGTTCTGCATTTTCAACTTGTTATCCCTAACTTCCACCTAAATTAACATTTTTCTTATCTCATTTATTTTGCAAATAGTTACTACTTAGGCTTAAAATTTCGAATCAACAGTTAATAACAGTAATGTTTACTGTTATCATGGTAACCAAACAATACCAACATTAGAAACCATTTGGATGCACTGTCCAAATGTTGGAATGCAAGTATCTCTTTTACTTTTAATATTAGAAAATGTATTTACTATAGGGCGGATATATAATGTAATAAAAAAAAAAACAGTTTCTGGTGTTTGAATTTGGCAAAGTTTAATGTTCAACATTGAACATCCTGTATATTTCAAAGTGGATTATCGGCCAAATTTAGTAATGTGCAACTTCTAGGTATTTAATATCCGAAAAAATGTTGGTAGACGCACACGGTTCTTAAAGTTTACGATCATTTCACAATCAATAAAGAAAATGCAATCATTGGGCTGAAATTAAATATATCTGCACGAAGAGCACGTTATTTATAATTGTATCCGTCACTGGTGAATTACTTGTGCACCAAACTGAATTTTAAGAATAGATACAATTTCAAGGAGTAAAATCACCAAATGACTAATCTTTCGAGTTTTAAGCTAATTTAATCACAGATATAAAAGCTTTATAGATAGCCAGTATACATGGCGCAGTTGGACACGTATTTTAATAACTTATAAGGTTTAAAAGGGGGGGGCCATAATCTTTTTCAGCTTCTTTAAAGGAAGTTGACATTACCCGCAGATTGCAACGTATTCTCTGTTTAGTCTACGCATGATAAAGCAGAATTCTAGAAATGTAAACGTCAAAAACCACAGAAATCTACAAATACATCTTGCGCCTCTCTAACCAGTGCCTTGTCTGGAAACGAAAGCATTTTCGTGGTCAACAATGTGCGGCCAAATAAGATAGCATATAGCAAATATAATAGTCATAATAGCATGGGATTGACTATTCGTACAGCTCTTTCATCTGTGGTGGAAAACCCATTTCTGGTATCAAGAAGGCGTCTATTTCAAAGGTATTTGTTAATAACATTATAATGGCATTTAACAAATCGTTCTGATAAAGTCGTTTTATTATGTGTTTAAGTGCTTCGTTTTAATGTCAGTGTTTTTAATACAATTATATGGTACCGTGTTACTTTATCGTATATATTTCCCCATTTAATTTGACTATAATGATTATCGGATTTGGAAATTCCGTTATACGTAAAAAAAAATTATAAATAAAAATCACGACATTAAAGAGGAGCAATTCTTTTGGACACGTTCTAATATTTATGCGGATACGAAAAATACATTGAAAAATGCTTTCGGTTTAGTAAAAATATACGTGTGGCAATTATATTTCTTGGCTGAAATTAATTCAAAATGAAGGAGGTTTCATTAAATAAATATAAAGGTAGTTAAAAAGTAAATTCTTTCGTGTAAATGTATATAAAAAATTTGCGTTTTAAAGTGAGAAAGATCGTAGAAGGATATTTATTAATCAATACAATAAAAAATAAGCGGAAGATATAAGTTACATAAATTAATAAACGCCAAACATTATGTTGAAAAAAATTCAAAATAGAGAAAAAAGGAAAGAAGAATATTTATCATTATTTGGGCTATACAACCGATTTAAACGCGGTGCACTGCACATTTCATTACAGAATTCTTTCCGATAGTTCTCCGTGATCCGTATATCTTTCCGCTAACCACTAGGTGGCTCGAGGGGTTCGTTGCCTCGATATAATCTACTTAAAAATCGCAGTAAAACCTGTAGCGCGAAATAATCAGTAATTCGTCGGTAGGTATTTGTATTGTATAAGAATACCCATAATGTTAAGCTAGCGTTGATTATTACATAATTAATAAACGTATTGAATCGTTTCAAAGAAATGTAATGCAAAAAAACTATATATACGACTTATTAATAAATGTTTCTGAAGGTTTACGCGAATGTGGATATACAATTTTTTAAATTAAAAATAAAAATAAAAATGGTAATTTTATTACTCCAGACAATTGCTAAATCATGTATTTCTTTTTTTGCAAGCATGTACAGTCACATAAAAGAACTAGTATCTACTACTTTCGATCACTTTATGTCAATATCACCCTTAAAGAAGTTTTATTATTTTCGTGTACCAAGGAAATAATTTAAGAATCTGCAGTCGTCGAAAAAGGGAATTTCTTTTTTGTACGACTGTACATAAGATCTTACGTGAGTACATTTAATACATGCAACTATAATTTTAAAATCAATAGAACTACTGCAGTGAAGTGCTCTGCAAAGTTTTATTTATAATTGTAATTCTTAAGTAGTAAGCTTAGAAAACTACGAGCAAGTTTATATTATCTGTGTTAATCAACTGCATTCAAATATGTTGTAAATGGGAGAGAGGTTACTATTTAAACAATGTAATATATGACAAGAAATGATTTCGACAACTTTAACATTTTCGGGCATATTCCATTGCTTTAGTAAAAATCTGGGACAACTCGATGACAAATCATATAACCTGGTTTTGACGTTTTTTGTAAATTCATTTTAAAAATGTTTCAAGTATTTTTAAGTATGAACATTTTTATCGAAAACATTTGTAGCTTTACAAATGTTGCTGAAATTTTATTGGAGCACCATCATTTTAAATAACTTTCTGCCTTTTAAGCATGGATGACATGTAATTTTTTTAACGATTAGTCCCCAAATGGCTCTATAAGGGGGACAATGGTAGAACATCAATATTTCAGTTGCGGAACCATTCTACAACTATATTAGCTGTGGGAACTTAACAGTTATCTTGGTGATGTATAAATATGTTTACAGAAGGATGCACTGTATTTTCGCCAACGCCTCGAAAACTAATCCAACCTCACGCATTTGCTTAGAAACAGCCAGAAATGTTTAAATTCGTGTATTTGGTCTATATACTTCAAGTTGTGAATTATGTGTTGATTCTACTCAACGCATAATTTTCTCGTCCATAAACAGTAGAGATTTTGGTCCCAGCTTTTCTCTTTACGATTGATACTGACAGACAATTTGAGAAATTTCTTAATAGTCATATTCAGCCCTACTTTACAAAAGGCATGTTTAAAATGGATGCCATTTGTCACAGATTTTTATAGAAGCAATGGTACATATTTCACTAATTAATTAATGTACGTCTCAACCCCTGTATGCAATATAACATTTAATGGTAACAGTGCATATCTTTATATCGCTAGGTCTATCCTATATTTCTTGCTGCTATCAATGGTGATGATGATGTAATAATAGTAATAGTTGATTGATTATAAGTATCCAACAGGATAATAAATCAATAGTCACGTACAAAATAAATGAAAATGCAAATCTGGAAATATGGAGATCATTTCTTCGCTGGATTTCATAGGGATGTATGTCTTTTATAGCGATATACTTATCCTTGTGATTATGGTGGCAGCAGACAGCTTCGGGGATGTATAAAGACGGAAGAGTTAAAATACGCAACGTTTGAAAAAGAGGTAGGTTTTATTGCTTCTGTGCCACAAAGACCTTCGAAACCGAGGATCCCCAGAGGAGTATCCCGTACCTTATCCGCGACTCAATTTCCGTATGGTATACCGATAGTAACGGGTGTAATGGTAGCTGATTCTTCAAGCTGGGAAACTTCTTGGTATTTAACATTTTCACTAAGTGGACACGGTGAACATTCCAGAGCAGATCTCCCCAACTTCGTGCAGTCAACTTTAGATAGATTATTACACGATATGGGTTTTGAATTTAGAAACATAGGATTATTAGGAAGGCTATTAACTTCTTCCGGGTTTCGCCGTGTGTCAAAACTGTCGCTCGACTCGCACGTTAGTTTCGACAGTTCATAAGCACTAGTTTGAAATCACCGACTAGTCGGTCCTAGGTCTCGTTTTGAATTATTTCACACTGTTGATGATGATGGTTTTGTTTCTGGCGCTGTATCAAATATACGAAAAATATTGAAAATGATATGTGGACAGTGAATAAGTTGCACGACCCTCAGGAAATCAATCATCCTGAGGTCACTAAAAATAATCTGTGTGTGCATTTGCGCTATTCCTTTTTTAAAAATCATTTTCATATTTTGATTGGCGCTATGTCTACTGTAAAAGCG
The DNA here is from genome assembly GCA_902654985.2 of Oryctes borbonicus. Lineage (NCBI taxonomy): Eukaryota > Metazoa > Arthropoda > Insecta > Coleoptera > Scarabaeidae > Oryctes > Oryctes borbonicus. Next base: position 4,078,651 of record LR736876.1, read on the forward strand.
GATATTACAATTTTTTTGTGATAAATCAAGAAATCAAAATTTAGTTATAATAAATAAAATTTTGTGCCTTTTTTTATTAATTACGAAATAGGATACCGCTGTATATATTTTATCTTCCGGAATTTTTCTTTTGGAATAGCATAATCCCAAAATTTAAACATGTACCTAGTTTTGTCGTGAAATGGTCGAATGTTAAATAATGATCAGGAAATAGTAATATACACATGATTGGACGATTTGGCAACTTTCGAAAAAATCGAATCCCCATAAGATGTATACTGCATACCGAGGTTGAGACTCTCTCTATAGTGAGTTTATCAATAATCTAGCTCAATGAAAGAAATATGATTTAAAAAGTATTGTTCACAATGCTCCCCAATTGTGTTGGTTAATGTTTAGTAACATTTTTGGGAGTATTATTTTGGAGTAACTATGTACAGCTCATCAGTATAATATTAATTATTTAAGTTCTTTCTGTGGAAGGAACTATTTACAGCTGATTGCTATGTTGGCCACTAAAGAAATTTTATCGAATATTTAAAATCTACGTGTTTAGTCCTACATTTAAATGCTTCTGTGTACGGTCTGATGACCTTCTATTTCATATACATAATAAATTCAATGACATGTTTTTGCTGTGTCACATAGAAAATATGGACTACTATCATTTATCTTGTGACTTCGTTAGACGACCGATTGTTTTTGATATTGAGACTAATAAATTAATATTCAGAGAAACGTACGTTTTTAATACTTTTACGCATTTTCATAAAGTCGCTTTAAATTGATGTAAGAGCAATGGAATGAAATCTTACCGCCTCCTGTGTAATACCGGTTATCTGCCATCCCTCCACACCTTGTGTCGCCCCATTCAAACCTATGAAGAAAAAATTCACTAAAACCTCTGGTTACCTTATATGACGAGGGTATGTGCACCTCAAAGAATGTTTACACTTGTTTAATATAACGTTAGTGTGGGGTTATCGTTTAAGAAGATTCCCAAGTACGCAATAATCTGTTCTTGTAAAGTAAAATCTGAATAATTTTGCCCCAAGTAAATATTAAACGTTATCGACAAATGACCAAAATTAGACGAGTGTATATGCTGCTACTACATAGGTTGTTAGCCAGTTATGGGTACAGTTTACACAAAAGATGACATATCCTATGTTGAATGTGTACATGTACTTTGCTAGCTATCTACAACACCTGGAGATCTAAAATTAAATATGGCCTACTTAAATAACTAGACACTTAAATAAATCACGCATAATTTTGTTGTAAATTATAAATTAACGGTCAGATTAATCAAACGATAGTAAAACGTTCTATTAGGAAATAGACCGAATAATTGACAATATATAACAGAGGGACTAATTTATCATTAAATGTCAGTCGCATGTAGAAGAGTAAGTAATAGATGTATCGCATACTTCGAGTAAAAACTGTTAAAAAGAAGTAAATAGGTACGACCGGCCAGTAAACTGAATTGCAGAAAAATCGCGTAAAGTAGCTTTCTCCGGGACGTACAAATAGATTATTGTAAGAAAATGATTTACAAAACTCCACCGCAGTATTTCGTACATGTAACACCTGCACACATATCTGGTAAATCACCAAATATTATAAGAAATACAACACGGTCGTATTTGAAATTAACGTCACGGGTAGAAGCAACGTGTAAAGTAACTCGCACATTTAAACAAAATCATGATGGCCACACAATAGCTGTAAAATTTGTGTTAGAAGTGCTTCACTTATGATGATATAAAGATGAATCGAAGAATCAAGTAGATTCAATGCAATATTTACCACAGATAGGGCTCGATTATCCACTTTTGATTTTTCGATAGGAATTCACTGACATTAACACTGTTGGCTTACCCAGCGTAAATCATAATGAATGCGAATTAAATCTTAAATAGTTATAAGAGAAAAACTCGCGATAAAGATGGCGACCGCCTGCTAGTTACCGATAAATTGTTTTTATTCACGGTCATTTTGTAAGTTTGTTGGTCAACAAAACACACTTTCAACACATTCCGGTCAATGTTCCTTGGATCCTCAATAAAACCGAACGCACCGAGTTTCAACAATGTCGTCGTCACTATAATAACAGATCAAAATAAGTTGACATGCGTTACTAGGAATCACAGATTGATCTACTTTGTAATGTTTTGCATAGAAGAGCACGGATGTAAGCAAAGCACACGAACCTATAGGTGACAGGCCTGTCGGGAAATCGGTGAACGGTGGGAAAATAAACAAACTATTATACCGGCTCAATAGCGCGCGAAACCGCCCCTGCACTTTTATTGTTTCTTTGAATTGTGTTCCGCGCTGTTGTACGCTCCAAGATAGTTAAATATAGATCTCTTACGTTGCGCCGGCTAACATTTTTGTCTCGAACTTAATAGCCGTTTTTTCTTATTAGTTCGCTACTTAAGATAATTTTAGGGAAAAGACATTTGTCTATATCGATTTCACCGTATATATGATGTAACGCGATGTACGAGATTAACGGAGTGCATATATACGCGTGTATTTTGGACACCCGCAGCTTATCTAACTAAAAAGTATTTACGATGATTCCGCTCAAGTACGCCATATTATGATATACTTGTTTAATTCGAAATAATAATTTGTTATTATGACACTCTAACAATTTTGGTACAATAAGTATTTCGGAAGATAAAAATCTGCACAAAATCTGTTTATCGAATGGGTTAGACTACGACATATTTAATCATCAATTTGAAAAAAATTACCAAATTTGGTAGCAGTTCTTTCACCAAAATACATTGTAAATAAATACAATGACACGCAACTTTTAGGGAAAAAATACCTAATACACAATGTTATAAATAGCTGATACGCAAACAAATCCATGAATTTCTAAAAATTAAGACTATAAATGATGATTTTGAAATTTCAAAATCATACCTTGAACGAAAAGCAAACTAATAATAAGATTATAATTTCTGCTACTGCAGCCTAGTAGTGACATGCTTAATTGTACCAACATGCCTACTACTGTTTAAAAGAATTGTGCTGTCTTGGTTGCTTACCATTCTGGTTTCTTGTCTGACGTGCGTAAAAGAAGGACTTTTCGTGAACCAGTTTGTTTAGTGGAATATTTATACGGCACCGTCAACAGGTGTTGAGTTTAGACTTACTCGTTTTGAGGATAAAAGCAATTCACAAAATTGTGAGTAAATACCACAAGAAAGACAGGAAAAGTAAAGCGAAACAAAATAGTTAAGCTAAGGAAACCCTATTAGCTACTGCATCAATCCAATCATACGATTTTAATCGTGTATACACCGAAAAAACGAATATGATTTAGCTAGTCGTATAACAACCTTATTTATTACATGTGCATTAAAATATCCCTTATTTGGGGAAAAAAGTTATTCTGCGAAAATTTTTGTGCCCATCCTCCTCATTTTTTCCTTTTGATCATATATTTACTTAAAAACAAAATTTTATCTGAATAGAATGATATTAATTCCCGCCGATCACCAAATTTGAGTGTTAGATTACGTAGGATGAAGTAGAAATTTGTAGAAGATCACTGAGGAAAGGTGCGTGCGTGTACATATTTATAAAATATCAAAATTTGATTGAACATTTGCAGAATTCGAATTATTTTTGAGTAGTATTTGAATTCTGATATTTCGAAGATTTATATTATTAATCAAATTATTTCAATAATTTGCATCTTGGAAACACACAAAACTCATACACAACACACATTATACAGCATCTAGCAATCTAAAAGCAACGTCAATCCATAACATAGAAATGATCTCTGTTAGACCAACTACCGAGAGAAATGTATAGTGAATAATATCACATCGTACAGGAACCGATAGTTACTATAGTGACAGCTATGGAGATAAGTAAAAAGTACAACACTACTGTAGTTCTCTTGAAATGGCATTCTTCTATTTTTATTAAAAATAATATAAATAGGACAGGACAATAAGCGAGTAAATAGCATCCGTGGATGTACCAAGAGGAACGCTAATTAATTTTGAATACTTGAAAAGTATATTGTTGTTGTGTTGGAACAAAAACTTACTGCATATAATTTTGCCCGATTTTCCTTTTAACATCAGGAAGAAACAACTGCTCCCTTTTTTCTACTAGAACATTCTAGAACTACAAAAAGGTAGTTCACGCTACGTTCGTTGTAGTAAAATTTATAGTTATCTTGGTTTCAAGAACTAAGTGTAGTGAATATTACTAGAATACTTTAAGTACAAAGATATTGTAAGCTGTACAATTGCAATTTTTCTCTGTGCATAACAAGTATCAAGTCGAGTCGTTGGATTGGCATTCCTGAGGCAACGAATAAACAAGTGAATAAATAGAAAAACAATTGATATTTTTCGGAAAAACTATCTGAAATTTGAATTTCTTATAACGATATTTATTTAAAACAGACGTAAATTAATTCAGGGACTACTCTGAAGCAAGAAAAGCAAGAAAATTAACTCGAAGAAGTCGATTAGTGGGGATTTAGAAGGAAAGGATATGGATCATTAACCTAAAAGACAACCAAAAACATTTTGTAAAAAAGCGTTCAAATAAGAGACAGGGACTTGTGATTATCATTAATTCGGTTTTTCATCTACTAAAACATCAAATTTGGCGAACCTACCAGGATATTTCGATTAAGTCAGAATATTGTATTTTTGAAACTTCAAAGTCAGTTTCAAGCATATTTAAATTGATATTTATTGCTCAAAACAACGTTTTAAATTATTCTTGTAAATCTTTAAGATCAATGGTATAAATTACCAAATGCCAAGAGTACGGCATGACTCTGAAGAGAATAAAAGGTATATTGGACCAAATACCTTTGAAATTAGAGCAGTTAGTATAAAATCAGTGAAACTATTTTATAAAAAGCGTTAAGAATAAAATAGAAAGATTATCATTTAACTCAATTTTTCATTTACCAAAACATATCAATATAGTATCTAAATTATTGTTAAAATGGGACACACAATGTTGGTGGCATTTGCCATACTATCCGCAGTTTTTACCATTAAGTGCGTCATAGTTTTCTGTCTACAAAAAATGGGAGTCATTCGCAGCTTTCAAATCCCTAAGAATCGTTCAAATTGTTAAATATGAATTGTTGATCTTCCGTATTGCAACGTATGGTTTGAGAAAAAAACTAGTGCCCATATTTAGGCGATAGAACAAATCTCTGCCCTTGGTTAACACGGAATGATCCATTGTTTTTTCCGAAAAAATATTACGATTGAGTTGGAATTTACATCTTGTAAATCAAAGAATTAAAAAAGTAAAAACAGAAAATTAAAATATTAAAGGTTGGTAGTCAGTACAAAATGAAATAAAAATATAATTGCACATCCATTTCTCCAAATAGAGGAATATACCATACATTCCATGAAAAAGTTTACTTCACCGAACAAAAACAAAAATGTAATAAATATTACCGAAAAAATGTTACATTGGGTGTCCACTTCGAAGTACTGAAAAACAAATAAAGTGTTTTTCTGTTGGTTAAGAAGCCTGTTCCAAAGTGTTTCATTAATTAGATGAAAATTGCACCTTGACATGGGTACATAAAAGATAAAACTACGGCGGTTTTAACTATGTCTATGGTACGTAACGTAGTTTCAAAATTAAAAATATATTTCTAAAAGATTGTAAACTAAGGTTATTTCTTTCGTGTGTTCGGAATTTCTTTTACTACTGTTAGATAAATAAGTTTGTTTTTGGAAATATAATACTAATGTACAGAATTATATCCAAATTTGTAAGAGCCTTCAACTTTTAACTCGTGCACGTAATGCTTAATAGAATAATTATCTTTGTTAAATGATGTGCTATCTTCAAGCAATATTTTAAAAAATTGAATAAGGGTCTATTTTTCACGAAATAAGAAATTGGACATATAGATAACCTGCTACATCTTTTCCACTTGAGGATTATCTGTGCACCATTTTAACTTTGGTTTGTACATCCACGTCATTATTAAAGGGCGATAAAATAGACAACTCTTCCAAGTACCACATTTATTGAAGAATTTCTTTAAAATTGCTCTTGAAATTGTGGAATCTATACATCCATATGATTTCAGAATTTTTAGGGAGCGAAGATCTTCATAACGTACTTCTACAGCAGCTCTGCACTGTAGCCACGGTTTAGCATTACAATAAACAAATATACATCTCTTAAGACATTTTTGTCTGTAATCGCGACAGTTGAAGCTGTGATTCTACAGAAACATTTTCAAGGAATAAATTGCTGTTGCCATCCATTGAACTTCAGGGAGACGTATTTTTGGTTTGTTTCCAGAGTCTCCTTCCAAAGATATTACTGAGAGCTCAATAAGTTCACAACAATCACCTCTCAGTGTGGTTTGTGTAATTCACATTCATTAAAGTCTAACATTTCCTTAATTTTTGATTCACTGAAAAGCAGTTCCGCAGCCTTCTTCCCATTTTAAATTATTGGTATCGACACTTCCCGGTTTTTCCTCAACTGTTTAAAAAGAGGTATCTCTGCACTGCTGCTACATTACATGCTTTACATTCAAATATACACATCCTAAAATAAGCGAGATCGCGTTCAATTCGGCGCGGGTTAAATTACTTTGATCTTCGTGTACACATGTTTTAGCGTCCAAAAATATTGAAGTCAGAAAATAAGGCACACTTTAATGTGCGTAATCAAAGGGACAATGACAATGGGTCTATTTCCACCGGATTATCATATCACGCCACCACTTATTTTTTTGTATTGATTATATTTATTGGGACAGGTATCAGCAAAAAATACGCGATTTTATTATTGAAGAAATTAGATTTTTATTAACAAATTAAATTATTTTCACTAATTATAAATATTACAATAAATAGTTATTTTCAAACCTTAAGCAAATAGAAATTGAATTTATTGAAAATGGATGAAAAGCCGTCTAAGCCGGTAGCTAGATGACCCAAAAATGACAGGAACTTCCTAAAATTTGCGATCTATTAATTTTGGACGTGAAAAAAATTGAAAATGGCGGACTTTTGACATTTACACACTAAAAGTTGAAAGCTCAGTCCAATTGTATTTTTGTAGACGCATATTATGCATAAAAGAATAAAAATGATAAATTTAAATACAATAAAACATTCCAAAGTATTCGTTGTCTAATTCACTTACTTCGGCTGCCGAAAAATTTTATGATTATTTCTTTTTGTTAGGTATTTTGACATCTTTTCGGTTCTAAATCCTCCTTTTGTGTACTCAGATTACACAATCAATAATTATTCTAAGGAAAGCCGCACATTAAAGAAACTGGAAAAGTTATTGAGATTAGTTGGACATAACCACATATTAACATGTTTCTACCTAAAGATACACTTGGCTCGACGCTCTTGAAGTAGTGTAATGTAAGCCCAGGCAAACTCACATGTTTTAACGAGAACCTAATCGACAGATTGAGAACAAAACAATAATCCCATATATCATCAATATTCCCTCTGTCTTAGTTTTTTGAGATAATTGACATAATTTCAGATTTTTGCGAAATGCCGCCGTTTCTTTAACGGTCGATATCTTGAGCGCTTTAGACGCTAGAGCGATGGCCCAAATTTTATTCAATTGAGTACTTTTCGGAGTTTCAGGTAATATGTAATTCTTTTTTTTAAATATCAATTGGAGCCTATAAGATGGCCGTCGAAGTGGTGCCATATCTGATTCAGACTTTTTCAATTCTTTTTTATGGAACAACTTATATTTCTCGACGATCTGATAGTGAAACGGTTATATATTTTTTCCTCTATAAACCTCTGTTTCGCTGAAGATATTTATTAGAGACGTTATCTTTTTTGGTAGAATTTCATCATCTACTCGAAGTAAATATGATTTTTTCATAAATAATAAGCAATAGATTTATTTAGTTTTTTCAGCAGTTTTTTGCTAAAGCATTATACAGTATAGCGACGAAATACCTACAATTACTTTTGTTTTTCTTCGTTCATTCGTTAAAAATACCCTTTTTTAATTCACGCATACAATTTCAACATACATTCGAAACGAACACCATATCGCTCCATATAAACTGTAATGCGATTCTTTATATTTTATTGAACATTTACCAACACCTGTGGAGTTAATGCCCACGTTATGCACTGCCTTAAGAAATTTCTCCATTACAATTTATTGTGTTATGTAGAAAGCCTCACTAGCGCATCTGCTGGACCGTACAAATGAACGAAATGCACCAACCATTAACAGTAAATTTAAAACCGAAATTACTGGACGCTAGCCTAAACTACTGCTGCTTTTCATAGAAAAGTCTTCCTCATACACAAGTATAAGATTCATGGACAGAAAACGAGTCATTATTATATAACAACAAGGAACTAGAAGTATATAAAGTAGAAGCCATACAAGGCGGAAACTAGCTTAACAGCTCTAGCAAAAGCCATATAATCAAATACAAATATATAGTAAACAGAACAAGTAAGTAAGAGATAATAAACTACAAACGGCGAAAAGATAACAAGAAATAAAAACGCACAGTGATGCAGACCCCAGTTACATAAAGCAAACTATAGCAGCAGATTCCAAGCACTTTCCATGAAGCGCACAAAATATAAAGAAACAGATCAACTTACCAGGCCATTCGTTCCGAAATCACATAATACACTCAATGCACGTCAATATCAGCAATAAATGAAATAATGCAAGTATTACTGTAAACAACCAGACACACGGAGACGTAGTCACTGAGAAGTGCACAGATGGAAACATATCAACATACTAACAACTAGAATCAAATTAAAGAATCTGCAACAACGGTCAATAGAAAATAAAATAGCCAAGATGAAGACAGAGATCGGACCCCAAAACAAACCTAACACGAAAGAAAGCATATAAAAAAATATTCCAGAAAATAACGAACCTTAAAACTCAATTGATGAGTTTGTACTTATCTGTAAGATAAAAATCATCTAGACAAAATTAACGTTGTTTACTATCTTCAATGCTAAGAACGTGATGGATGTTGAGCGTATATCACAGAAATCCAAAACCCACATTTTATCCCTTGAAAATAATATTCATGATAAATCGAGTAGTAATGCTCTGAATTTTAATTGTAATGAAAGAGGATGTAACGTCATAAAATCTGCGTGGACGGAAAATAAATCCTTCCACAAGCAATCGAAAAAAAAGGTTTCACAAAAAAATATTCGTAAACAAGTACTGCATAACATAAAATTATGTTCAAGCATACAGAGTGCTCAGTTCCCGCTACAAAAGATACAAGTTTGGTTTTTTAAGTCGAACCGCGTACGTAGTTTAGGAGATAATTTACATAATTTGTCGTCAACATTCGTAGAACTGCAAATTTTGATTTGATTGTTTTCCATCGGAAATTTGTTTCAAAATTGGTCTGTTACACTTACGTTTTGAAGCTACCTTTTACATTTAAGTAACACTTCTTCGTTAGAAGTTATTTTCTTTTGAAACTCATTTACGGAGAAATCCAGAAAGCTGAAGAAAAATATCGGTTATATAATAGAATCTTTAAAAAATTAACAATAAGTTGTGCCTCTTTTCGGAATGTTACAAAATTAAGGCCAAGATTTCTTGGTACACTGACAAACTTATCAAGAACTTCTTTGTGTCAAGTATAATAAAGCAGCCTAAGTCCGTTCAGTTTAGTTTCCGGAGTTCAATTTCTCAAATGTGTTTTCAGTCTACATAAGCTTGAAAAGCTTTTTTCCACACTTGAGCAGAAATAATCAAAATTGCTAATATCTTTAATAGAATGTAAGAGTTAGGGGAAAAAGTCTTGTCACAGCTTTTAAGTGAACTTAGGTATATCTTCAGTTGTTCCCTGACTCCACTTCTCTTTCCACAGCATAAACTTGCTTTGTACAATCTCTTTATGGAACGTAGTTAAATGTATCAACCACCGAAGAAGAATCAGTTTTTATACAAAATTCTAGAAGGACGTATTGTAAGGATTGTTTCAATAAATTGCAAAAATCGATATTATTCTTCTTCTGAACTGTGAGGAACGGACAATTTGCAGGCGACAGACTCTCGGGACTCCTATATTAATTTTTGCAATAAATTTCTTTATTTGAATTCGAAGTTGTTATCAGCATTTACCCTATGCTTAGACAGCAGTTCTAAGATATTTTGAAGATTTATCATTGTTTGAGGAAAATCGACATCTTCTGCGATAAGTTATCTGTAGTTGGCAGCATACTACTCGAAACAAAAAGATTAACAAGGAATGCAATAGAACTACTCAGAGCACGTGCCTTTGTCACTACAGCCCCTGCACTTTGGTGTTCTACTTTTCTTACACTTCGAAATGGGAAAATATTTTATTTGAAAATATCTAGCGTGTTTTGAATAGTATGCGTTGTGAAATTTGTATCCAGGTCGGGTTTTCAAACATATTCAACAAATAAAATTTTCTCTTAATTTATTGGTAAATTTTTCCTTACAGGATTGAAGTTTTCAGCTTCTGGGGGAATCAACAGTGTAAACAGGAAAAACACTGCTACTGCTGCACCCAGCATCGGCGTCGCCAGCAATATTTACATTTCACATCAAGTATAATCTAAACGCTTAAAAAGGTGATTTATTATTTTCGTTCAAAAAATGCTCGAAATTCAATCTAATCTAGATGTCCCCATTGATACTAAATGCAGATCCTTTGTTTCCTGCGTTAAACCCCATATCAACTTCGATTCACAACATTGACCATTTCTTGTTAAAACTTCCCTTATTGTTCTTGAAATAATTTGTGTTCACCTTGTGAAGCTTTGGTGTTATCTTATTGTAATTGTGGTGACGTTGTTTATAACCATTGCATTACACCAAGCGAATACAGGGTGTTCAAAATTTATGCGTTAGAGTGATTTATGGCAAATCATCACATATTCTAATAGCGTTATCGATTTATATGCACCCAGTGTGCACCGACAATAACTTAGTCCTGCACTTTTCGAGGCATGCACGACCGGGTTTACACTCGTTGTAGCACCAAGCCGAACGTATGCGATGATTTTTAGCGTATACGCTTATTTTGAATAACTAGTTACGGAATCTGCCATTTGTATCTATCATGTGGATTTACTCTCGTTTGCAACTTGCTATGGTACTTTTCCAGATAAAAACACATAAACAATATTTTCATAAAATAATGTTGATAAATATTGTTATGTAATAAATAAGATAAGATCCATGGATTCCTGTTAAATTTCGTAGTTTATTACAATAGCAAATCTGCTAAATGTAATTGATAAATAGCTAAATATTAAGGCTATACAAACATTTTATCGACAGCTAATGCTACAAAAATGTGGATTTTTATTCCTTTCGAAACCGTTCTGTTTGTATACAATGTATGTACGTATATCACAATGAAATCAGGATGGATCAGAGGATTAGATGGAATTTATCAGTTTCTAGCGATGTGTATGTGATGAGGTCCCCTAAACAACAAAAATTTGTTTTTTTTTTTAGAAGAATAGAAGAAACACGTCGATTTTTATTTTTGTATATTAACTTTTAATATTTAGGGCAGTTCATTTTCAGTTCCGTTCCAATTGTTTTGTCTCAAACAATTAGTCGTTGAGAAAGTATAGAGAAGATTCATCTTTCGAAGGTGACATTACACCAAAGAACATTACATAAAGAATTTTTTGACAATTTATTCTGTAAACAACAATGACTTTGCTGATATGTGTACGTTGGTAAGTAGGTATCGTTCATCAGATGATTCGACGAATTATTATCTACCACTTCCAAATGATTCATGTCAATTTCCACTGACGCAAAAGTGACTCAAGTCAAAAATTACAATCTTTGAGATAATTAGTCAAAATGAATCCTAAAAGCCAATATATTTATATGGAGAAATTGCACGACATTTTAACAATGCTTTGGTGAAACATACAAACACAAAGTCTATTAATTATTGTGTAATGAAAAACTCTAAAGTAGTTCTCCTGAAGAGGTAATTATTTTGATATGTGTGACCTTTCCATCAACGGAACGAATTGTCTGTAGAAGTTTAATTCCTTATATAGCCTTTATCCAGTGAGGTCAAAGCATCCCTCACTTCCATATTAACTTTTGATCGGCAGAAGCTACTATTCTTAGAAAAAATGGGTCGATTTCTATTTCCCTTAAACTAACTCTCGGCATTATCGGCATTTCAATGGTGTCACCGGAAGTGTTGTGTTATTTAAATTTGTCAGCTTTTAATACATAACGTGACTATTTTTCCATTTTTTATGTTGTTGATTTTGCAATGGTATATGGATGGACCATGGTAACATACGATGAATTTGGCAAAATTATCAGAAAGTGAAACGCTGCCCTTGTAAAGCCGGAAATATTTGAAGTTTGCTCTAAATAAGGTAGGATATATAAAATAAGATGTGCAGACTCAAGTGCTTTGATAGACGATAATAAGATTTAAATTATTGGACAATTTGTTGTGCAATCATTGCAAATAGGGTGATAATTATTGTCAATTAGTACATATTGTTAAAGTTGACCCAGCTGGCGTTTTTTCCTAGTTAACTTTGTACAATAACAAAAAAAAACCTTTATTACGCACATCGTAATGCTTTTAAGCTAAAGTATAATACATATGGTATCGTTGAAATCGCCTTTTAATTATTTTTTACAAAAACGTAAATATGCAGCATGTTTTGTTTCATAAGAAAGTTGAGGCCACTTCTGGTGACAACGGAAATACCGAAAGTTATCCAGAAAAAAAGATTACCTATAGCTTTGGTCAATTAAAAATTAATATGGAGGAGGGGAGACACTTTAGGACCTCACTGTAAATGTCACGTATTACATTATTATTGACCTTGGTTCAACACCATTAGTCATGTGCTATTTTGAAGCTTGGATGGCATATATGAACGCCTCTTCCACCTAGCAACCAATTTATTTTTCCTCCATGTCATATAGAATTTCGATAATTTGCTGGATCTTCTACTCCGTGTGTCAAATATGTTTTCGCCACAGAAGTCGCTTGTCAAGATTTAAGCCCAGACCCTAACCATTGAATTGTCTCGCCGTCTGGATTCAGAACAGTAAGTTTTGGAAGGGTGTTTTTGGTGAAACGGGCAGCATGTGTTTTCGACGAATTAGGTGCGAACTAGCAATTGGATCTCTGGATTTGAGCATTTCATATTCTTGTTTTAGAAGAGGCGTATATTGTTATGTCGACAATGCATCCTTCATATCTAACTCCATGGGAATCAAGTATATCGAACATGTTGACGATAAATTAGATTGGAGCCAGCAAAAATCCCCGAGGCTCATCTCCAAACATGATTGTATCGTCAATCTTTATTGCAAATTTACGATTTGAGAGATGGGATTAAACAATATCATATTATCCCTGATTCATTTTATTTCGTCGAATATCATTCTAGGATTGTGCTAAGTTGAAGCAAGTTGGCTCAAGTTTGGAAATTTTAATATCCCACTGGCTGCATCTTTTCAATTTTCTCACTATTGGAAATCCCGAGCGTTGCAGTTGGAAATCGACGTTTGAAATTTGTTGCTAATTGTCTATCTCGCATATTTTCCAGTACCTTTATTCAAAACCTAGCTCCAAAGATAATCGGACTGAAATCGGTCAACTCGCGAAATATTTCAATCTCAACTGCAAAGATATTTTCCACCATCTTGTAAAAGGTGGAATTTCTTTGAGCAATAACTTGAACACCCGAATTTCGGGGAAAGAGCTTTCTACCATCTACACTTTCGGTTATACTATTTTACGGTGTTCGTAGTTTTCCTGCCAACAGTATCGGAGTGTTGGTCTCAAAAACATTCCCTTCGATGAAGGCTTCCGGCGATTGGATATCGTTGAGATAAAACCATCGACAAAATTGCTGAAAAAGAAGATTGATTTTTTAGCAACAATTCGGCGCATTTTGAGGTGTATTCTTCTTTACGTTTTTGAAGAATGCATTTTTAGAAATAGGATTAAACAGATTCGAGAAGTAGCGTAGGCTTATCGAACCGCCCTATTCTTCTATTTTATAGACGACATAATTGTGAATTATAAATGAAAAGCTTGATCACCGCTAGGTTTTATTTATGAATGTTACGTTGGTTCGAAGTCTAATCAATAAGCTTCTTCAGTTCCAAAATCCTTTTTGACAGAGAATTTGTACTTCAACAGTCACCTAACTTTCGATTGTGCGGAAACTAACGTACCCTTCATTTATTTGCACCGAACGTTAGAGTGCAGGTTTAATCGCTCCATGGTGCGTGAAAAGAAGTGGAAAAGTGTTTACAAGACCAAAATCGCTTTAACGGGATCGATATAGAAGTGAATATATGCTTTTCTATGGTTCTTATGAACGAAGTCCTCGTTACTAGTTAGAAATATGATTATTGTAACAAAACGTATTTCCCCACTGAAATTTCGCCATGTTTATCATGCGCCGCCTTCTATCTGAAACCGCTACCGCTGTAGAAAACGTACATTAATCCTTTGTATGTTAACGGACTTATACATTTCTTAGTACTTCCGATTCTGTAAGGCACTACATGTTTTTCTCAAACGAATAAATTATAATTGCCTCGACGAACAGGATATTCCTTCGTAAAGTGTTCTGCTACACACTTGAAGGGAATAGTGGAACAAGTTTGAAAGTACTCGTTTCTCTGAAACCGATGACGCTGACAGGTATTGATCTTGACTCAGTACAATTCTTAGCTCAAGCATTGAGTCTTCGTTTCTTGGCACTCTGACAAGCACTGATGCCATCGATATTTCAAAGCAAACTACAGCAACCGTACAGTCTTTAAGCTACTGGCTTAACAAATATGAAATATAAATTATACTTACTTATTCTGAATAATAAAAAGAAAATTAATTTCTACGAAAATAAAATTATATCAACATTTCGTTTAATAAAACTAACGCGTTTATATGGCTAGCAGTTTAATAAGTAGAAATGTAGGAGCTGGTTTCCATTGCATTAAATATAGGATAATTAGTGTGACAAATTCTAGAATAGTGGCTATTGCGTTCAAGTAACTCGACAGAAGGTCGCCCATTTCGTTCCTCATTATCAACATTCGTGCAGCCATCTTTAAAAGCTCTACTTTATTTTCATACCATTCCATCGGTCATGACTAAAGTTCGCCACTTTCCGTGCGCTTCACGAAATTAGCAGAAACTGGAAAGATTCGTGTTTATTCGTCTCATGAGAATGGGTCCGTGTTGCCTACTGGTTTCCCCGAGAGTCTCTCCTGATTTCGTGAAGTGCACGGAAAGTGGCGAATTTTAGTCATAATGTTTTCTCCATATACTTCACAGATCTGACGATGAATTTCAGCCGCTTTCACACCTTTAGCACTAAGAAGACGAACCACGTACTTCACTGTCGGCGGGATTCTCAATCGACGAAGCCATTTTAAATCCTCACAAAGAAACGTAAACACGTAATGACATCTGTGGTTATGGTCTGGGGTGTTTCTATCTTTCTGGGCTAGGCGATATTGTAAATATTGAGTTTGTGGTAACTTCTTCATTTTTCATGGGTGAAATAAATGCTTAAACTTGAGATACAGACTGCAAAAATCTGCCGATTTTTTTATCGTTCGCGAGTGCTTTCTAAATAAAGTAGTATTACTGCTCGATTAGTTGATTAAAAAAATCGGTCATGGGCACTTATCTTTTGATCAATTGTAATTTTTCCTTATACATACGTAGTTTTAATGTTATTGCAGTATTGTTTAATTTTTATAATATTTATGCACTACTACTGCAATATCTTTTCAAAGTTAAGAAGTTAATGCAATTATTTACAAAATAAGTTAATGAAAACATACAAGTACCATAAAGTGGTTTTTCTGAGGGAAGAAGAAAAAGTTAAAAAAATTAAAAACTTGTGTAATATATTATAACATTGAATAACATATTTATTTATGTAGTAACTTCTTTGCTTATATAGAGGTAAAACAAAATTTTTATAGATGGGGGGGGGTTTACGGTCAATAAAACTCATATTTGAAACAAAAAAATGTATTAACAAAATATTTTTAAAAGTTGAACTTATACACATTACTACAATAAACAAATTGTACCTTTATTATAAGTACGTACATAATAATATAATAGTTGTGAGCAAATTCGAATTGGAATAGGCTCTAGTATGCATACGAATTAAATAAAGACAAATAGGAATGATTGCATATTTAAAGCAATGAGTAAAAATCTAGGATTGTATTGTAACAGTTATATTAGTATTTCTAACAGTAATAGATATTTTTTAAATACATAAAGTGAGAACATTTTGTAAACTAACGTAGTAAAGTCATATGATATAACTAGAATAAATAAAGTTGATATTAATATTTCAGTTATTGTGCTTAGAATAGTTTGAAACAAAACAAATAGTACACAATGGAAAAGTACAGTGAAAGGAACTAAATTATATATGATGCTTACTTTTTTGCAAAAAAAACTAGGAGTACGGATTAAATGTAATTTTACGACTTTTACGATACCGATGTTATTCTTTAAACATATTCAACAACTACAGAACTATGCTAAGACAAGAAATCGCAATTGTTATATATCGGATGATACAATTTCTTGTAATAGCACAGCAGTAGAGCTCATACGAATAACTGAATAGACTCGGAAAATACAAGAAAGATTATTTTATGAATAAATGTACATGAGTATATTAATTCATAAAACTTATAAAAGTCAATTAATTTGTGCTATAAACTAAATTTTAAATACATTTCTTAATAAAGTTCACTTTTGAAAGATTTACTAATCAGTGCCTCAAAGTGTGGTAGTATCTCATAGGACTATTTTCTGTATATTTTATTAGAAATAAACTAAAGCTGAATCAACTATTCTTGATGACAAATGTTAAAAATATTCGTTTTGAGGGGTCAAAAGATCTGAAAGGACGTTATGTCTTTGTATCATTCTCTTTGCAAATAAGAATAATACAACTACTCTGCCGAAATTAGATTTAAAAGATGCCCAGAAGCTGTTTTAGGATAAGTAACAAACGACCGAAACTCTACTGAAATGTTACACGAAAACGGTGAATAAGGCAGTAGCGCAAACTTCCACTTTAATGACTTGAATAGTGGAATGATTAAGTGATTCTCAAAAACTACAAATTTGGATATTCTCAAAGGTAAGTAAATGGTGTCTAAACATTCGATATTGACGGAGTGAACCATCTCTCATGTTGTGATTATGTATCGCCATGACCCCCAAAGTCGTTGATCAAATGTGTTGTTTGATTCAACAATCGTTACTAACAACGAACGTGAACAACGAGGAAATGATCTAGTTGTACTTAGAAGCGCATCCAAGCGCCGGTCAAAACCTAACAAGTCTATAGCGACGGTATTGCGCAGTACTGTGGGCGACCGGTTAACGAACAGCTCAGACTGCGAACACTATCGCGAAGATTGAAGTAAATAGAATTTGGAATCTATACGAGAATGCCATTCACCACTTTCAAAAAATCCTGTAGTAAAAAAAAAATCATGGTTGGGACGATTCTTTAAATAAGAAGAACATACATCTTTTATGCACATTATTTTTACAATAAATAAGGTTAGGTTCGTTTTTATACCTTTGTAGAACGAATTAATCAATTTCCCATAAAAATCTATGGCAAGTCAATGCAATGGCAATTGATTAACAAACAATTCGGGTTACGGGTCTTGAAACCGATTATGTTCATTAACCGTTCAACCATATATAAGCAACAAATTTCACTTAATCCGCTATGGCGTCTTTAAATTTTGCCAAAATAAATTTATTGAAGAATAAAAATATAATTTTTAAATTGAAGTACGATTAAAACGATCTTTGATATTTCAAATCCAATAATTCTTAACAATAATGCATTAAAAGTTTTTCTGACCTATGTTTATAGCTAGAGCAGCTACATAGTTACTAGTCTCGTGTTTTTTCTTTTTAATCTCCACAGCTTTTCCAAAACCGCATAAAATTGTTTACAATATGATCTGATCGAAAATTGCCTTTGCAACAAATGAAATATAGAGATTAACAAATATGTTTATATATCATAAAATACGTTTGTTCTTTGGAACTGGACATTCGCCAATATGCAAAATGACTGCCCATTCTGCGCGATAAACTGATCAGGAGACCGATGAGCGGTCATTCTGCTTGTTGCCGACTGTACCTAACAAGAAAACATTATTTTTCGCAAATGTTAGGAAATATTTAATTCTTGATTTCCGATCAGATACGTTCACGCCTTTGATTTAACTTTGCCATGTTATTTCACTCCAAAACCAGCCCTGAACATCTATGTACTATATACAGTTGATAGTGATTTCCTCTCAATTTTGTCGCTTTCGTAAACGGTAAATAATTTTCCATAATCTAAAGATATGTAAAATACTATCAACATTTGAATTATATTTACGGTTGTCGATATTTTTTTTGTATGTTTATATAGATCATAAATAAAAATAGAACAAATTCAATAGTTTGACGTGACACCAACACAAAACACGTTTTTTGCAAGACATTATGGTTAGAGTTTTTTCTGAGATCCCTGATAATATCTACTTTATACACTGCGTCCTAAAAGTAATGCATAAAATTCATATTTCTGATAATATGTCTTTAAAAAAATGTAAAAGGGAGATAAATAGGTATTCTATAATCGCTACATTTTTGATTTTGTTTTTGTAAGGTAGTTACGAGCAATGCTGCCAATACTGCAACTCATAGAAGATCTTATTTCTTTTATTTAAGCATCCTTGGCTCATTTTTATAATAAAAGCAATCGCAAATTATAGTAAATATATTACAGTTCTCGCCACTGTGTATATTAGTGTCGCCAAAGAACTTGATCCGTAAAAAAAGAACGCTGTTTAACGCCGTCTGGTAAGCAGTAACATATACGTACCTTTAAAACTAAACATTCTTCCTGTTGGCAACACCGGCTACTATTTTTAGCGATTTACGCAACGGGAACTGCTTGACAAACGCTGAAAATTACTATTTCGGATTGCAAAACCAGAGAATTTTTTGTCACATCCTCATTATTTTCTATCGATAAATTTAGAGGTCTTTTAAAGACATTTGACCTACTACTAATAAAGTACTGTTAGAGTTTAAAAAAATATCTAACAGCCAGTATTCTTTAGAAACATTCAGTTGGCGCAACAAACAGCTTGATTTCATATATCACAAACATATAAGAATTATAAAATACTGCTCGAGCTGTTTTTGTATTTTTATGTAAGGCAAACTTTAAGAGAAATTGATTATTTTTAGGATACCTAATTTATGTACCTAATTTTATAATCAATTAGAAAGATCAATGAAGGTGGATATTGCATGGAGATTTCTGTTATTTTATTTAAACAAAAATAAGATATAAAACAGAGTGGATTTTATAGAAAAATAAAAAAAGGACGGATGTAAATCCATTATTTTTTTTTAATTTTTTTGTTTCGTTATCTATAGCCTAAAATTTTCCTTAAAGAACTCAAAATCTTCCGCGCGAAATCGGTCGACCAATGCTTCATCATTGCCAGGTACGACTCTAAATTCTCGACTTAATTATATTAGCACTTATAAAATCCTAGCCCGCGGAAACACGACATAACCGCCCATGTTCCTGCAATCTACACCTGTTTGCTTCAGCACACGAACATATAAATCTGCTTATTGTATACTCGCATATTACAAAAATCTTTTCTAATTGATTATAAAATTAACCACAGAAAGGTAGGGGAGGGTCTAGTGCTTCTCATTTCCCAAGATTGGTCGCATAAAGCAGGAGCTACCTGTGTTCACAGTAACAACTGGGTACCATCACGTCATTGATAATGTTAATATACAACAAAATTTATAAGCTGTAAGAGAAAATTCATCTTAAAAATATGTAATTAGGAGTTACATTAAAATGATACAAAAATGAGTTGTAACAATATTATAGCTAAATAATTACAAGCTATTTGTACACTACACTGACTGAATTATTGGCAAAATAAGTTGGTGGGTAGATTAAACAGCTTAGCGTTAATAAACATTCTGAGCAGGAAATAAATAGATTAAATAGACTTGTAACAGCACAGACTGCTTCATTCTCAAATATCTTGATAACATGTGACATGGGTAGCTATAAGTAAAAAGGGTAAAATAGGAGGAAATAATATATTTTAATATTAAATAATGAAATAAAAGAATTTACATTTGCAACATTTAATATGTATATATAATTGATATAAATTAATATATAATGAATAGAAATTTAAACGTCTATTTTTTCTTTCTGTTCTACTATTGTGACTAGTTTCAAGCAAGTCATGTAGCCTTAAACAAATATTTTATTGCAAATTAAAATGAAACTTTAAACTAGGTTTATTACACACACTTGTATACCAAAGAAAACTACATTACGGACTATCACTGTTGAATAATTGGAATAAAAATTTGCAAATACAAGAAAAATAAACTATCTGGTATGGTATGTATTATTTCTTCAAACAAGTTTCTCATTTTAATATCATAAAAATTATAACCACTGCAAATATTAAAAAAAAAAAATGGTGGTTCATAATGTTTGCACTTAAGAACCTACATTGCAAATTATTTTGCTGTTAAAATGTATTAGTAATGGATACCATTTGTTTGAAGAAGAGGTAACATGCAATTCTATTCACATTCCATAATATGCTTTATGCGTATGAACACAATCACATATTGTATTTGTTGCTGTGGTTCAAAATGTATACATTTCTCTCGTAAAATGATAAGCATTACATTGCAAATATTTCCTCCTGAATTCCCTTGTACAGAAAACAACATTTAATGAGCAACTTTACGGTTCCTAAACTAAATGTATTTCACCAGGTTTATGCCCGACGCAATAGTTCCGATTCGAAGGTGTGCTACTTTCTGGATCACTTGCTTCGGTTACTATAAATCCATTTGCTATATTTTTATTTTTGTCTTGATTGCTTGAAATGCTGTCATTTTTTTCGATAATATTGTTCTTTTTTGAGTCAGTAGTATCTAAAATCTTGTTCTCGTTGAGAGTATCCACTCCTTTGTGCACAGGATCAGGACTTACTAGTAGATTGCTCCACCAATTTGAGAATGCTCCTTTGGCTTGAGAAAAGGCGCCGCCTACAAATATCGGATCGTGTAATTAAAGAACGAGTAACCAGCATAATTTATTATATTAAATACATATACACCAACTATATAAATTATAACTATGTACCAGTTCTTGAATAACAGAAGATTTTTTGGTACAGTAGTAGCCTTGTTATTTTTACAACCCTTGATTGAGTGCTATATCTTTTTTTTACTAACTTTATCCAACATATACAGTAGGAACATTAACATGGAATAAATTCAATTCTAGAATAGAAAATGATGCTTTTTTTCAAGAAATCGCTAAAACGTATGAACTAATTTAAATACTGGCCGATATATTGAAAGAATCTTCTGTGACGACGAAGGAACATTTCAGCAATTGGTGTTTATTAAAGCCAATTCGAATAGTATATCGCAACCACAGAAACTGTTTATGCCGATAATCGAAAGCGTTAAGGGAATAAAAAAAATTGAGGTCACGCTCCGAACTTAAAGGAAGGGTGGAAAACACCGTAAATGTAAATTTATGTCTGCAATGGAAAGGATGAGAGTTTTAAAAAGTTAAAGAATATTGCCCGAAGTGGCGATTTATCAGAAAATAATGACTTGGTAGTAGATCAAATTATTCATTTTAAAAATGATCATCAACGTAGAAAGAACTCTTCCATTCTACAAAGGTGTTTTCACATAAGCTCTGCGATTTCTCAATAATAAATAGTGAAAAATATTTAGGTGTAAAATCTTCTTATAATCTATTGCGCTTTTTCCTATTTTTAGTATTTTTTATTTGCATATTTATACATATATTTTCCCGCCTCTGATGATAACGTTAATTTGGCAAAGAAGGAAATGTAAAAAGCGACTATTACTAACTTACCAACAGCCTTACTAGTAGTAGCAACTGCTCTTCCAGTAGATACCATGGCTTGATTTAATTTGCGTCCACTTTCAGTGTTTTGAATGGTACTAAAATCAAATAAATCAACTAATGTTATAGGTATACTAACGCATGTTAGAGTTGGGCAAATATGTTGGAAGACCTGATTTTTAACCTAACTAACAGTTGAAACGACAAATATTTTTAGTAAGAGGCATTACAGATTGTTTAAATCGATGATACTAATTTTTCACGAATGTCGCTATTTTTATATTTCTGACGTAGACAAATTTTTCCAATGTACACACACACTATATGTGGAATCACTAAAGTTCGCTACTTTCCGTGCGCTTCACGAAATTAGCCTCGTGTTTATTCGTCTGATGAGAACGGGTTCGTGTTGCCAAGAGTCGACGAAACACGAGTCTGTCTAGTCTCTGCTAATTTAGTGAAGCGCACGGAAAATGACGAACTTTAGTAATCACATTTGGCCTGTTTATGAACGAAATCCGTCAGTCTATTTTAATATGCTGAAATGCTGTAGCTACAGCGATGCTTGTGTAAACCACTGGAGGATCGCTGGCGCATACTACGTTTAGAAAAATTGACTCTCAATTACCGTATGAATACGCTGATACGTTAATTTTGTCCGGAAGTTTATTTAGTAAGTAGAGAAGTAAGAATTTTTCTACATTCAAAATATTTACCACATGAGTACTTACTGGGACAGCCTTAATTTCATATCGGCTACAGACAACTGTCCTGAAAATGGATGTCCTGGATTAACTTCCAAAATACCTGGAGAATCTAAACTATTCCACATTTTATAATTATATGTATCTTTCCAAGCTGACAAGAATGAGGAGTTGAAGTGGTCGAATTCTCGTGATCCATCTAAAAACCAATGCCAAGAAAATGTGTTATTATTATTATACGCATTCTGTACTTACCTTGTAAAAGTGATGTTCTCATAAGGCATAAAAGATAAATTTTAAACTGCATTCTTATCCATTCATCTCCTCCCTCCCATCCAACACCATCTAAAAAGACATCATGCTTTTCTTCTGATACATGTTTTACAATGTAATCCGCAAATCTAAAAGTGAAAGTTATTAAGACGTATGATCCACAAAATATCGAGATTTAAAATATTGAATTGATATAGATATTTATATATAGATATTTATAACTGTATAGAAAAATCTAGTTAGTGATCTTCGGGTGTCGTGGAAGACCGAATTAATATAAAATAAATGTAATTAGTTCTTACATTTATCAAGTTATTTTCCATTAATATTAATCGTATGTGCCTCAAATAATATAACGTATAAAAATGTCTTGCGATAGTATTACAAGTGTACAGATGCAAAATGCAACGTGTCCATGAAATTGCGTCAGAAATCACAAACTAGTCGGGGTCAGTCGTATGCTGTGAAATCCGTCCAAAAACAATTTTGGATTTCTTAAAACAAAGAAATCGCGTGTGACTAGTTTGCGACTTTTGCTAAAACAAGTCTTGGATTTGTAGAAAATCATCAAACCCGAATCAATCAAATCAAATCCTGCTTTTTGGAAAAAAAAAAAGATTTAACAAACTACTACCGGGCCAAAATTTGGAAAAATCAGTCAAAGTTGTTAATTTATTTTTTGTATTAACACCTATTGCTGTATTAATGTATTACTACTTTACTTCTCTAAGGACAAAGTGAAGTGAAAAGTATATTTTACGCTCCTGATAATCAGGAGAGTACACACGCGATAAAAATGGCCACATAAAAAATCTTTCTTCCTATATCTTTAATTTTTTTTAAATATTTCGAATCGATTCAACATTAGTAAATACTTATATCTTTGATAAGTACCGTAAATCCTCAGTTGTAAGGTGAAGGTGTTTCCTTAGTTCCGGGTCTTGACATTCAATTCTACCAATATCGATATCAACTAGAATATCAAAAAGCTGCCTTTTTTGTTTAAATAGCACGTTTGTAGCCCCAACGACGTACCCTCTCACGTTCACATCACAGAGTAAATCCATATACGGTAAAGAAAGATATGGAAGACATAAATAACCCTGATAAAATAATTGTAAAGGAAATCCGCACATTTTATTTTTTAATTGTGCTAAATATAAAAGCGTATTATTCACATTTGATTCCGGTGCTAAGTCAGAATTAGATTCTTCGCACATTTCTTCACATCTCTCTTGATCATTCAATTCATAATTTATGTTCTCGGTAATATCAATACCTATTTCTGTACTTTGATCAACTGTCTTTACTTCACCTACAGATAATCTATTTTCACTTTTCTTTAGTGCGCTGTCATACTTATTTTCTTTGTTGTCATTACCATTAGCCGTAAGCGTATTATTTATATCAGTCAGTTCTACGTTTTTACTGATAGTCGTGCGATTATTAGGAGGAACAGTCTCTGTATTTTCTTTTATTTCATTTATGCTACTTATAAGATGTCTTGGGCTACATTCTGGAGTTATATCATCATCAGAATAGTTTGGCATAGGGGACATAGGCCTTGATAACCTAAAATATTTATGGCATTAGCGAATGCTTTAATAAAAATATTGTTTATTGAAATACAAAAAATCAATTGGTGGTTCTAAGTGATAGGGATATGCTCAGTATTACAAAACAATAGAAGTCGGCACATTCTGGTCCACACAAAACATTCATGAATTTCCATTGTCAACCGTACGGTTTTTGTTGTCGTTCTACTCCTACTCTTAAAGATATTTACAAGTACCTAATTGGTAATATGATAAAGCCAATATTGGACAAAAAAAACACATGGCGCATTAACGCCATGGGAGATGTGAATCATCAACTGTTCCAAAACACAAACGACACCACGCGTAATATTAAATTAGTGAACCTCAAATAAATTAGGAACGTAACTTCGTTGCAAGAATTAGACGCTTATGAAATTATTTATGTAAAGAATAAACATTTTTGAACCGAGTAGAAGGCCATCTTAGCCACTCCATATTGTGTTGTAGGCTAGCATTCTTTCCTCTAGTTCCTAGTATTTCGCATGCTTAAAGTATAGCACAACAAAAGTTTTAACGCTACATTTCTGAAGTTAAGCTTTAAGAAGTTGATTATTTTGCTTAAGAAATTTGCATTTTATTCAAAAGTCAAATATCAAGCATCAAACAATTTCTTCTTACCTACGAGAAGACAAAGGTACTAATGATATTTCTAATGCGCCATTGCCTAATATCCTCTTACTAACAACTATATGTTCGGACGCAATACATGATTCTATTGGCATACTTTTTACTAGCAAAATTCTGGAGTATCTGAGATTTTTCTGAACTTGGTTCTCAATCAGCAATTGTTTTTTGATGTATTTTTTCATTTCGA
Source organism: Oryctes borbonicus (assembly GCA_902654985.2). Taxonomy (NCBI): domain Eukaryota; kingdom Metazoa; phylum Arthropoda; class Insecta; order Coleoptera; family Scarabaeidae; genus Oryctes; species Oryctes borbonicus. Next base: position 4,104,083 of record LR736876.1, read on the forward strand.
TGATATTTACGTCCAGACTACTAGAGAGCCAAGACAGGTTTAACACCTATTATCTAATAGCTTACCTTACACAAGCAGCTTTTTCTAGACCTTCTTCTATCATACCAGGAAATAAGGATAGCAAATTTAAAATTGTAGAGCAGAGTGGATGTACAGGACTCTTGTGGAAAATCACTCTCTTTTCTAATAATAACAACTTAAACAACAATACCGCTTTATGTTTCCAGTGAAGTACAAAATCCCTTAAAGATAAACCTAAAAGCACAAGATTACAAAATGATATACCGTGCCCATGGATTACTTACCCACGTAAGTTTGAGAAGAAAGATCATTGTGTACTAGTACGGAATTTAGATGGTGATAAGTATCTTCTAACAAAGACACCTTGCTAAAATCTCCTTCGTCAAAATAGGCATGGGTGATAAGAGACATTTTGACTTGTATATAACCAAACAAAGGAATAGCGCTCAAAACGCATACTGATTTTTGTACGGTGCCCCTTGTAATATCCGCAGTACGATTCTTTAATTTCTAAAATAGGAATTATACCATATATAAACAATATGACGAACACAACAATACTGCAACCTATTAAATTACATGAGCATGTGAGAAGTCTAAACATTATAATTGTATAAAGTATAAAGTAATCTAATACATAGGCAAAATATGTATTTGTCGTCGAAGTAATATAGGCCCTCTAAATTAAATTTCCAGGATTATCATTATTACTATTATTAATTCTTAAGATACTTAGCCGTTTTCAGACTTTTTAGCCACTTTATATGTGTGCAAAATTATTGATTATAAAGAACATAAGCGGAAAGCAACAGGTGTCAAAACGTTCAATTGCTAGCTATACCTCTCTAATGTAAATCAATTGCAATATTTGTTCTTCCAAATTAAAACATAAAGACAATTATTCAAAACAACAGAAATTGGGTATTTGCGCTAGGTAGGTTGTGTTTCGGGTGACGTAATACTAAATAATTCAAATTGTCCATTGTAGTGAAAGTGTAGAAATGTGACCCCCACCGTGCATAAAATCTCTACATGCTCAGAATTTTTTCTCTTTTTATTTGCCTGTATCACATTAAGTGGTTCACCCTGTATATCTAAATTTTTCTGCGAAAAATTCCGTAATCTAATTTTCAATTAAGAACGTAGAATGATACTATTCACCATTATAGTTATACAGAGCCAGACAAATATGGTACCAGAAGGAAGTGCAGGCGCCGAACAAAATGAGTAGGAAGACTTAATCAATATTATCTGCAGAATATTTACTTGTTATTGTTACACAGCAACAACATTTTGATTGTAAATAGTATAATATAGAGTTTGTTTCTGCAGAAATCACAAAATCAATTAGAATCAATCCGATGTTGCTAAATCAGTTTTCAAATAATTTGTGATTTTATTCAACTAATTGGAAGCGTTCTTGCTAGTTTCTGATGTTTCCAGAAATGAAATTACACAGATGAAGCATCACAATCAAGCATAATATTTGTATTTACAGATACTCCCCCACTTAATGATAACACACAAAACAAGTCGAAGTTCAAGTAAATATCGTACAAAGATTAAATTCACAACTTGCTTTTAACCACATAGTGTACATGGTCAAGCCTGACACAGACGTTCCTCACTGCACATAAACTGTATGTATTAAGCGGTTAATTATAAATAAAAATTGTTATTGATAAAATAATAAAACTGCATGTACACTATAATATCATGAACATTTGTACTTATTACCTCCACAGGTATTTGTCGATAGCAGGAGATGCCATACACAGCTTTTTTAGGTTGTGTTAAACTGGGTAGAAGAAAAAATACAGTATCTTCATCGTAATTATGTGAGCCATCTGGAAGAGCCAATGTTGGTAAATACTTCCAGCCAGGTGGACATTCATTTGGAGAATCTTTTACAAGTGGTGGAAAAGAATACTCTACCTACACAGAGTAAATGCAATGTAATATGCAGCAAATATTAATAGTGTACTTACTTGACAGCCCTTTTTATGATGGAAACCTACAACAATTACATACAAAATTGGTCTTTGTGGTTCGTTCATTGTAATTTATAAATCATTAAAAACAAGCAACAATATTAATTTGTTTGCATCATTTTGACAGATAGGATATCTGTTATTTTTTAATATTTGTCAGCAATCATAATTTATTTACTATTGCTGCCATCTCTTGATTTTTATACTTACTTGTAAGCCAGAACCCTTAAAATAAGTTCGGAGGCATGTTATAAAGTAGTTGTTTCGCGATAGATGGCGCTGTAGCAATATTTTATAATATCTTCAACATTAAAAACATAATTGTTAACAGAACGATAACGTTTATACAAAAAATGTAAACAAATATTTAATTTTCTTTCATATATTTCCTGTTATAATAATATACTACTTTTCTATTATATTAATGGTAAAGAGAACGGACACTAACTAAATCTATTCTTCAAAACAAAGAATTAAGCATTAAATTGCATCAATTGAAAAATATGAATTAAAAATAAAATGATATTAAGTATGCTAAAATAGAATGGTTTAGCTTACCTTTGCTTTTATTTATTTATCTTATTGTTTTTTTGTAGGCGCCCAGGGGCGGTCGAGGAAGATTATTAAATGCTTCTCTTTGTTCTTCTGAATACAGTTTATAGGTACGCGCAATTTGAATGGACAGTTGTTCAATGCGAAAAATATCCCAAATGTTTCCCTCCATTTCAATAAAGATTTGCAAACACAGAGTATTACAATATGCACATCAAAGATATTTTGGCGAACAACAAATAACAGGCACAATGACGTAGTTTTCTCTTTCGGCCTACACTAATTACTCCAAGTGACCAGTGTAAAAAAATATGCGTTCATTGGGACTGCGTGCGCTTACACTGGTACAGTTGGTGCCTAGTTTCTACAGGCTATCTAGAGTAGGAGCGAGTGTATACACCGAAATAAATAGCGCGAATTTTTAATTTCAAATGAGAATATTGCAATAACTGAATATCATCTTCGACAACCAAAAGTGACGGAAAGCATTTGCTTGATGTAAACTACACGACCATATACCTACTTGCACCGACTACTCTAGAGACATCATTTTACATTACACCAAGTAAAAAGTGCGGCCCGAGCGAACAAACCTTTAGATTGGATTAAAAAATACACATAAACTGATTTTTGATTAATAACCACATTCGGCAGATAGTTTTGAAATTATATAACAATTAATCGTTACTCGCAAAAAAATCCTTCTCGATTCATTATCTGCAACGTTGCATTAGACACAATTACACTTACAGTCCGATTCATATTAGATGGCACATGAGATGCGCGAGGCGTAGCCTAAATTTCTTATTATCCATGCCAAGAACATCAACACCAAGGAGGAAATGTCTGCAACCTATCGCGTACAACACAATTCCCAAACTAATGTTTGACAGACTCTACAGTCAGAATTCATGTCTGTGGAGTACTACAAATTCGTTGAACAAGGGTTAACTCATTCCTAAATTCACACACATACATTTCACTTAATAGTTGCAATCTTTTGGTTGGCTTGGGGTAGAAACGATATAAATAATATGAAAGTTTCACAATATAGTTTGTCAGTTCCTATGAAACTTGTGGGAATACTTTCTTTAGAATAGTTTTCTATTTAGCAAATAGTGTCATCCGTTAGAACAGTAGGTGCACATCTAGTGACACAAAAAGTTCATGTAGAGGCTATAAGAGAAGCGCATACAAGTGAATTTGCGAACTATCGCGATAAGACGGAGATAATGTTAGAAAATCAGGTTTTTTACTTGTTCTATAGACAGCTCTAACATATTAAAAAATGCATAGGGAATTGATTATTTTTATTAAGAGGCATAATAGGCGAAGTCACGAACTTTTGTGTATCCACGCAGTCGTATCTGTTATAAACTGTTGTACAGCATCTTCTGTATATGTATCCTGGGCAAATAAAGTCTAATTCGTAACAACACAGCGACATGTTTAAACAGTGGTTATCACATTTTTAGTAAATGTAAATAGAAAAGATAATTATTTTATATTTATTGGGGAATGTTCATAAACAAACCATTTATTTAGAAAAATCCTACCACCATCGAAATGTGGGCAGATCTTACTTATCGATTTAGAATCTAATCTATTACAGTACACAAATTAATGTCTTACATAAACATTACGTAGTTGTGTTTATTCCAGCACATAAAATAAAAAATAAATTAATGAAAAAGTATATGGCAATACTTGTCATAGTTTTTAGTAATATGATTTTTAAATTATATGCTAACAAACACAATTGCTACTAAAATGCAAAATGTTAACACACTTGATAATAATAAATAGATTACAAAAGTTGTCTCTCATTCATTCACAAAATATTTAACAAAATAAAATTAATTCCACTAGGAGATATCAACAGCCAAATAATTAATTTTAGGCTCTGAGCAAAATGAATGTGCATTGGTCACGTATACCATGGTGAAAGTATACATGAACGTAGAAATGTCTATCTTCCAAAACACTTTCACTACATTAATTGCGGCACTAACTTGTTGCCTATGATGGAAATCCTGATGGCGGTTGTCCAGGGACTGAATATTGCGGTCTAAAGTTTGTGAAATTCGCGGCGGTTGTAGCAGCTTGGAAACCTTGTAAAGTTCCCGCGTTGAAGCCAGGTGGAAATTGACTCATTACTTGAGCTAAAAGAAAACGCGGTATTTAATAGTATGTATACAAAAACGGTAATCTAAGGTCCAGCCGCTGTATAAAATGTGAACGGACTTGTTAGAACTTAGGGCTTCCTTTATTTACAAAAAAACAAAACATGAATCTACATTGGGAAATCGATGGATATATGAAAGTAATGAATGTAATATTCCCAGTAAATACAAATGCATGTCCCAATTATGCATTTAAAAATAAACGTAGTTATGTTAGTAACACTTACTTGTACTTTGCGTATTATTTGACGAGGTGGCAGCTAATCTTGACAAAATACTGCGTTCGGACATTTGCAACCTTTGAGCGACTGGTGGTATTCGTGCTAATGTTGCTGGCAATCTAGATACGTCAGATTTCATGTCCGATAACAGCTCTTCCAGCTGATTAAGAACTTTGTGCAGAACCGCATTGGCAGGTTTATTGCCAGCTAGCGACTCTTTGCTTAAGTGCTGATGAGATTCTGCCAAGCATTCAACTTCTGCGAAACGGGCGTTGAGCGACATAGCAGGATGATTTGGATCTTGTGTCAAGTTAAGGTACGCCGCTCTTCTCAATTGTTCTTCTATGACTAATGCTTGCTCTAAAAGCTAAAAAAACACACGCAATGATAAATGTGAATTATGTGAAGTGTACTAACTTACCTTGAATCTTCTCGCTAAAAATTTGTTCTTAATTTCAAGAAAATTGCCTTTACCGACATCCATCTTAAATGGTTCGTTAATGATAGCAAACCTCGTGTCAGCCTGAATATCTTGCCACCTTCCGTATCCATGAGTTACTATACCTGCAAGTAACCAGTAATCGTGTCGCCTATGCCATATTTCGTATTCTCGACCAGGTACCGCAGCCTATAAATCGTAATGGAGTAACATATCTACTTACTGATTCAATTTTAACTATCAAATATTAAATTTAATTAAAAAAAAATAGGTGAAAAAAGGAACATCAGTAAATCAAAAAGGAAATTGACGGTCTGTATATCAAAAAATTTAATATGCTAAAGTGGTAGACTATTCACGTATCAAGATGACCAACTTTCAATAAAAATTATACTGGAGGAGCTGTTAATGTCAAAACGAAAAGGATTAGATTAAGAACAGCCCAGCTGCTAAACTTCAAGCTAATTGTTACAGTGCTTCAAACTAAGGCAGTGATAGCGCTACAGTGTACTGAAAATCACATTACTGTAGCGATAAAAAGCGTAGCATGACTAAAGACAATAGCGGGCAGCTCTAGGCTGCTCCAACAATTCTTCTAATCGCTTATATTGCTACAAGTTATAATAATAAGTATGTACAGGGTTATTCTGAATAGTTTTCATGATGCATGATAATTATGACGAAGTAAATTAATAATTCCATGCACGACCATATCAATTCAATGGTTCGTGTTTACTCCGCACACGTATATCGCGAGTAGTTTGCAGCGTGACGTTGGCATTGAGCACGCAAAGTCTCAAATTGCCATGCCGTACTAATGTTTAGTTTTAAAATTGAATATAAAAAAAAAAAAAAAAAAAAATTGGACCAACAGAAAAAAATAGACCAATATCACAACACCGATATCTGTAATTTTGATAATGGTAGAAGTACTAAAATAACAGGAGAGACGTCGGAATAAACCTGTGCAGCGTCAAGCAAATAAGATTGTATGTATTACCTTCTCTTCATTCAACCAAAGTGTATGTAATTCTGTAAATCCTCCATCAGCAATATTAAACATAAATCTTCTCTTGGTTCCATCTTCGGAATCGCCACTTTCAGATTTCTTTTCTTTCTACACAATCAAAAACAAGATCTGAATAATTTTTAAAACAGAAGAGAATGGATAATGTTTTGACAATATTCTTTCTCAGGTGTACCTTATCGTCCGCAATTAAAACGACATCATCATCTTCCTCTTTTCTTTCGACCTTGTCATCTTTCTTTTCAGTAGTACCGACATCTTTTTTATCTTCTTCTTTGAGCTCAGATTCGTCTTCTTTTTTAAATTCTACCTCTTTCCTTAAATCCACCTCTTCGCTTTTTCCTTCTTCTTTTTCAGATTTTGACTCGCTTGCAGATTCGCTTTTTACTTCGCTGATTGTAGAATCTGTCTCTGCCTTTAGACTATCCTTTTCCTTATTTTCATCATCAGTCTTAATATCTTCAGACATCTTTTCATCTTTTTTATCTTCTAGCTACAAGTGAATGCATAGAATGTATTAATGTGACACTTGATTCCTTAATGTCTGCAGAGCTTACCTCTTTATCCTTGTCGTTTTCGCCTTGAATGGGAGCGGGACTAGCAGCAGCACTTGTTGCAGGTGTTGCACTTGTACTTGTTGTTGTACTTTTTGGTGTCTCAACATCGTTCGTGGCATTAGATGCAGAACCGCTTGCGGAACGTGCCGAATCTGTAATAGCTTTTCGCACAGCCTCAGGCATACTGTATTCACCATTTACGTGTTCGAATTCTTGAACCTATGTAAAGTAAATTTTAGTAAGATTTAGTACACTAGGTTAGAATATCGACCAACCTTTTTTCTTATTAATGACATTACTCCTATTCTAGTAAGTACATGTTGACGGCTTAAACCTTCTCGTGGTACACCATCTGCGAATGTTTCCGCATTATCTGCTCCAGGCTCACACAAATGCCGCATGAATAAGGACACATATGCCTTAAATATTTTTTCAGATTTCCCTCGTAGATCTCTTACTAACCATTGTGAATTAAATGCATCCTGTGGCGGCATACCTAAAATATGTATCAGTAAGGACAAATACAAAAACAAAGCAAATTCGATTTATATTATTTATTAGTAAATTACCATATCTCATTATAGCATTAAGGAATGCTTTTCTCTGCCTTGCATTGAATCCTAAAACTTCAATGTTGCCTCCCACACGTGCCAGTAGAGGAGGTAATGGTCGATCTCGTTCATCTTTGCGTTCCATTCGTCTTCTACTTCTTCTACTAAGATCATTCTCGTTCTTTTCATCGAAATCATCATCTTCCTTATCTTCATCTGATCCAGCAGAGAAGTCCGAATTATAATCAGACAAATTCTCTTGCCAATTGGAATCGTCTCTTGTATCCGTCGTCATACCACCATCATTATAATTGACCTGTTTTCGAACACGTTTGCCTTTCCCTAAAGTTCTAGCTAGGTCTTCTTGTTGTTGTTCATAGTGATGTCGTAATAGTTTGATCCAATATGCTGGATCGGTATTTTCAGCTTCTTGCTTTATGATCTCTGTATCGTTTTCCTCTTCGTTATCGCCTTCCTTTGTTACGTAACTTGCTACTTTGAACGAACTTAAATACTCGTTCGCCCAATTTTCTTTCTGTTCTATACCCTCCTTTGATCGGTCTAGCAGTTCTCCTACAGCTTTGTCGTCGTAATGGATAGCTTCATCTTCTTTTCCTTCGTCTTCTTTGAAAAGTTCTTCAGTGCCAAAACGTAAAATATCATCTAACTCTTGTTTCGTAAAGTTGGCACCTTTACCACCCATTCCTGGACGAACAACTAAATGGGTTAACATCATTTTTCTCTTAGCTACCTGGAATTAAGAAAAAAATGAAACACACGAGTTATGTTGACAATATCAAAACATACCTGTGTCACTCGTTCTTCAACGCTGTTACGTGTAACAAATCGATATATCATGACTTTATTAGCTTGACCAATACGATGAGCTCTTGAAAATGCTTGTATATCATTATGTGGATTCCAATCAGAATCGTAAATTATAACCGTGTCGGCTGTAGCCAAATTAATACCTAAACCGCCAGCTCTAAAATGAAATATAACGTGAATTTTAATTTGATTAATTAAATATTATCACCTTGTGGAAAGTAGAAATACAAATTGTTGAGCACCTGGTGCGTTAAATCTGTCTATTGCTTCTTGTCTTGCGGAACCGGTGATGGCCCCATCTATACGTTCGTATTTATAACCCTCACCTTCCAAATAATCTTCTAAGATATCCAACATTTTTGTCATTTGTGAGAAAATCAATACTCTGTAAGTATTCTTATAAGAATTATCGGATCTTGAGTATGTATTTGTTAGTTACCTGTGTCCTTGCTCTCTTAATGTCTTCAACATCTTTGACAAGAGAACCAACTTCCCTGAAGCTTTCGTTAGACTTTGTGTTTCATAATTACCATGTGGACCCAAAGGTGCTTCTTCTGCAGCAGCAGGGAATAAATACGGATGGTTGCAGCACTTCTTTAAATCCATCATTATATTCAACAATGATACAGATTGACCCCCACCTTTGGGATTTAATGCCTCAAAATTTCGTGTTAAAATGTATTTATAATATTTCTTTTGCATGGGCGACAATTCCACTCGTACTATAAATTCAGATTTTGAAGGCATATTCTAATAAAAAGAAAAGCTTCTTAGTTGCCATTACAAATAATATATTGACATACTAACCTTCAACACATCAGCTTTAAGCCTTCGTAACATATGAGGACCCAATAACTCGTGCAACTTTTTAACTTGATCTTCCTTAGAAATATCGGCAAATTCATTCTGGAAAGATGCTAGATCGTTAAATTTACTACTATTCAAGAAGTTCAGAAGATGGAATAACTCCTCCAAATTGTTCTGAAGTGGAGTACCAGTAAGTAGTAGTTTATAAGCTATATTATATCCAGCTAACAACCGGAAAAACTACAATTCAATAGTTTTAGTAATAGTTATAATAAATATGTTCACAATAAACCTTGGACTGATTGCTCTTTAATCTGTGTGCTTCGTCTACAACTAAAACAGCCCAATCAATTGAACCAAGGCAAGCCGCATCAATTGAAATAAGTTCATAGCTGGTAAGAAGGACATTAAATTTTATTAAACTAGATCGAAGTCTTGAGGGTTTCCCCCCTCTGACTGCACCTTCTTCAAAACTTAATTCATTCTCACGTATGACTGCTCGTGAATCTTTATCACCTGAATAACAAAATAAAACGCGGTAATTTTTTTCTAATGAATATTGTGTAACAACGTACCTACGTATGTAATACAGTAAAAATCAGGCGCCCACAATTCAAATTCTCTCTCCCAATTTATAATCGTTGATAGCGGAACACTAACCAGAAATGGTCCCTTGCAGTGGCCTTCTTTATAAAGGGAGTACAAAAATGTTATAGTCTGTATAGTTTTCCCTAAACCCATTTCGTCTGCCAAAATAGTATCAATTCCCTGTCCCCACGAATAACGCAACCAATTTAGACCTTCTAATTGATAAGGGTGCAATTGCATACCACATTCGTTTATGTACTCTGGTTGCTTATCATATTTTTTCTTTAAATCAGTAGTAGGTTTTTCAGGAGGTGGTGTGTAGCGACGTCTAAAATAAAATAAACAAAGCGACGGTTAAAAATATTGAGACTAAGTCACTGCTCTTCACATAGATTTCGATTACGTACGGAGTTGTTCTTTCATCCTCATCCAGTAGCTTTTCCTTTTGTGATCTTTTAGGTTTTCCTTTTTTCCCTTTTCTATCAGTGGTTGTATTACAATATGCAGCCCTTAGATCCTAAAAATTGTATTAATGTGAGTTGCTCAATAAATCAATGGAGTTATACTAACGCTATAATATTCAATAGCAGTTTTGAGACCAGGAATGTCGTCAGATTCTTCTTCCCAAGTAGCCGAGTCATATGGAAGTTCTCTCCATTTTACAAGGTACAATGTTCGACCATCTCTCATTGTTCTATGATTGATAACACGATGGACAATAAGCCATTCTGGTTTTATTCCATACCTATAAAAAAAGAAAAACAATACTAGAAAAAATAAGATTAAAAAAAAAGCACACTTTATTCAAATGTTTAAAAATAAATGTTTCTTAAAAATATAAGTGAAATATTTGGACAGGGGGTCAAGGGTATGTAAACATCTGCGTAGTGTTCGTTTAAATGGTTCAATGATTTTTTTGTATTTGAAGTTAAAAGGGAAATGAAGTATTTAAAGTTGCCTCCAAAAACATTGCTTATTTTGGATGACACCCTTGGACGATGTAGAAAAACTATTTCCTGAAGACAATAGCATTCAAGCAATGTTTCTACCATCAAATTGTATACAGTCAATAGATTAATAAGTGATCCGAAAGATGAAACTGCAGCATCCCAATCAATTAATCTACTGCTTTGCATACCTGTAAAATTTTTCCTCAAGTTCATCATCTTTTGTTTGTCCCATATTTCGTAAACGTTTATGTCGATTATCGCTTTCATCTAAAGGTTCTTCTAATTTTGGAGGTTCTTCCAAATCATACTTCCTAATATAGCTGCGGAACATAAGAGGATGATGAACATCCAATTGTAATTCTGTTATCCAACTGCAGTGCCAATAAGAACGCTAAATAAAACACACAAACACATAATACATATATGTAGATGTGCACATAGAATACATTCACATATGTTCATACCTCATGCCATTTCACGAAAAATTCTCGATGTCTTTGTTGTTTTGGTTTTTTACTTGTTCCTGCCACAGCAGCCTGATCTTCAGGTTTAATGATATCGTTGACCCATCTCCAAGTTAGTATTTTAGTTACTTTACCAGGTAAAGGTGCACACTGAAGGAACACATCATTGTATTTTATAATTTTAAGGCCATATTGTTATCTTACACTACATCGTGGACATTTCCAGTCACCATCCGGTATATCAGAAAGTGGCGGATTTAAACAATGGGTATGGTAAGCAGAAGGACACGAATCGCAACAAAGTAACTCCCCTCCATCTTTACATACTCGGCAAAATTCCTGATGTTCGTCATCGTCTTGTTCAGCAGGTCCTTCATTCTCGCAATGGGGACAGCTCCATCTGCCTTCTGGCGTATCTTCCAATTCAGGATCTAGACACACTAGATGGTACGCACGTGGACACGTGTCGCAAAGTATAATTTCTCCACCTTGTTGACAAACTTCGCAGTAATCTTGATGCTAGAATGATAATTTGCATTGTTTGCCTTAATATCTAAATTATCACCAGGTGTTTGGTGCGCGTTACAAAAAAAAAAAAGGTAAATTAAGCAAAACGTAACCAAGATTACTCAATTATCTAGAAACTTAAAAGTTTACCTCATACTGTTCTTCTCCGTCTGGAAATTTGCCGGTGCTTTTAACTTTCCTCTTCTTTTTGCTTTTATTACCAATTTTCGTTTTCGCCTTTCTTCTAGGTGGAGGGTTTTCTTCAGTTCCTTCAGTTGTTTGAGAAGATGCTCCCTCTTCTGCTGGTTTTAAACTCGGTTCTTCAGCAGCTTGCAACATTTGCTCAAATTCTACATCCGAATCTCTATCAGTTCCATTTCCGCTTCCGTCACCATCTTCCTCCTACGAAGTACATTTACGTATATAATTGGACAATTTATTTAATTCTAAAACTTACCGAACTGCCTCTCTTCCGTTTACCAATTTTGATTTTTAGCGTAGGAACTTTGCTAGTTTTCTTTGAGGATTTTTTTGCTCTTGAACTGCGCTTTCTTTTATTCTTTCCGTCTTCGTCGTCTTCATCCTCATCATCTTCATCATAATCATCAATCTAAACGCGCAAATAAAAAATATCATTTGTTTTAAATAACTACAAATCTCTAAGTCAGTGTTTAGGTATTGAGGGGTTTGATTGATTGATAATAACTTCGTTTTCAGGCATGACGACCCCAAGCATGCACTAGTATTGCGTAAAGATTATCTACGCAGTTAGCACGACTTTGTTGTATGTATTAGAAAATCCTGACATGATTTGTGCAATCCCTGGACCTCAATCCCGTTGAGGTTTTGCTGAATTAACTTAATAGAAAAGTGCTGGAAGTGAGTATTGCAAAAACCAATTGAATTAATTGAAAGGATGATATGATAACAGTGTAAGTTTTCGTAACGCAAGTTAAGTGGTAAAGCACTGCAGCTAATATTTTTCTTAATTCGCGTTTTTTGTTAATACCTTTGTCGTTTCCTTAGTTGCACGTGATCTGCTTGGTTTGGAATATTCAGTCTGCTCAGACGTAGTAGCGTCGGATACTTCAGTTTGTAAATGAGGATTCATGTTTGAAAATTCTCGCCATTTAGCAGCCACTAGCATCATTAACTTAGACATTGGTACCTAAAAACATGTGTATCACTAAAAAGATTGCTTTGGAAGTTGATTTCAAACCTTAGGATTTTCCTTCGCTAATAGGGGTCTGACATGCTGTTGGAATAGCTTATAAGTAGTAAGGTTCTGGTAATCTGATTCCGTGTAGTCCATTTCAACATCAGTAAGACCGAATGTCGAGCACACTTCCTCAATGGTTGGCATACCCGCTGTTTGATAAAAATAATATTAAATTTTTACTTCAAAAATAGTATAAGAATGTAGTTTCATTAACCAGTAAATAATAGGCTTGTACATAGAAGAGTCATAAACAAGTCCGAGCCAAATTAGATATCCCAATATTCTTAAACAGTTTGTGATTCTCTCACGTAATTTTTGCGGACTTATTTTTATTTGCAATATATAATTTATTTACTTTGTTTTTTCTTTTAAGAGTAACTTAGAAAATATTATACAGCGAGTCCACCGCCCAGTAGGCGGACATACTGTATAATATTTACACGCGGCGGATAATAAACTTAATTTAGAGTTCACAAATATGCGGGGATAAGTTCTGCACAACATAAAATTAAGTCCAAGGATACAGAATGTTCGATTTTTGCTAAAAAGATACAAGATTGTTTGTTTAAAGTGGAGTATCTCTTGTATATTATTACGTTTTTGCGAGTCTCTCTACATTAATTCTTGAGACAAATGCGACAATTTGAAATTTTTGCGAAATCCCGCCGTTTGCCTACCTGCAACGTATCACACGCGTATATATTTTGTTAGTTGAGACATTATTGTATCGTATACCTTTGTACAAAACAACCAAACAACCGAAAGGATATCGGAACAAGGATTATTAGCTGAAAGTAACACACACCTCCACCAGTAGTAGTGCTAGTAGTACCTGATCCTGTTTCCTGACTAGGAGTTGAAGGACCTGAATGTTTCGCAGAACTTCTAGATTTTCTCCCTTTTTTGCTGCTACTAGTGTAATCACTATCTCCATTATCTTCGTCTCCAAAGTCGCTTTCCTAATTAGAAACAGGTTTTTTCAGTATCATAGATTTAGATTGAAACTGCAAGACGCAATTATTTTTTATGAAATATTACAAAACAATACAACCTATAGTAGTCAGCATAATAAAACTTAGAAATATGTATATTGTTTTATCTTATTCAACTTATTCCATTAAAAAGATGACGTTTTGTCAACATGAAAATGAAACTTGGAAAGTTGCTTTATCTACTTTCGTTTTGCACGTCAATTTTTGCAGCCTAACAATGTACCCTTTTAAGTGATAATATTTTGTTAAAATTGTACACTGTGTTGTTGGATAAGTGCCACAAAAAGCAAACATTTTAATTTTAAATGGGGCATTTGCCCTCGTGAAAAAAAATTATTTATAAAAATTTTAGCGGCGATAGACGTTGACGAAACGGCCACGTAAGCCACGAAATTGCCACGCAAGGCAATTCGACTTCCTTGTGTATTACCGTTGCATAGTATAATGTATGATGCACACAATTATTGATACATTTAAATGAACGTATTAATGTTTTGTCACACATTGAACTTAAACTTAATCAATAAAAAAAATAGAAATAGAAAAAAATCAAATAAATGAATTCAATGATTTTTAAGAAATCGAAAATTGAAGAAAATTCTAACTACATATACCGAAAAGAAAAATTGAATAAACTTCTATAAAAATGATACCGCGTTTTGCCCAACTCCTTAATTGAACAGTTGCATAACACAAAATGCTGCGTTTTAAATTATTGCAACTGATTTACAAGGTTGTTCAAGAATATTTGCCAGACTCAATGCAATGGATCATGCATTTGAACAGGACCTTGAACAATTTAAATTTGACAATGCGGCAAATAGCACGCGTCAATATGCAACTTGGAAAAATATCAAATTCAATTTACTACACTAGCACTACATTGAAAATATTCGAGTGTGGTTTGTGCATTCGATTTATGATTTCTGGCAAAATGATGGTAACGACCGAAATGTTTTCCGAATTTTCACCTCGCTTTCAGTGTTTGATGTTCACAACTGCCGTTGTTACGTCACAATATTCCCATCCGATTTACCTCGTATATATATCCATTGAAATTATTTGTATCAGTTTTATATTGGTGTTATAATTGGGTTATAATGGTGCCTCCATCTTTGGGTAAATCTATGGATCTATGTTACAGTATTCAAAATAATGCAAAAAATTAACTCAAAAAACACATAGCCACCATTTTTTTTACTAACTCGTATTTTAAGGTGGTGTATTTATTTTCATTTAAGGTCTACGAGAGAAAGATATAAATAAAGCGGTTGTTTACATCAAATTAAAACGAAGTGGAAATGAATACATAGGAAAGCACCATCAGTAGCGGTGGGCTCATAGTACAATATACACAATATGTAAGGAAAATACACGAGGGAATCAAATTTTCTGCGTCCTCTCGTTTATTTCATCACTTACAGCTACCGCTATGTCATACGTACATAAATATGGTCTCATAAAAATGATCTCAAACAAATCCACATATCCTGCAAATCAGCAAATCAATACCCAGGAAAAGATATAAGGGCCACACGAATTATGCATGATACATACGATTAATATAATTAATAATGATCTCTTGATATTCAAAGATATAAAGTATGCTGCTAACTTAATGAAAAACAGCCTTGTGGAAATTTACGATGTTGCATGCGTTTTTTGGACCATTTAAAAACCGCAATTTTTTTTATTAATATAGTTAAAAAAAAGAGTTATTCACAGCATTAAAGTCTTTCACTCAGTATGAAAGACTTTAATAACAAAAAATATGCTCCTTTGTCCTATAATTCACGCTAAGTGCAAATATAACCTAATTCAAATCTGATTTGCATCTTCAATTTGTTTTCTTATTACTCTAATAATCTGCGTTATTAATTTTAGTCGAAAAATTATTCAAAATATGGTAATGTGTAGCTATCTATCCTATCCTGACAGTGATGCGCTGGCTACTGGCAGCTTATTCAAATATATAATAATTTGATTGAGTAAAATTTGTTCGAACTTAAGCTATACATAAAAACACACTTAGACCAGCTCTGGCAATTACTGACAAATACGCCCTTTTGGAACAGATCAATCTGCCTAATTCTTTATATAGAAGATATTATCATGGATGTCTTCCATATTACTATTGACGGTCCCCTATAATAGTAATAAATGTGATTTGGCACCTAAATACTGCATGACAGTAGGTTACCTACATGACATGAAGAGCATTGCGATCCATGTAACTAATAGGTATTACCAAAATTTTAATAGGAAAAATGTTGCTTCTAAAATCACAAAAATAGCAATTCTAAGTAGTATTAAAGTATTTATTGTGTTATTTGGGAACTTTAGAACAAGCAGAAACGTTTTTAAAAAATAATTCTTTTTCCATAATTCCACAATGAAAAATATTTTCCGTCTATGACACCTATCTGGCAATACAGTGTATGCTTTCAAGTTTAGTACAAATGTAATCCGATTACAACACAAATAAGAAACGGTGTAGTGCAAACGTACGAGAATAAAAATTAAAAATTCATGAATTAAACTTAATCTAAAAACATCGTTTACAGGAAACTACAGAAGCAATCGCAGTTTATATTAGTGAAATTGAATTAAACTCGAAAGTGTTTCTTCTAAGATGATATATAGTATATTAACCTAGAAAAGAAACTTCTCTAACATAATAAGCAACTAAGGATTCTATATTTCAATATAATTATTATTGAACATACATCACCACTATCATTTTTTTTCTTCTTTTTTTTCTTTTTCCCTTTCTTTTCTTCACCCCTTGCTTTCCTTTTTTTTCCTTTTTTCTTCTTTCGTATGTCATCAGGCTCATAATCATCATCATCCTCCTAAATATTTTTAAAATTTCATTTATGAAATAAATATTTTTTTTCAGTACTTACTCCTCCTTTTAAGCCGGTGTCGTCTGATTCCGGAGAATTTTCAATTGGCTCAACAACCCCTTCTTCAACGGTCTCTTCTTCCCCTAAAAACGACATGTCAATATCATGTGTTAAACATGTGGACGTTGGTCAGTGTCATCACTTCAAATTGGAGGGAAAATATGAAATTTCTAACCCCTAAACCTTAACAGCAAATAATAAGCTTATTTTTCTTATTGGCAAAATGCTAATCTCTTTGTTTGATGGCCTCCATTTTGTAAAGGGTCAGGATATGCCCGCGCGCTGTCACAAAAATAATGGTAAACCTCTCTCGCCCCTCATAACTAATATATGCGATTATCACATAGTAATTATTTACACCTACACAAGCATTAAGAAGAATTTATATTTACAGTTCCGTATTATATTCGGGCAGTACACGAAATATGTAAAATTAACTTGGAAATTAGCATCGATCATTAAAAAAGCAAGCACATGAGTTTTAAGTCGGCTTGCATTCTGACCTACGAAAAAGTATATCAAACAAACTTACCGGGAAAAGACTCCTCTACTTCCTCGTCTGATGCCATACTTTACACACTCAAATTTTAAAATTCAATAAAAAGCGTTTAGAAAAACCAACGTTGTTGCAAAAGAGCATATATTATCATCACAATCACAAAAACCTCAAAACGATAGCGGTATTCTTTCTTCCCGACTAGTTGTTCTTTCCCCTTCTCTTTCTAGACTAGGAAACTTCTAACCACGCGCATGCGAATGCGCGAACAATTAGATACCAGATTATCTTTAAAATTTATAGGCGATATTGCACAGTTTTTTAATTATCTTTACCTTTCAAAACATATTATCTCTATAAAGCAGGTTAGAATAAACTTGCTTCAAAGTAACAGTAGACGATAAATATGACGAGATCTAATATTTCGCGTTATTTTCTAAACGCGAATTCAAACGTTAATGAACCGGAAATAATGATAAATCGGATGCCATGATTTTCTTATATAACGGTGCGTGCAAAAATATCGTACGATCGTTTAATTGTCATGAATATAGATGTATTCTGTGAAGACTTCCGCTAATATAATCTCATTTTTTTTATTATCATTTGATATTTATTAGCTTGAAAATTACTCGTGGGCATAGGTATATAACTAATAGCACAGTAAAGGGAGGTATACATTTTTCTTTTCTGTGACTAATAGTTAGAGATGACCTCATGAAAATGCCTACTGCTTTCCCCGCGAGTCGACAAAACACGAGTCTGTCTAGTCGCTGCAAAATTCCCCTACCTTGCTCATCTCTACTAATACTACTACCAATACTGCGACAGAACATGAAGTTACGACTGTAGAAAAAATGTTTGTTTTGATATCTTGTGAACACGCAGGACGTAGCCGTGGAATCATGTATTCAGCTGACATGTGCGAGTTCTTTTTTTTTATGAATATTTAAGTTGTGCATCCTGAAATATGTACCTATAGCTCTGAAAAATTCAGCTTCGAAATCCGTTAAAGCCGTTTGGTATGATACTTAGCACAATAAATAAAAATGTGTATATGCAAACATGAATCTGTACAAAATTTGTTATATTTCATAGCAATTCTAGCGATTATATAGGAATTCTTATACTAACATTGTCACCAACAATTTCACGTACAACGAAACATGGTTTGTGGTAGGTTGGTAGTGCTTTCTATCAAGGTTATAATTGGTTGATGTTAGAGAAACGATGTTAAATCCGAAAACGTTTGGCCTTACCCATCACCCCTTACCCATACCTGTAGTAGGGGAATTTTGCAGCTACTACATAGACTCGTGTTTTGTCGACTCTTAGGGAAACTAGTAGGCAACACGAACCCATTCTCATGAGTCGAATAAATACGAGTCTGTCTAGTCGCTGCAAAATTCCCCTATCTTACTCATCTCTACTAACAATACTACAAATACTGCGACAGAACATGAAGTTATGGACTGTAGAAAAAAAAATTGTTTTGATATCTTGTGAACACACAGGACGTAGCCGTGGAATTATGCATTCAGCTTCTTTTTTTTATAAATATTTAAGATGTGCATCCTGAAATATGTACCTATAGCTCTGAAAAATTCAGCTTCGAAATCCGTTAAAGCCGTTTGGTATGATACTTAGCACAATAAATAAAAATGTGTATATGTGTACATACCTTGCAAACATGAATCTGTACAAAATTTGTTATATTTCATAGCAATTCTAGTGATTATATAGCAATTCTTATACTAACATTGTTACCAACAATTCCACGTACAACGAAGCATGGTTTGTGGTAGGTTGGTAGTGCTTTCTATCAAGGTTATAATTGGTTGATGTTAGAGAAACGATGTTAAATCCGAAAACTTTTGGCCTTACCCATCACCCCTTACCCATACCTTGTAGTAGGGGAATTTTGCAGCTACTACGCAGACTCGTGTTTTGTCGACTCTTGGGGAAACCAGTAGGCAACACGAACCCATTCTCATGAGTCGAATAAGTACGAGTCTGTCTAGTTGCTGCAAAAAAGTAATCATTTTCCCTACCTTGGTCATCTCTAATGATTATAGCTGCTCTCAATATAAACCTTCTGTTTTGGCATTAACATCATCATCGGCGATTATGTTCCTTATTACCGGAACTATCAACCTAAATTATCTGCAGAACTTAAAAAATGCCATGTGGGTGTATAGGTACATAGATATCTATCAGAGATCGTGTGGTTAAAAGTGGTATTTTACGGAATCAAGTGGGTTGAAATAGGTGTACTTGTGCTTTAATTGTGCTTTTATATTGCACAAGCGAACCCGAAGTATATATACCACTTGTTAACTGGTTACTTTCAGCTCTATACCACAAACCTACTCTGCGGTATAGAACTTTCAGTGAACTCTTAATTCCTTACCGGGGTTATTCTTCAAAAATTTAATTATGGAAATTACAGATTATCAATTAATTAGTTGACATAAATATGTGTGAGGTAATTCTTAGTACACCACTAGTTGGCTAATCGATTCCAATGTGAGAGACGCCCCTGTCTATTTATTGTATTAAATATAATGTACTACAACTATAAATGTGTATTCAACAATGTAATTCAGCAAACACCATTCGATCTACGCTCTTTTGTTCGATATAGTATAAGCAAATAACCATTTCTTGAGAAGATCAATTTGGGTCATAACATTACTTCTGCTTGTTCCGCCCATGGTTTGATATTGTTCTATACTATTTTCATAATTCCAAATTTCTGTAATATCTTCCTTAAAGTGCTTGCTGCAATATAATTGTGAATTTTCGATTACGCTATCACCTATCACTCACCTAATTGATTGTAAAACCTCCAGAGGTAACTCAGATATGAGAATATTTCTTTTCTCTGCTTCAGCAACAACTTTTCCAGCATCGTGGTGGGCTAAACGGAAAGGGATGCCCTTATGGACCAAATAATATGCCAAATCCGTTGCTAACATATCAAAATTTAACGCGTTTTTGCAGTTAATGGGATTTACCTTGCAAAAGGTTCTTATTTTATTTGTGTACTTATAGTTAAGTGTATTTTTACAATAATCACCTTTAGAGTCTTCACAGTACCAGATGCAATATCTAAAGTAGCAGTTAATTTATCAAAACAAGAAAACATTACATCCTTATCATTTTGTAGGTCTTTATTATACGTCGATGGTAACCCTTTTAAAGTCATCATTAAAGTAGAACACTGCAATTAAAAGTAATAATACCAATATAAATAGCGCATTAACACAAACTAATACTTGTCCAAACAGACTTCCTGCAATTCCCCTAATTAGTTCCAAGCTATCAGCATTTCTCTTTTGGGGCATTAAACTACTGCCGGTTGAGAACGAATCGCTAATTTCCACAAAATTAAATTCTTTTGAACTGAATATTATCAAATCCTCCGCAAGTCGACTGAGATGAATACCAGTTAAGGAACTCCAAAATAAAAATTCGGCTAAAATATTAAAATCAACTTTAAACTTCTTATTGGTACTGCGTCGCTTGTTATTACTAGACTTTGAAGTTTTCATTACTTTTCAGAAACAGCGCTGTAAGTAATCTAGAGTAAAACTTCTAAAATATTTTCAGATGTCTGCACAACATAAAAAGCAAAAAAAAATGTATATGATTCACGTAACTTGCTTTTGCGTCTATATCGTCTGCCTATACGCACCGTGTCGCACGTATACGTACTCAATTACGAATTTATTCGTGTACGATGGATTGCGGCTGCATAAACGGTGTACATTTTACCTATACAACCTATACAATTCCTTATTTCTCTACACAAGTATATTCAAAGTTAAATTCTAATAAATATTCTATTGAGTAAAACTTGAATCACTACTCTAGCATAAAAGGCGTTTAAGCTAATGAGATAAGCAAAAATTTAATTATCCCGAAAATTAACCCAAATTAATATACGGAATATTAAAAAAAAAATAGCAATGAACTGAAGAGAAGCATTCAAAAACATAGTAATTTACAGTGTTCCGTTTAAAAAAACAAACTTGCATTGTACACAGTGAAAATTCAACACCCTGTTTTTATGTTGTGCAGATCAAGTTTTATTTAAAAGATTTTCAAAATGTTATATACATTATATTGCTAATTTGTGGAAATAAATATTGTCACTATAAATAAATTCGGCTATTGGAACGACACAGTTCCGACATTTAGCTATTACCTATGAAATCTCTATCTCCTACAGCTTGCATACTATTTTGAGTAATAGCTTCAAATCCTAAATCTTGAGCTAGCTTTATCCTGTCGATATAAAATGGATTTCCTGCCAAAGCACCACTACCTAACGGCATAACATTCGTTGTCTTATACATATGCTGTAGTTTATCACAGTCAGATTTAAAGTTCCATGCATGGCTAAAATATAAAGGAACAATGATATGTATGTATAGTGAAGTAGTGAAGTCCTAACTAAGTTTTTAGGAAAGATTTTTTTGAGTTATTGGCAGTTTACATTTCATTGTATTGCAACTTCTTTATCTCAAATGGAACAGCCTATATAATTTTACGTTTTTGGAAAGATAATGGAGGACTATACTTATGATATGCGGCAAAAAATGTTTTGGTAATGGGCTATAAAAAAGCCCACTACTAAAGCCCACAATTTTGATTGATCTTATATAAGCTGATTAAATTTCAATTTCAAGAAAAAGAAATAAAAGAATTTTGTGAGATAAAGGGCCATTTTATTCAACCTTTTCTTTGTTTGCTATTAATTAATACCACTAACCATGCCTAATTAAGTTCGATGAAGGAAGAAAAACATTTAATAAAATTTGATAAAAAAACATGGGCATGGAAATATACAAAAGCGATCAAAATTAATGGAAAGGAAGGCGAAGAAATATTAAATGCGGAGGAAGTTACAGCAATGGATTATTTGGGAACAACGATTGACAACAACAGAAAAGTAGATATAGAAATATTGCACAGAATAAAAAAAATCAACAAACCTACTGCTAAATAAACAGAACACTGCTCGAAAAGAAAGTAATATCCATAGTAGAAGCTAGAATATATATGTCCCGTATGGTCGACTACAAATTTTGGGAGCGGAAAGTAGACTCAATTCTAAGAAGAAAAAAAAAAACGCAGAATTTATAGGTTGATTGTTATTTGTTTCAAAGTTATAGGCCTTTTCAATTTATTAGCAAAAAAAATAAACTTCGTCGAGTAAATAGAGCCTAGCAAATCTGCTGCTTAAGAGGAATTCGTCTGCTTAGAAATGCAAATATAAAGATTCCTAATGTATGCAAATGTTTTTACCTGAGCAAAAAATGAGCCCATCTAACTGGTTGCGCCCTTTGTAAGTGTGTGTAACCCGGCATAATTATATTTATTTCTTCAAATGATCTGTCAACGATTATCTTTATCAACTGCTTCAATAACTGTTCTAGTATACCAATTGCGTTTCTTAGCCATAAACGTGTATCCGTAATAACTTGGTCGTTTCTACTTCTACCAACGTGTAGTTTTGCTGCGACGTCACCTATTAATTCCTAATAGGAAATTTGTATTAATATAATAGCAACGATAAATGAATGAAATTAATGGAGGCCACTTTGCAAATCTGTTAGAATAATTGTTGATTATTTTTATGTCGCGTTACAAATAGTTCAAATAGGTACGTTTTTTTGAAATCGAAATAAGTTTTTTTTAATCGTTTTATTCTACTTAAATTTTTAAATAAAACGCCTTGTGTTTTGGTTAGGAGGAATATTTTATCTGCGTGTTTTAGATTGAACTGTTATATTTTGGGCCAAGGATTCTCCAGTTACTATATTCACAATTATTAATGAAACACCCCATAGAAGTAAAATTTTATATTTTGTATTTACGTAGAAAAAAAATACTTCTTGCAGGAATACATATAGATTAGCGCCATGTACTAGTCGCTACTGAATTTTGTTCTAGACAACGACGGCATTTTAAATGTATACATGCAATTAGGTATGTATATATGTATACATATGGAATAATGTGTTCGCTAAATGCGGCTGGTTGCCCAAGATGACCTCGTTGTTTTAAATGAAGCCGAAGAATTTTCGAATTTGCACAACTAAAAACATTCAATTACATATAAGTTTCGCTTGGGTCAACAGCCAGTCCAATAAAGCACGCATTCACTGTGTGACATATATTTTTCGTGTTCGTTCGGGTTACATATGGTTATCGATGTATCACAGATATTTTTTTTTAGGTTTTGAATGTTAAGTACTCGTTATTATCAATTTGTATTTTGTTGAGTGTAAATAATGGTCGGTGATCGAAAAAATTTAAGAATTGAAAAGTGCGAGCCCCGGTTTTTAGTTCTGAATTAAGTTAATCTGTAATTAAAATTTAATTCCTGATTAAATTAACGATTAGTTACATATACATTTTGATTTGGTTTAATTCGTGATTAACTAATTAGAATTAAAAATAATATTTGAGGCGGTGAGCAATGCAAAAAATATGTTGCGGTTGTTAAATTTATGCAGATAACACCAATTTTTAAGGTATTTACTCTTTTAGCTCATTAATATTAGCATGGTCTTAGATCGGAAATGAACCTCCTAATCCGTGATTAAATATTTAATTAATTTTCTGTAAAGTAAGGGGTAATGCACATATTTTTGCGAAATACTTAGAACTGAAAAGAAATGATCGTCCTTTCTAGGAACTCAAGAACAAAGAATTCCTCTGAAGTTCAAATCTATATAAGATAAGCTATGAACACATTTGTTTTTTTTTTGCCAAAATTACCACCTTGTAAATAGGCTACGAACCGCTACTGATTCTACGATAATTTCGACAGTAAAAATAGAAAGGTTGTTTTCTGAGAGAAATCATTTATTATGTGTTTATCAATAAAAGGTCCAACGATGTTATTGGCAATATATGGTATACAGTAAATATATCTATCCCACATTGTACAAGTCTATACATAACTAAAGGTTTGTTTATAAAAACTGAACAGACGCTGTGCCTCAAAAAAAAAATTATTAGTTTCCTGCCTTGTGATCAATTATTCCATTTATGTATATTTGCATTAGGTGTGCTAGGCGAAATACATGTATGTCAAGTATTCCAGTGGCAACAGTTACTGGTGTGGCCAGCGGTTTTCAAAAACTGAATTGATTCTGGTAAGTTGACCATATTTAAAAAAATTTTTTTTTCAGATTATTCATAGTTTTTGTGTGTAATATATGCATAGTTATCTCAACTTTAAGCGGTTGCAACTAACCCTGCATTCCCAAAAATTTTTTAGCTATGATTGCTCTTCTACAGGTCAAACAAAATTTCTGTTTTATTATATTTATTCTATTCTCACAAGCAGCATAATATAATGCAATATTCTCTATGTGGGTCTAATATAATAATAGTTGGTGTTATCAAAATTACCTTCAGCCTCCTTTCATTCGCAGTATGTATATCTTCGTCGCCGTCTTTAATAACGAATTCATCTTTCATCCATTCTATTTTAATTTTGTCTAATCCTTCACAAATTAAGTCACTTTCTTCTTGCGATAATAATTTGCTTGACACTAAGATTCTAGAGTAAGCTTTACTTCCTTCAATATCTTCGTTATATATACGTTTATCCAAGTGAATCGATGAATTTAATTTTTCCAAGAGATGATCTGTGGAGTTGGTAAATCTACCGCCCCATAGTTTTTGGGTTGCCTAAAATTTAAAATGTTTTCTTTTTGCAGTAAGTTTCTTAATACTATGCTGATTTTTTTAAAGAAGTCCTATTAATATCTAGTTGAACTAATTGGAGGCATAAAGTAAATTAAATATTCTTGAATGGAGTGGTTGCCGTTTATTAAATAAAAATTAATTACAATATTACCTAAACGTTTTAATTATATTAGCATAGATAGAGGGTTAATAAAAACCAAGCCACTACACTGATTTAATTTACCATACGCTTTCTTTAAGCAAGCATTAATCTGTTTTGGCAATCTACGTAATGTTAAGTATTACATACAACTCAAATAGTCAAGTACAGAAACGTATCATATGAAAACAATAGGAATACTAAGCAATATACTTTACTCACCATAGTATCACTAAATATGCCACTTGATTCAATTTTATACAATGAATATTAACCAGTTTTATTTGTAATATACTAATAACTTGTTTTATTATCAGTGAAAGGTCACAAAAAAGATTATTTGTAAGATATGAAACCATCGATGTGCAAAATATTTGTTGAATCTGCCGTAGAAAATAGACCAAATCTCGAAAGAAACATATTTACTATATGTTTTACAACTTTTCATTATTTCATTATTTAAACTAACCTACGTATATTATTTTTAAGTATTTCTCAACAAACTCATTTTGGTTGTTTTGAAGCATCTTGTATACAGCAAAAAGTAACATATTTTACCTATTCTTTTTTAATCTTTTTAATGTTTGGTGACGGCCTAACGGGGTGTATAAACTTTGAAGACTCATAACCTCAGGGATTTTGTTTAGTATGTAAATTGTCATGACTAAAGTTCGCCACTCTCCGTTCACTTTACGAAATTAGCAGAGAATAAACAGACTCGTGTTTTGTCGACTCTCGGGGAAACCAGTAGGCAACACGAACCCATTCTCATGAAACGAATAAACACGAGTCTGTTTAGTGTCTGCTAATTTCGTGAAGCGCACGGAAAGTGGCGAACTTTAGTTATGATAGAATACGTACACAAATCGTTATATCCGAATTTCGTAGCCGGATCTGTTATCCGATTTTCGGTTCCAGATCCGTTATCCAATTTTCTGATCCAGAACCGTTATCCAATTTTTACAATTTAATACAAAACTACGCTACTTATTATTTGTTTCGAAGGAACGGGGCTGGATCCGCGTTATCCGATAAAGAAACTGAATTCAAGGAAGTAAATTGTCCGGAAACGGCTCTAGTAATTACTCCTGTCGCACATTGAAGGAAAAACGTGAAAAAACCTTCTCTATTTCCGATATTAGTCCTAAATTGATTTTGTTGGATGCGTCTCTTAGGTTCTATTAAGCGATGGTATTCCTCGTTACTACTGTGATTAGTTGGAAAGGGTTCGTTGAACAACTGTAGCTAGTGTAGCTGTGATGTGCTTAATGCGCGGAGTCCTGTAGCGTATGGGTTGCTCATGAAATCGAGCGTTATCAATACATGCATCAGTCTTACACGCGACTGTTTAGGCGACTAATGGTGGTCTTGAGATTGAGTAAATTGTATCTGATATCTTGTGGTTTGGATTTTCATCTAGTATGTTACGTAGTATCAAACGCTAAAACAACAATAATGGTTAAGAGGTAACATTGGTTGATTTTGTGATCGACGTAATGTATGTGAGCGGTTTTAGATAAATGTCGATCTCTCCGTCTTTTGGAGTTAAAGGGACTCGTTTTTTTAATATGTCGTGCAATTTTTCTTTTACCTGCGATCATAGGAAATACATGCATAAAGGAATGTCTATAAGCGGCAGCTGTAATGTGGTCCCGTAATCGCCTGGTAAGGCGCAGGCCCTCTTGCCACTGGTTTTATAAGAAATAAATTGCATATTATCGACTGCTAATAAGGTCCATACCTATACACCATCCAACAATTGAATCAATTGTACCCACATACTTAATTAAAGGCTGTACAAATATTACGTTGTAAGTGGCATTAGTAAACGCAACTATGTCTATCATCATCGTTTATGTCTTAGATTAAATGATATTGTTGACGACCATAGAAGGTAAAAAAAGGAAAAATCATGCCTCTTCGAGCATCTTTTTATTATCTAAGCAATCTGAGCTAGTGTTGCAGTAGTTTTTCTTAGGAAATTGTGCATTGCACAACAAACTAACACAATTCATTTTATAAAGTCAATTATTGGTTTTTAGTATCTGAAAACCTGTCGTCAAAATTCTAATATTTTCTATTATGCTCCTGGTTGGTGAAAGTCTGTAATTATAAATTGTTTTTTTTTGTTAATTACTTTGGACGAAATGGATTCTTAAGTACACTTTCAATTAGAACCACTTCATTTTCAATAAATACAATTTGTGCGATGAGGAATTTTGAAGTTTCTGATAAATTTATGATTTTAACAAGACAGTTAGTACAATACATTATATAATCGTACACGAATACTTAAGTTTATAAATGAACACTCAAATCATGTTAGAAACAAGAGAATAAGGAAGGCAAATTTTAATATCAGTAATTTTTCTACTTTATTCGAATTTCAATTGTATTAGCCTTTTTATTTGTTAAATGGAAGGATTACAAAAAAAAAACGACTAAGTACAGTTAGCTGTTCTTTTTTTATTAAATTGTTCGTAGACAAAAATATACTTCTTTTCTCTCTGATAAAACATGCAGTAACAAGTAATAAAATAATTTAAATTATAATAATCGGTTAAATAAAACCTCGTTTTAATACTATTTTTCTTCATATCTAGAGTGCCGGTAAAGAATATAATGTTGAACTATGAAGAATACATCAAAGATCACTGAAAATAATCCTAATCCAAATTTCGTAGGATCTCCAAATATCGACACCCAATCATCTAAAAAAAAACAATTTTTAATTAATAAAGATAATTATTTTTGGCCACTATAATTGATGGGATATTATTGAAGAGAATGGAAAGAACACATACCATAATTATGAGCATTGATTATCATTTGCAACATCGACAAGATTCCTCCAGTGAAATCTAAGAAGATATTTCCAATGCTCCAACCTACTGTGCTCTGACGTTTATAGTTCATGTATGCCTAAAACAATATGGCGCGCATTAGTAAGCTTATTCTAGTTCGGCGTTTAACAATACGTTAGGAAAGACTACTCAGAAATCTACTTGAAAAATATATCTATATGTATTCCTTACCTGTGGCATGTATTTTATTAGAGTAATTGTCAATTTAACGTATGAGCAGTAATACAGGAAATCCAGCCAGTGAATCACATCAACACCAGATAGGATAACACTAATAAGAAGAAATAGGAAAAATATTCCTAAGATTGTTTTTGCAGTAATAGAGACTCGTTGCTCTCCTCTTTCATAAATATAGGTTTGTCCTATAGTAACAACGCATGCGAAGAATGCGTGAACGGCAAATACTATGTCATTAACTTGTACGGGATTAAGGCCTCTCGGGTATCTTGTAAAGTACTCTGCCTGAAATGAAATACGTACACATGAGTAAGGTTAACTTTGCAGACAATAACATTTTATTACAAATTACTTAAAATATGCTGAAATGTCGTTGGTTACTTATTCTATCTAATCAAATTCGAGAGAAAATACCTTTCACTGTATATTCTTTATAATTTAAAGATCAAGCAGGGAAACATTAATTACAATTAATGTACGAGGTGCAGTCTGTATATTCCAGGTCTTTAGTATTTAGTAATGCCACCTTTTGAGAGATCTGTCTCTAAGTAACATTCAAATAATAATAATTTAGTAGTATTTAGTGAGGTCATCAGAAGTTGAGCGGAGCATGGTAAATTTTCAATCACTTTAGAATGGGCAGGATTTATAAAGACTCTGAGGAATATTATCAATTTTGATACAGGGTTTACTGCGTATTTAAATAAGCATTTAGAAAGGCATAATAATAATAAGGCAAATAATAAGTTGTTACCCATATTTTTATGATTTTAACTGATGTCCTAGAACTGGCGCACATGACAAAGTTGTGGTTTTGACCTTTTACTGCTATCGTCCCAGCGGCAATGTGTGATGACGTAACGGAAGGTCATGCACGACAGTTTGACTTTCTCGTGTTTTTCCTTTGCACAGTACGATGTACACAATACACCAGGAAAGTATATGAGAAAGTCGAATCGTCGTGCGCGGCCCTCAAATTCAGTTTTGGTCAATTGCTTGCCCCAATTCTACTTGTTAATTGTATTTATGTACTTCTGTCTTCAGAGTATTTCTACATAACGATGTAGAAAGTAAATTACTTTTGGATAAGAATTATGAGAAAATCACTTATTTTTTTTTAGAAACGGCACCCATTAAATGTGGGAGGTTTTTCATAAATTAAACACATATTGCGACATATTTGTCCTGAAAATTTTCGGGGAAGAAATAGCTTCTAGCAGTTTCTAAATTGAATTAATTTAATCGGGTTAAACATACCATAAATAATTTTATGCCGGAGTTTTGTATTAAAAAAAAATTGCAAAGAGTTTCTTACCTTTATTTCAGGAATAAAATACAATCCTAAATTAAACAATCCATACAATGCGAAGCCCACTACGTTCAGGAAAAGAAAGTCAAAATTTAATCCAACAACGCTGAAAAAAAGAAACATAAATTTCAATAGGTTTAGTTAAATAAATTAAAAAATGGTAACATGTTTTATATATTATATGATACACATAATGTATAAATAATATTTACGTAAAATATTTAAAAATGAAACTGCATTACTAGAATTTCTGTAAAATAACTTAAAGTTGTTGTTATGTTGTTTTTTTTTCAGAGTACTTAAAAATATACAATAAATTGAAAAAAAAGACAATTACGATAGCAAAGGAAAGCGGAATATCTTTAAATGCTGCTTAAATACGGCCTCATAACATTTTTTTAGGATAAATAAAAAAAATCCTGGTATTAAACATAGGATCTTCTAGTGCTAAATCAAAGCGCTCTTTGTTATTTGCTAAAATTTAAGTATCCTAATATGAACTAGAATGTACGTATGTTTGTAGAGGAAAAATTTTAACAGTTATAAAAACATATGCATCTACTTCAGTTAAGCTGCGCTAATAATTTATATCAATAAATGCGTACATAGACCCTCTGCTCGCCAAACTATTGTGGAAATTATCGATTTGTTATCATTTATTAACAAACATGAAGGGGGTGGTGTTATTATTAGAATTGGTAATATAAATCATACATTAAATCGGAAGCTTTAGGACGTAAGGAAATTGAAGAAAAGGGAAGTTATTTATCCGTTTCACCGCCTACCGTCGTTGGCTGGACTTAATATAATCTCATAATCCCCCAGCTGCCTAGGCCGTAGGAGATAAAAGGAGTTGAAGTTACTGAAAACGAGCTCGTAGCCGCCAGAGGGATTTTGATTTTGAACAAGTGGACATACTGAACTCATTATGCGTGGCGTTAATGATAGCTAGTCTGGACATTATTAAACCGGAAATTCCTCTTATCCCGACAAAAGTGAATCTTTTTTACCTGTTTAACGTTTGTTAAGATTCTAATTGCTAGTACTTTATAGTCTAATAAACATTTTTTTAAATTTTGCGGACGATTTAGGTCGGTAGTCCGGCAACATGACACGTTCTCAAATTTCTTACCGCAATGCATGCAAATATGATGTTTATTGGCGGAACTACTACATAATTACAAAGTATTGCTATAAACAAAACAATAATTTTAAGTTATTTTTATTATTCTTGCTTATTAACTATCTTGCATGCGAATTGAGCGTATATTTGTATTATGGAAAGCAAATAGAGAGTTTGTAGGCAGACCATTCTTGTTTTGCTAGTTTCATCTAGGGAAAGTATTTTTGCATTTAGATATTAAACATATAAATTGACATACAAATAGACCGCCGCAATCAATAAATTTAGTTGATTTCACTAGTTTTACTTGGAAGCAACCGTATTTACAGCTGCTTTTACCGCATTTAATAAACGGATGTGGGGAATCCGAAGTGAAAAGCATAAAACTTAAGAAATGCATAAATCTTATATTAATTCCACATCCTCAGACATATGTTCTTATCTATGTAATTTTTTTTAAATTTACAACGTTTTGAAATCCATTTCGACATGTTACACTACTTTATCAATCAAAAAATTCCAAAGCATTTTAAAGAAATACTTTTGGTGATAAATACGAAACCAACATGACAGACTACTTAGTCACAGTATATATATATATAATATATATATATATATATATATATATATATATATATATATATAAAGAACTACATAGAGCATCTTTAAAAACATTTTTCTTTTATTTGCAAGTTTTGCAACGCCAGAAATACAGATGATTTTCAAGGTCGTTAATTACTATATTAATTGACAAATAGTTCGTGTTGATCAATGACACAGCAAATTGTACGTTTATTATAGCACAGCATCATGATTCACAGTATCAGCTTACCTTTTTCGTTTATAATTGATGTAGATTTGCGGATAAAACGAAACAGACCACGCTACAAAGTAAATCCAACCAATAACGGTGGAAAATATATCCAAACCTTGATCTCTGTAGACTGTTACCCTTAAAAATACGTTTTCTGTACTGCAAAAGAGAAAAAAAAACAGTTTATCAATACTATATTTTTGATTTGTCTAAAAAAATATGTTCAATAGTATGTAAATTAGCATTACAGAGCTATTTTTAATTTTATGTGCTCCTTTTACCACATATTTAAGAAGTACTTGTAACAATATGTTAGCACTGGCTGAGTCGGGAGGAACGGAACAAACTCCAGGAGTGTGTTGTACACGTGAAAATAATGTAAAGAATATATGTTCAATAATTTAGATATTAAGGAAGTTTAACCCGACGATGTCTTTTCAAAACTTATCTCAAGCATCATATCCCTTCTCACTTTATTACAAATTCAAATAACTAGTGCATCGAACTTACTAGAATATTTTGTTGTTTTTGCTACATAGATTCCGGCATTATATTCTTTATACTAAAAACAGCTCATGGCGTAATATATGTAGATGTTAGATAAAAAGGTAATTACTTTATCCTGTCATCAGTGGCGTTACTTGTTATATCACTGTTTCCAGCACCCACGGCCTGCAGTTCTATGGGATACGAAGTATTTTCTTTTATATTAACGACGGACGGTGTAATCTTCACTATATCTTCGTGTTGTACAAAGAAATTTATTGAGGCGTCGGTATAGTTCCAATTTCTGCAAAAATAAAAAAAAAATAAATTAAAGATATAATAACTAAGATAAACTTATATAAACAATAAAGTAATTGGCCCGATACATTACGTAACACTTTCTGTAGCAAGCACAAACGATAATCAGTAATAGCGATCTAATTGTTTCAAACATTCAATCGGTTCACATTTATACATACATATAAAAGATGAAAGATTTATGTTTAAGAAAGTGCGAAACAATTAATATGGATCGACTTTGAAATCGCCGAGAAATCGAATAAAGCTTTCTTTTATGAATTAATTTCTAAATTTAGGATAATTATCTAATTCGACATTTAAAATCGAAAAAACTGGGTTTGATGACTTGCCTAAAGGCAGTTAATCGTTAATAATTAAGTTTGTTCAAAAATTTCCATTGAAAGAGAAGCGTTTGTTTCATTCTATTGACTGTACTGTTTTTTTCTACAATTACTAGCTTCAAATTATCGCATTGTAGCTGACTAGTGTTGGTAATATTTGTAAACGCATTACTCTTGATAATAATGAGTAACAGTAAAAGTTTCCATGTGTAACGTGCTAAAGAAAAGAAAATCGTAAAAATAATTTTTATGGGATATATATTCGAATAGTTTTAAAATAAAGTTAACCACCCAATTAACTTCAGCAATATGCACATATACTTATCTTGACATATTTAGTATGTAATAATTAATATATTTAAGAGCAAACAAATAATAGGGATCGAAATAATTGCAGAGTTTCTAGTTAATTTTGCATGGATTTAAATGACTTGCTGCTTAGCGCGTAGGTGGCAAATAGTTCCTTCCCTGA
This sequence comes from Oryctes borbonicus, assembly GCA_902654985.2. NCBI lineage: Eukaryota > Metazoa > Arthropoda > Insecta > Coleoptera > Scarabaeidae > Oryctes > Oryctes borbonicus. The sequence goes on from LR736876.1 coordinate 4,137,138, forward strand.
ACAATTTAGAGTAAAATAAAATTTGCCTGGAGTTAGACATTTTTTAGAAAGAAATTTTCCACTTCAAACTCTTTTTAAGTAGCTCCAAAAATAAACACCAGGGACATCTTTTCAATTATCGACTAGAAATTTGTTAACAAAAACATCATTCCTCGTTGGTTAGCGAAATGCAAAACAAAAAATTAGCAGATCGATATCTTTTAATAATACCAGTGTCAAACAAAATTTACATACATCATATCACAAGTCAAGTTTCTATAGCACACGATGCAACTTTAGTTTCTCAAATGGAGGATCCTGCAAATTTTTCCAGGATATGATAGAAGCACGCGATTCCTTGTATTTTGTTGAATATTTGCCAACATCTTAGTACTATTATTTTATGTAATGTCCACGTTACGCAGTGCCTTAGGAAATTCATCCAGAAAATTTTGTCATAAACATTTCAATTTTTTTGAAACGAAGGCTTATCTGCAATTTGCTAATGAATCACGCATTTTAGATATGGAAATGTTTATAAAAAAAACATGCTAGAAGAGCGGAAACCGAACATCCTGTATACTTCAGTACGAATATTTTTTAGTAGACAAACGGCATGACGTAACTTTATTGGACATAAAAGTATTGCATCATTTCTTATATGAAAGACGGTACAGAGAGATCGTAGTCAGTCATTAATTGATAACAATTAAGTTTGTCTGAGAAAGATCGCGTAGCCTTATCAATTGCTTAGATTCAAATCACTGGATTACTGATTATTGTCCGTCAATCGTATTTAGCTTCTTACAGTATTTGTATATTCATTTTGGTTGTAATGATATTGATACATGATCATATTTATGTATATTGTTGATATGCTTATAGTGCAGAAAAAAATGCCGTGACAGCTAGAATACTCCTATATTCACCGATTATACTGTAACTTTGAACTGAATATATGTAAACAGGATTTTAATCCATTAAAAATGTTAAGCGGAAGTAGCAGTACATTAGCACTAAAATAAGAGATATCCCGAACCTGAAAATTCAAAAAATTATGAAACTTTGGGAACATGTAGAGCACATATATGTAGGTATGTATTACGCTAGTGGTAAGATAGATATTCCTTGATTTTGTAACAGACCTGTAGTGTTACAAGCATTTTAAAAACAACAGAAAAATAGTGATAACTGCATTATAAATTATTCATTTATTGTTAGATCAGATTCTATAATATATACATATATAATATATAATATATAAATAAATAATATTCGCCATCGCCCTGAGACATCTGCCAACATAAAATTTTGTATATAGAGAAACATAGTAAGCTATTTCGCATGGTGGTGAAACTCCTTAAAACAGTGTTGAAACACAAGAATTTGTTACACCATGCACATCGTATGATGACATGGCTACCGCAATGGAACGACGAGGAAGATGCATCAAATCTTCTGTGAAAAAGTGACTGGAATTTCAAATTTATTTGGTTTTTGATCAATGTGCAGGATGACTACAAAGCAGATGGCATTTGGATTGCATAAGAAAATTCCATTATTTCCACTTTCAACTTCAGCTAGAAAGTATACATAACAATGTCGATATGTTTATAAATTTTTTTTCTTGGTAGAATTCATCAAACTCATTACAACGAACAATTTTTGTCTCGAAACTTTTGACAACAAAGATAGAGCGGAAAATTTACATGTTTCGAAAATTTATTTCGCCAACTCAGAATGAATATTAGCAGAATAACGTTGCGTAATACATACCTAATGTGCTCTACATGTTCCCAAAATGTCATAATTTTTTGGCTCCGGATCATCCCTTGGAAGATCATTCGTTTTACTTACTTGTTGCTTATTTTAAAAAGCTGCAACACTATTTTATACAAATTCCGGAGCATTAAATACGAAGGTTGTTTGAAATGTATTATTTATTTATGCAACATTCCATCAAATACATAGAAAATTAATGTAAACAATGTTGCTTACAGGCAAAACATGTTTTTAATAACATAGTGTGCGATTAGGTAGTCGTCAACACGGAAAATTACATCTCCAAATCTATATCATCGATTCCTATCAACAATAGAACAATTTGAATAGGCGATACATTAAGTCGTTTTATTGTATATCGTATCAAGGATTGCTTGTCGATGACAATAAGTACATAAGTATTTATTAACAGAGTACTTATATTTATTAACTACCATCTGAAATTATAATAAGATTGGCACATGTTAGAACTAGCAGTCAAATATAAAATAGAAGATATATTTAAACCAATCCAACACGCAATATCAAGACTGCAAACTTGTTCAAACATTATGCAAACGACCTTGAATATATTACTATGTGTAATTAGAATCCAAAATGTAATCGATTTTTTTTGTAGTTGAAATCCACTAATTTTTTTTTATTGTAAGATGATGCTTAATTTCTATCACAAATAGTAAACTTGTTTGCGAAAGCAAATGTCAGCGGGCAGAAGTATGAAGTTTATGCAAGTCAGAAAGTTTTTTACGATTAAGAACTAACAGTCGAAGGTTCTTTGGATAATTTGCTTATTTGGAATAAAATTGTTTATAGAACTGTATAAATTATTTCTTTGCTTGCAGCATCGTAATGCTAGATTACAGTCTTGTGTTGTCTCCTCATTTAAAATTAGTTGCAGGTTACCTACTGCATGGGTGAAAGATATTTCCTTTCTTACGCTACTTTTAGCAAAGTTATTAAGTATTTGGAGAGAAGTTCTGCGCAACATAAAATCATGCTCAAATATACAGATTTTGATGTAATTGAGATAATTTAATGAATTAACGTCTACGAGTTGCCATCGAAATCGCTACCATGTTCGATTCACGCTGTTTCATTTTATTAAACGGAAAACGCTGTATATTTTTCCAAAATCAGTTCTTTAGTAAATTAAATATGAAGCTACGTAGTTTCGTTTAAAAACGTCCAACACTAACGTGAAATACTACAAACTTTTATATTGGGCGTCAAAGAAATAGCGGCATGTCACGAAAATCTCCAATTATCTCAAAAACTGAGATAGATCGGTATAGGGCACATTGGTGTAGCTGAATATTAATTGAAGAGAAACATTCACTAATACAATAACACGCAGGACGTTCCATTTAATAAATCAAACCTGTATCGTACGCTGCGGAGACTGAACGCTCTGTATACTTAAGTATGTTAAATTGAAAGCATTTTCTCTGGATTACCCAAAGAAGGAATTACTTTCCACGCACGTACTACCAGGAAAACTCAAAGTATTCTTGTTTGGGAGACGATTGATGTGTTTCTGTAATGCCATAGATTTTGTATGCATATGTATTCATTAACTGTTCAAGGCAAACTGGTCCATCCATAAATAGGTATTGTAATGTTGAAAAGAGACCAAAACATCGAAAAAAATTGTTAGTTATTATTCAAGTCAATAGTTTAATAGCATTTAAATTGTGACTCCTATCAATAACTATAATTGTTATACGTCTGAAAATATTGCCTTAAAAATACCAAATATTTTAAGTTGTTCTAATTCGCGTTTGATGGTGTTTATACTGATAGTACTTGTTATTGTGAATATGGAGGAACACGTGCGTAATTTTATTGCATCGTGTACTTTGTAATGATCAAAATTTGCATCGTTTGTTTTACCTAGCAGTACTGCTCATCTTCGTTAATTACATTTAAATTGGGTAAAACTTATCTTACAAGTTAAAAACACTTTACATACTTTACATAAGCTTAGCTAAAAATTTAAAATAAATAACTTGGTGATAGCTTTCGGCGTAAGCAGAGATATGTCAAGATATTTTACGAAAGTTGATTTTCTGATATTAGTAATCTGCCAAATTTTTAAATACTTGCATGCAGGGATATCGTGACATAGAAAAAATTGTATCTTAAAAGAACCAAATATTATGACAAGTGCCAAACAAAATGGTATCAACCATTCGGCTGAAAAAATTTTGTCGGAAAACTGAAAACAATCCAAATAATTTTTAACAAAGAACCTTTAACGGAAATAAAATAAGATTATAAGCAGTACATTTTTAGAAATTTTCTAAAATCATAAACATAATTTAGAATACAATTTGCACAAACGATATCATCACACTTAATCTTGTTGATAATTTTACACCTAATTTTAATAATGATAAAAATAAATAAATCTTGATAAATGCTCTATACCGAATAGTCCATTGTTGTGATAATTTACAATTAGATTTATGTTGTGGTTTTTTATGTCACTATAGTGGACAATGAGAAAATATTAAAGTAGTAATAAAATAAGTTAAAACTATAATATATCACACTATTTTGTAACAATGACAAGTATAATCACAGTTTTGTTTTGATTTTGGCCAAATATTTATAAGTATATAAGCAATGATGCTTGATTGCTTAAAATAACATAAGCGTACTTACGTTACAGATAAGTTAAAGATTGTCGTCTCCTGAAGCTTTATCCTAATGTCATGTTCCTCTATCCAAATATCACAGTTTCCGGTGTTCACTGCTGGAAAGAATAAAATACTTAAGTAATAATATTTATGTATGATAATTAAGGAACATTATATTAGGCTACAACGCTTGATGACAGTATCAGCATTGGGAAGTAGTACAAACATTAAAATCGTTAGGTAAACGAAAATAAATAAATATGTAGAACAAGATAGATCGAGTAAATTCAAGCTACGAGAATTGGTTTTGCATATTAAATGATAAACATGAGTGTGGAAAACTTATATGCATAAAATCGGTCCATTTCGGTCCCATTGTCGCTTATGTGTAACTGGAATTTTTGCCAATTCTACTATTATAAGTTGCTATCTCTCTTTTAGCTACTTATTACTAGAGATGACAAAGGCAGGTGAATTGATTACTTTTTTGCAGCGACTAGACAGGCTCGTGTCTATTCGTCTCATACGAAAGGGTTCGTGTTGCGTACTGGTTGCTCCGAGAATCGACACGAGTCTGTTTAGTCGCTGCAAAAAAGTAATAATTTCACCTGCCTTTGTCATCTCTACTTATAACTGCAATAACTTTGTAATTATAAAATAATAATACAACGGAGGGCTTTCGATCGTCCAAAAATTTTTCTGAATACGATATACAGCTATTATTTGTTTTCAATCCTGAGTTTAGGTTAATTATGAACTAAATAATGATAATAAAGACCACATAAAGTTAATTTTGAATTCGAAATTATTTTCAACACATTGTAGACATGCTCCAAACATAGGTATGGCCAGGTTTTTGAGCAAGAGTGGGCAAGGTTTTGGCTTATTAGAGGACTAAATACATACAATTTTAATAGCACAACTCATATTTTCTTACATAATGAGAGCACAATGTATCATAGTCTGTAAATCTGCAGGCTGATCTGTAAAATTTCGTAATGTAAGTAATATTTGCTAATCAACATAATTTTTTCGGCGTATCTTTCCATCCACCGGATAGTTCCTGTTAGAATGATAACTTTCACAATTTACTGGGTTTTGTTTACAAAAACTGTTGAATCTGAACTGAATTGGATATCTTGAAACCAGTTCCGAAATTCGAATACACCGGGACGTCGACCGCTGCAAATGACAGAATACTCGGAAAGGTATACCACTAGCAGGACGTGTAAATTATTAATTTACCATCAACATTTACGTTGATTAAAGTTAATTAGGTTAATGTTTCTTCACTAAACACCAATGTTTTCCAAATTTGAAAATGTCCTCGGACTAGCAAAACGTTGACAAGATGTGCAGCGTATAACGAATTGTTAGCTATCTTTTTAAATGCTGGTAGAAGTAGAGCACGTTCTATTTACGTATGATTCTTGCATAGTAGTGCATCTAAGAATGTTGATTTGCTTGCATCTAGGCATAAAGCCAACGAGGTAATAATGTTAAATTTATAGACACATCTATTAATAAATTGTGTTTCTTTAGCATTAAGGGTAACGCGTAGTTATTAAGTATGATGTTGCATTTACTAATACAAAAATATTTTCAAAATTTTAGATTTCAATTTATACCGGTTCAATTTATATCTTATTTTGAAGACAAATATTGGACTTAAATATCATATGGTAACTTTGTGACACAGATAAGTTGAGTGTTATAGCTACTATATGAAGAAATGTGTAGTAGCTTGTTTTCCAATATTTAATCTACTAAAGTCTAAATTTACTTTTAGAATTACAATCATAAAGGTAAAAAATGCGTTCTACAATTTTTTTTTGAGAATTATCGAATCATCTAAGAAGAAAATATATAGATTCTATTACAATTAAAAGGAAGTAGTACTGTTTTTTAGGGAGTTATTCCTTTAAAAACACATCATTTGGAAAACGACATAGTCAAGAGTATAATCACAAGAAAAATGACATTTTTCTCTAATTAATATTAAAATTAATATCTCAGGCTAAAGACAGATTTCACCAAGGGTGGATGTGGAGACTAAATACTGCATTCATTTATTTTGAACTATTATATTAAAATATTTATGTTTAAAAAATAATTGTATACTTTTAAAGGTCACTATAGCAGCTGGCAGGAAGTACAGGGAAATCTATAGATAAATAATGGAACTACGATTTATATTGATATGAAAGCCAAGGTTAGTGGATTAACATTTATCTCGTCTCGTCCATTTATTACCAAATACATTGCATATTTATTCAAGCGTTAGACGCATAAAGAGAGATAGAAAAGCGTGGCCGAGAATAAACAAATTAATTTTTAATTTCGCAAACTACAAACAATTCATTCGTCGAAGTAATTCAAGTACCTCAAACGACAGGTGCTTTTCTGCAAACAATTAGAGAGATTGATTGCACTTTAAGGATTTTCATTAAGGTTGTAGATTAGTTTAGGTACCATAAATACAACTCCTGAAATAAGTACCTATAGATAAGTTAAAAACAAGATAAAAGTGTTGATCGTCCGTGTATTCAAAAGCTGGACGACACATTTCCATCACGAGGGCAGACTCGTAATATAATTGCGCATGTATTGAAAGATACTTTGGAAAATTTCAGCCATGTGGACGCTCAGTTGTTGTTTAACAGTCGTTATGTTAGTCGATGTTGGTGTTTCTGTAAAAATGGAACAAGTCGAATATAGGGTTGTTGAACACTCGGGACGGCCAAAAACTGCAATCACTACCGATAACATCGGAAAAGTTCAGAGTTAGGAGTTGTGGGCTTTTTGAGATAATATATTCGTTATCTGTTGACTGCACACACAATAATGCATTCTAACATTTCCAAAGCCCTGCTGAAGTAGTTCAAGCGAAATAAGAAGAAGTTTGACGTCCATTAATAAACTGTAATAAAGCAATAAAAACTGAGACGAAACTTGGGTACAACAGTATAAGCCTGAAGCAAAGGTACAGTCGAAACAGGGGACTGCGAAGGCTGTATCGGTTTAAAAAAAAGCGAAGACTATTCCATCGTTCAAAAATGTGATGGAGACTGTATTTTATAATAGTCGTGGAGATTGGTATCTTGAAAAAAGAATAACAGGGACATACTACGCACCAAGAGAAACGAAAGAAAGTTTTGGTCCACCAAGACAAAGCACCGCCCCACACTTCAGTAGTCGTCATAAAAAAAATTAACGAATTGGGAATCGAATTGAAGCCGATCTGCCTCTCAGAGAGGGTCACAAATATCATTCTTAATGCTACAAAAGTAGTAATAAATAAGAAATACTTGTACTGGATAAGTTTCAGACGAGAAACATTGATCAGACTACGCAATCTAGACAACTGTTTGAAGGATATATTGTAAAACGAGGAGACAATAGGATGTAATAAGGGCGTTATAGTGCTGAAAGTGAAATAAATGATACTGTAAAACGTAATTGAATTTTCCAAAAGATTACGATCAAGTATTGAATTATTAATACAAAGATTATGTACTTGCCTTATTAAGTACTTGATATTCATTATTAGAGATGACAAATTCAGGTGAATTGATTACTTTTTTGCAGCGACTAGACAGACTCGTGTCTATTCGTCTCATAAGAAAGGGTTCGTGTTGCCTACTGGTTTCCCCGAGAATCAACAAAAGACAAATATCATCCTTAATGCTACAAAAATAGTAATAAATAAGAAGTACTCGTACTGGATAAGTTTCAGACGAGAAACATTGATCAGAGTACGCAATCTAGACAACTGTTTGAAGGATATATTGTAAAACGAGAAGACACTAGGATGTAATAAGGGTGTTATAGCGCTGAGAGTGAAATAGATGATACTGTAAAACGTAATTGAATTTTCCAAAAGATTACGATCAAGTATTGAATTATTAATACAAAGATTAAGCACTTGCCTTATTAAGTACTTGATATTCATTATTAGAGATAACAAAGTCAGGTGAATTGATTACTTTTTTGCAGCGACTAGACAGACTCGTGCTTATTCGTCTCATAAGAAAGGGTTCGTGTTACCTACTGGTTTCCCGAGAGTCGACAAAACACGAGTCTGTCTAGTCGCCGCAAAAAACTAATCAATTCACCTGCCTTTGTCGTCTCTATTCATTATGCAATGAATACATTGTGTATGGGAAATAATCGGAATAATTTGTTATTGCTAATTTTACCTTCTCAAATGAAGGTAATTTGCCAACCTTCAATAGGTCATTAATCTTCATACGCTGATGTGTTTAGAATTAATATATTTGAAAAGACAACAATGATTACCAGTTCTATTAAGGTCCGTATTGGATGTTATAAAATTATACGTATGTTAGTAAAATAAAGTGTTAATAAAACAAAGATTAAATGGGTAATCAAAACAATGTATCGTATAACAGAACGATGTACTGTTATGCAAATAGCCGGGACTACCATAATATTCCAGAATAAATTATAATCTATTAATAAGAATCATTAATTTTAAACATTAGTTATAATAATTAATAACATAAATTCAAATGGTGGTTATCTAATCTTTAAATCTTGGCATAGATATTAATGGTAGTATAAAATCACGTATGTATCCAAGTGGGGCATCTGATTATTATATAATTATATAAGAAAGAAGAATATACATACATCGTGTTTTCGTTTTTCGCACATTTAAGTTTCTTAAATGAGAAAACAGTAATATGACGTTTTTTTGAAAGAAATTTACTTATCTGATAAGCCTATTGCAGTATATAAGCACCCCGGAGCTTATCCGAGTGTATATTGTTTTATATGAGAATAATGAGATTACATATACAATTATCGATAATTTACAACGTTTAATCGCTAGTTGAATGAATCCATTCTGTATACACAGATATATTATGTACTTCTACTTATTGCTTAAAAATAATGTTTGTAATTTCCTAAAATATTGTGAACGAGTAAATATATTTATCTAATCCTCATTTTACACGGCATTTGTATACTTTCGTACAGTGTTAGCATAATGACTATTGTACAAAGAGTAAAATGTAATCCTAGTTACATTAATAAGATATTAGTGCAGCTGGAAAAAGTTATAAATGGAATTGATTTTTGCAAAAGGAATTCTTTTGGAAAGAAAGGATTAGAAACTATACTTCCACAGATATTAAGGATTACATGTGTTAAATATAAGCACAGGATGTAAGAAAGTAACTAGTACCTGTCGGTAAAGCTGCGTAAAAATCAGGTGATAGTGTATTACTGTTATATTTGATAATGAAGAAAGCTGAATTAGGAAGTTATTAATTACATATATTAAGACAAAAAGAAGGTAGACATGAACTTACCACAAGTAAACACGATTAATACGAAACATAATTTCTTACAAATCCTTGGACACATTTTCGTAATACTGGAAATTTTAAAACCGTAATAAAGTAGAAAATATCACAGAAAAGACAGTCTTAAGTAATTAAAGATTACGGATGCTTATAATGAGCGATTCGAGAAAATCAACACTATATTCTACTATAAATATTTTGTGTAATCGTCACAGAGGTTACAACGTTATGCACACAGAATAAACCCGGGCGAGTATTTAATAATTTGAAACTTCGTTAAAGATTTGTACTGCGAATGTGTGTAGATATAGTGTTCTAACTTCAATAAGGGGATACCTGAACACTACCACTTATTTATACGCGGTATCCGCGAAAATGGGTGATGCAATAATACTCGTTTAAATGTGAATGACAATCTTGTTCACGCTAATCATGACGCTGCCGTTTCGATTACTTACAAGCAATCAAAATGGAATTATCAAACAATGTGCGAGATTTCCGATGATTAGAAATGTTCTGTATATTAAGAATAGCAGAGGTTATGTTTATGTTTGGCTGCACAGCGGAACTTAAAATATATTAATGCTACTGTTAACTTCTTGATATCCCCACCGCCGCATAAACTAGTTTTTGAACGTATGTTCCTAGGTGCTGCATTTAACGGCCGAATAATTTTGCAACGCACAATAAACATTATAAAGAGGGCAGTTAAATTAGAACAATAGGCAGTAGGCACAAAACGGTCAACATTATTGGATTATTTGAACTATGTATTACGAGTATATAACTTGCGAAAAGTTCTAATATCCAAATGTACTACCTTCTTTTTTTTATTACTGTAACCTGTAACTTTGTTATTTGTACACAACAATAGATTCAATACTGTTCTACCAATAAGATTATAACTCTTTATTAAGTTTTAAATCTTGGTGGATGATACAGTTTAGCTCGTAAATGGCTTTAGATACACGAGTTTATTGGATGTTTTACCTTTTACGCTTTTATTACATTTTTATGATATACAGATCCGGATTTAGGTGATGCAGCTTGACTTGGTTTTACATGCGTAATGCTGGAGCAACAGATATTTGTTGTTACAATTCTTTTTATAAATTGAGGAATTGCTATTTAGACAATATAAAAGATTTAGGTACCATTTCACCTATATTATTTCAAAATAGAATGGTACCGTCAACCGGGATGGAATTGCAATTGTTTTCAAAATTAGAACATTATGGAGTGGGGGCATTTGCGGATGTAACCTTTATTCCAAAGAATCTCTACAAGATATTACAAATTTTATCAATACGTACATATATATTTTTTATTTGTGGAAGTGGTCCGATTCATCACGCAGCTTGGGGTGACTTGGACATCATTACAATTTGAATCTATACACCAAGTGATTGATATGGGTTGGACCATAAAAGCACATTCCGTGTTACACGAGTTTAATTAATTAATTCGGAACAGCTGTTTCGAGGATGCGTTGATCCTCATTTTCAACAATTTATTATTTACAAGCACCTGCTTTTGCCGCCTGCATAACCTAAAAGAAATATGGACAAATAGACGAAAGGGTCTCTTGTCATTGTAGTACGTAAAACATGTGTTTGCCTTACTCTAATAAATCAAATAGAACTGAATATGACAACGGTCCGTTCTCTCTATTCATCAAATTTGTGTTGCTTGTTATGTAAATAGTTTCGTAAGCGTTTAATTTCCGAAGTTACGTTTTTAATCCATTTCAAGTTTTCTAATTTAATATTATATCTGATTTCGTTTATGCGTTGTGCTTTACTTGACGATTCTATTCTACCAAATCGATAAGACTTAATGTGTTCCTTGAATCTAGTGCCTATCGCTCTTTTCATTTGATCAACATAGGCTTTGTTATAGTTACTGCATGCAATTTTCTTCCATGTCTGCTTTATATTTTGGATTGCCAAGAAGGTATTTCGCGAATTGAAACACATGTTCATATCTTGACCCACAAAACCTTACCTGCTGTGAAATGGCAATTTCACAAATTTATTACCGCTAGTTTCTGCCGAGATTAAGGTCGTGGAATTTCTCACATAATGTCTATGTTGAGCTTTCTTAAGCATGCGATCGACATCTATAGAAGAGTAACCATTGTAAATAGGTACATTTTTTATGAATTGAAGTTCTTTGTTGTACCTACTTATATTTAATGGAAAATTTATATAAATAGGAGAAATTGATGACATACCTTCGACGCTTATAACTGAGATAAATCAACTTGCGTAGGTTAAAGTTGCTAACTTCGCTATTTTGCAACCTACTCCACAATTACTAAATCAAATACGTACCGGACCAATTCAGCCCGGATATCCATTTCAGCCCAGTTGATGGTAAGTAACAAAGTCAATAATGAAAGGTAGTTAATTGTTGAAATGTTAAGAAAAGTTTTATGGGCTATGTAGAAAGTAAGAGAAAGAAATATTTGCTTGTGTTCCTGCTAGCTGCTAGATTTTCTTGAAAGTCAATTCTACTACTTCATTTAATATTCACTGCAACTTTGTTACTATCTATTACCTATGTTTTTCTACGTTGTGCAATACAATTCACATATTTCATGATATAGTTAATGTTTATTGTCACCACACTCGTATCAGTAATCATGGAAATAACTAGGTATTGCTTTGTAATTTATCTACTAATTTTATGAGGACATATCTCTTATTTTTGATAAAAATTTATGGACGGTAAGATAATAAAGCAATAATATGAATAGAATAAAATAGGGAACAACATGCAAATAGTTGCATTCCACAAAGTTTTAGTAAGGTGAACATATTTTTGCCATATACGCTAAGCCAGTTAAGATATAATCTTAGGAAGTACACCCACTACTTGATCGAACGTTTCATTTCGATTTCATCGTTGGGTTTGCTCTTTTTGCACAGTACGGGAATCAGTTCATGAACATGACATATTGTGTACATGGCCTATCGTCGTGCGCGCTCCTCCGGTTACATCATCCACCGCTGCTGCTCGGAATACTGCGTAGAGATTTGTAAAAATTATGACCACATTGTAGCTCAAATTATTTGTCCAGCGGCTTGTTGACCAATGTAAATGCCCAGCAAAACCTTCAATAATGCCCCAATTTGTTATTTTGAAATAAGAGTTTGGTAGCAAATGGTATGTAAACCATGACTTTGTGCTTTTCAATTGTGTTAGATTAATATAATAATTGTATTCTAATTTTGGCGTATATACTACTAAAAGTAGGTTAATCGATTAAAAAAAAGGTACAGAAAGGCATGCAGACATTTAGAACAAAACGATAAAATACTGAAAAAGAAAGAGTCGCTGCTATACAATGCCATTATCTACAACGATAAAATTATGTCCCAGGTATTGGTTGTCTCCAGGAGGAGAGAAATAATATTTTAAGGGAACTAGTGGATAAAAAATAGTAGCCAATAGTGTTAGCTTTGATGTTTTGCTTATATGTTTGTATAATAGCAGTGCTAGTAATCATTTCATCCACATTATTTTATTTTTGGCTCCTTCATTTGTAAGCCTTCAGTTTATGTATGCTACTTATCATATTAGCTTCTTTGCAATGTATTTGCAGACTTCTGTCTTGAAACTGACATCATTTGCTTGGTTATTTATCTTAGGGGTTTGTTTAAGCTTTACTGCAGCACTGCAAGTTTTTTGCTCAAAAAAGGACGATGGCTTCAGAAAGTGTGATGTCATGGACTCATTTTAGCACGTCCAGGTATATTATACTTTGCAGTGCCGCGGCGCTGTGCTTAACGACATGCGACTATTGTACCTAACATAAACGAGAAAATCGAAGATCAATATAAATATTGAATACATCATCCTTTTGTCAGCAATTTCATAGAATAATAGAGTCTCTTTATTTGTTTGTCACAAGCTTCATGCATACATATCTAAGTGTAGAAGATATACGTTAAAACTTACTTTACAAGCTTTTGAAGCTTTAGTGTTTGCAAAATAATTCCGATCAAGGTATTAAGCATGTCGTTTAGTCATGTTTGGGCAACGATAGAAAAGACTCGCATTCGACTAATAATAATCCCAGCTTCTGGGTACTAAGGAATTATTCCTTCTCAAAAATATTCTAATATGCCCAATTATATTTATTAAACTGCTGATAAAATAAAAATTTGTCATAGCAAGTACACTATTGCTTCCTCGCAACCACAGGTTCTCTAATACCAAGTCTAGTTTAACTTTATCTCTTTGAAGTAGCTTCCATGTGCGTATAAAATGGTGTTCCAAAGATCAAAAGCTTTATTATTGTATCTTAAAAAAAAAGATGGAAATAAATAATTTTCTCGTGCTACACGGACACTAGATTAATGTTTTTGCAGTACTCTTAGGATGTTTCCTAAAAGAATGGTACTCTATCGTTGTCTAAAAGTGTCTAAAAACATTTCTTTCGCTGTACAACAATTTTAGACTTCTTCATGAGCTCTTTTATCTATTCCTGGAAATTATTTTTAAATTGTGATTATTTTTATGTTAAAATAGGAAGACATAGTGGAATAACTGTGTTAATTTGTAAATATCGCTGTTACTGTTAATGTGAATTTGTAGTAAGTAAAAGTGTACTTTACGATTTTGAAGGTGAGTCAGTGTTTATATTTTTTTTTATACTTCGAGGAAGATACTCACGGTCAGTGCTATAATAATACTAAGCACAAAGTTGGATTTTCTCTTTCGTACCCGAAAGTAGAAAATACATTATCTTATCGAACTATTAGAAACCATATCATAAGCCTTAAAATTCTTTATTTGTCTGCTACGGCATTTGTGATAACAGACAGAATGATTAATACAATAAATGTACGAGGATAATATGAGAAGTACCCGTGTTTGTAGACAGATGGGTTTGTGGTAAAAATTTGAACCAAGTGTATAAAGCTATGCTAAGAAATAAATATACCAAATGCAAGACAATTGCGTTGTATTTATCATACAATCCTTGTGAACAAGCTCATTATTAAATTATTGCATAGAACACGTAATTGAAATATTAGGTGAAGTGCTTGAAACCTTCTCATGGCATTTTTTTTTTCAGTTTTTAGAGTCGCGTTTCATGTCATTCATATTTTTTGTTGAATTTCTTTGAACTAAATTTGTTGCTTCCTTTTCCCTTTTTTAAATTTCTGCTGATTTTAAGAGGCTTATTCCAGTAAATTTTTCCCCGTTTTTTGATATTTAATGTGTACTTTGGATGGATCACTGCAACAATATTTAATTTTTATTTTTTCTGCAAAGTTTGCTTTTATTTATTTACACTTTCTTTCTAAATTGTAACTAAACAAAAACGTGAATATGTTTTGTATTTTTCCAGAGAAATCATTTTATATATATAATATATATATATATATATTATAATATAATAATATATTATATATATATATATATATATATATATAATATATATAATTCTATAAATAAAAAGGTCACACATTGTGAGGACATTTTCGAGGAGAATATACATATGCAAACGGGATGATCACAAAAGTTATAATATTTAAAGTATGTGGTTTTATTTAATAAACTTCTTATTTGTTTAGATTTACTTATTTGTAAACAGTACTTGGCTACTAATTAAAAGTTTGTTTAAAAATTAGTAGGTATTTGGTGTTTATGAGTTATGATTTTTCTTAGTACGTGCTTACATAAATTAGTAGTAGCTTTGGAAGGTATTTGGAAAGTCCGTATATAAATATTTAATGTAGGTTTGGAGGTAATTCATGCTAATAGTAGATTCTTAGAATACACAAATAAGTGCTTACTTATATTTTGTATGTATATGTTGATGGTAGTCACGAAGACGTGTTATCAGCACCCAGATCTCTAATATACTTTATGCTACTTATATATATTAACACGTACATAAGTTTTGAAATAGATATCTGCAGAAAGGGTTCACGAAGAAAAAATTAATTTAGTCACCAAAATACTTACCACAACACTTTACCAACACTGGATGCACGTTTTGATCATCTCCAGCAGTAAAATTGAACTCAATTTTCAATTCATAAATTCGGGAGTTCGACAATTATCTGACTTCGGCAAGTGATGGGGTTACTAGAATTGAAGTAACTATTTTTCGTAAAAGTAACCTTTGAGAAGAGTCCTGTCAAGTATTGAAACAATTAGTTTATGAATGATAGCCATTTAAAGTGAGCAATATTTATAATTTAACGACGATGGAATCGTATATAGAGCAGTGACTAAATATTTGTTTTCGAAAAAGAATGCCGAGATAAAAGTGGAATTCAGTAGAATTTATGCGTATTTTGTTGTACCTTCGTTATCGATTATAAAATATTGGACAGCTAAATTTAAACGCGGCCCGTATGAGCATTCTTGATGAAGCACGTCCAAATGAGGTCACCGCATCAGAAATGATTGAAAAGATTCACGATATGGTAATGAACGATCGGAGATTGAAAGTGTGTGAGATTGGTCATTTGAATGTGAGGAGGCTTTCCACAAAATGAATTCTACGATTGCTCATAATTGCCGGCATATGCATTTGTGTCAACTGGAATGTTTGGGCAATTACAAACTCGGTTTATAATATTTGCCCGCGGTCTGTAAGATAGTACTTTCCGTTTTATTTAATTTTACCAGATATATTAAAAACCAGTGGCGTCACCTGGTAGTGACCTAAATGGAAGGTCGAGGGCAAGGTTTCGATTCCCTCGTGGATATCGTGCATCTACATTCTAGATTTAGTCCTAGAATATATACCGGGGTTAGTATGTGATTAATAAATGATTATTCGCCTACACCGTAATGTGCAGTCAAAATAAGATACTAAAATATGATAATGATGAAAACAATAGACATGTTCCCAATGCCAACATTCGAGTACTGATATTGCGTGACAGGTTGTGTTAAGTTTTATCTTTATATTAGTACTCCCGTCGGTTTAGTTTTTCAATCATATATATGTCCGTAACATATTGGGTCGTATCAAAATCTTTGCAAGACTCCAAACACTTTACATCATACTGATCAAATTACGCTCATCTATCTATCAAGGCCGCATCCGACTAACAAAACCTATCATTACTGTCTACATCCGCACATACAAAGTATAGGAGATTATAAAACAATGCGTTAGGTATTTAACTTAATTCAGTATAAAGCAATCGATTATAAATTATTTTATTGGTACCAATTAAAACAAATTCTATAACATTTGCTAATCAATAAAGTTACGCAGGTGTCCTAATCTTCTGAATTGTAGATTTATGCCTTGTGAGTAAATTGAAGAAGGTTAATTCTTTTAGATAATGTGTTATACACCCTAATATACCTTTTAAAAATATTTCTAGATAAACAGGGTGATCGACAAGTAGTGAACAAGGGATCTACTTTCTTGTTTTTAAATGAAATTACCTATATTTTATTACATTTTTAGTCTTTTTATTTAGAAACATACCAACGTAATACCTAAATGTGTACGCAAAGAATACGGTTATTTTTAATTGCGCAAAATACTGTACTTGAAATATTCTCTGCCTAACTATATGGGGATTTTGGCTGTCCAAAAGTGATTATTGGGTTTAGAAGTTTTTTTGCTTCGTCTCTCCATATAATTTTTTTTTGTCATCTTCCTGACAAGGTATAGTGAAAAATTTCCAGAATGTACCCCTCCGACAAAATCGTGCGAATTCAAGTTTTATACTTGCTAGTATGAAAACGGTCTCCGTTTGTATTTTTTAACACTCCTTGCAGAATTTCAACGTTGTCGTTACTGCTCAAAGGGTTACAGTCGGACTGGTATAAAAAAATTCCATAACACCCATCTCAACAATTTCCTTGTGAATTAATTTGCTTCTAATAATTTTCTGGCCTAAACTATCCATTTTCTAACTACATCTTCGGTCGGTATTGGCCTGGCCGGGTATCTTTCCTGAAACAGAGCGCATGTTCCGCTTAAAATTCTTCCAGATTCTCCATAAATAATATATAAATTCAAAAAATCCTGGTTTATCAATTCCAAACGTGACATTTTCTTCTACGTTATAAAAAACTGCATTGCGAAATGCGCGATATAATACTAGGAAGTTTGCTAATACATACAAATTTAAACATATATGATGCACGTTCATGGCCAAATTTCGATCGTTCGAGTACCATGACATTAATTGCGAATAATTGCCCGAATATTAATTTTAATTATAAGGAAATGTAATATCATTTGATGAAGAATTTAATATTCTACCATCTACAACAAAAATATGGAAGGAATATCGAGGAAATAAGCAATAAAGTACATTGGCTTTAAAAAGCGCAAATACACGTAATTAATTTCATCATTACACATTTCTCTTAGAACTTAAGCAGAATATCATTTTTCTGACACTTTTGTAATAGAAAAATGAGTTTCTAATTGTAACCATTGAGTGTGAATTCTTGCAGCGGCAGTCTCAATGGACAACCAACAAATTTGAGAGAATTGATTTTTTAATGGTTTTTTGCTGCGTTAATGAAATTGTATAGATTTTTGCCTTTGTAAAGAATGAGAAAACCAATTAAATGTTTTCCTGATTAACAATTTTAGGTAAATGTTCTTTGGTGAGCGGAAGAAACTGATAATTGTAATGAGCGGCAAACACATTTTGATTCTCCATGATTCTTCAAATCGGCGTAATGACATGTTCTACTATCTTCCGGCAAATTTGCATTTTACTTCAAGTTCAGCTGTACTCTCTGGAAGATCAACTAATTTTTAAAAAGAGGATCTTTCAGCCAGACTGCTCTAAACTTTTGAGTATATTATGGTTGTGGCGTTGTATTTTGTTATTAAAATAAAAATTAGCGCATTTATTAATCAATAAAAGAAGTTGTAAAACAACGAAATATCTACAAAGAAAACCGCTACTATTATTACAACTATCTTGTTTCGACACAAGGAAAATAATTAACTTTCATTAACAGTAATAGAATAACGCAAATGTCTGCGAGGTCTTTTAATCTTTTAATAACCAAATGTAAGTATGGAATGACGTAACATGAATATAGGTGACACTATTGTCACTAGTGTATAATATAATGCATAATCTAGATAGATAGATTTTAGGAAAAAGTATGATTTTTTGGTAGAAGTACTGAAAAAAAAAACACAAATTCAACAATCTTTTTTTTTAATTTTCCAGATTTTCTACTAATCACCAGATTAAAAATGCATTCACCAGATTGGTATCTCATTCCACTAGATTTAGTAAAAACTCTCACATTGATACGTACGCTTGAATATGAGTCATGTAATTTCCTTCATTAGAACATTGTAATTAGCTAGAAAATGTGTAAATATTTGATATTTGGCTTGAACCAATAGCTTGTTTCATAACAAAGCTATCACGAGTGCACTACATTTATCAAAGCCTTTTCACTTTGATTTTAAGAGCATATACAGTATAATAAACATATTTTGTTTGGTATGTTATTTTTTTATCGATTTCTATTAAAAAATAATTTGAGATAGCTTGGTAATGCGATAGCAATTGTGTTTTTTCTTTATAGGATTGTAATCAATGGAGAAAAACACTACGTCCTTAATAATTTGACGAAGTCGTACTACCAATAATAAGAATTACTCAAAATTACAAAATGTTGACACATGTAAGGATGGTGTTATGGCAAAGCTCACGTGAAAATAAAAAATTTTGTGTTCTACCTTCGATTTCCATTAAGAATATTCTAAGTTAGCTCGGTAGTACAATAGGTACGCAATAGTTTTTTTTTTTTGTTTATAATATTGTAATCAGCGGAAAATGCACTACAACATAGATTGTCCCCATTGTTGTTTGAGTAAGAATAGCGATACGGCAGAACCTATATGAAATATAAAGAAAATCAATTAACGTCCTTCTATAAACAGTTTACATTTATCGCTATTTTTGGCCAAGAACCGTGTTGTAATTAAAATCGAAATATGTGGGAAATCTGATCAAACACCGTAAAAATAAATTCAATAAATTGAGTTCGTTGACTTCGGTTTGTTAAAGTAACAAAAAAAAATTGTATTAACTAATAAATTTATTATAACAATGAACTGCGTTTGTCAAATTGAAACAGATTTTAAAGATTTTTCATTAAACATTAATAAATTTATATTTATAAATACATCGTGTATACATGAATCCATCACGATGAAATCTTGTGTAACAAAGTACGTGGCGCAATCTTTCGTTGTTTCTACGTAAGTTTCATATGTAAGTACAAATACAGACTTCGACACTTCGACCTACTGTTATTCATAGATCATCGTTGTAAGCAGGGCCATATTGGGTCAGGTGGAGACTCATGGCACTTTAGGATATGGGGTTCCTTTGAGAGACATTTAGGATATTTTTTATATTTGGATATTTACAGATAAATGCGAACATACTTAAAAAATCTTTGTCGATACAAGAGGTACTTCTATGGATTTTTGATTGCCAAATCACGAATGAATTCTTCGAAGACAATCTGTTTAATAGTTCTGGAAGTATTATACTTCAAAATTTGCTTTTGATTATTCTTAGTGACAGTTAGTCACCATTATGCATCATAAAAAGATTCTAATTGCTGCTCCGAGATTAAGAAACGTGTCTTCGATATCACTTTCTTTTAAAAGATGATACAGTTCCGAAATAATTATATCCTCTTCACTTTCACTATTTGGCACATCTTTTTAATATTCTTTAGATGCACAAATTCAATTTCTAATTATTTAATTCTGGGCTCTTGCTTGGCGAGCCCTCGTGTAAATATGGAATACGGAAATATGTCAAATAATTCCAGATTTATTATGCTATTCCCTACATGACAACAGATTTTACTTGGTGACTTCGTTTGAATAACGTTAACGTGATTGTAAAAAGCAACAAAAATAGTATATGTATAGTCCGTCTAGAAAGTATCAGGAATTCTTAATTCCAATATATTTCTTTTTTGTTACATCCTAAGACAAAAGTAATGCATTAAGTAGGTTGTGCCGACTGTAGGCCATGGCAAAAATCAAATAACACCAGCTGTCAAATATTGTTGATTATCAATAGGCTTAATATTTGTGAAATAATGTCGCAAGTAGAAAGAAGAAAATTGGTGGAATATTTGTATAGAAAAGGTGTTCAAATCGTTAAAAAATTAGTGCCATTGACTGAACTCGGAAAAAGTGTAGTATATGAGACAATAAAGAGGATAAAGAATAGGAGAGATATGAGCCATGGACCAGTTTCTAGAAGACCGCGTAATATTAGCGGAAACAATCTAAACGCTTTAGTGACTTTAGGACGATAAAACCTGCGCCTTGGGTTTCGACAACTGGCTAACAGATTTGCAAATCAACGTCAATTAAGAGTGTGTCCAGAAACTCTCCGCCTTTCACTGAGAAGACAAGGTTACTTATTAAGGAAACCAAAAAAAAAAACCCTGCAATGACACCTCTACAAAAGCAACGAAGAATAGATTTTTGCCAACGATTTCGAGACGATAATTTTAGTGATGTTTTTATATCTGACGAAAGTTGTTTTCAGCTTGATGCAAATCATTTAAAAATCCTATCAAGAGAAAATTTTATCGTTCAAATTTCCCACAAAAATAATGGTTTTGGGAGCAATCTCTTAGCGTGGTGCTACACCTCTCTGTATAATTGATGGCACCGTTAATAGTGCAAAGTATTGTGAAATTCTTAATGGCTTTCTTCTTGAAACGGCTCGTGCTTTATATCCCGAAGGGTTTTCAACAGGATGATGCAAGATGCCACACTTATGAATCCACTAAAGCTTGGAAGCTAGAACATAGCTTGGCAACAATTCCGTGGCCAGCAGCTTCCCCAGATCTTAGTCCCATCGAAAACATATGGGGACTAATGAAAATTGAAGTAGAACGAGCAGCACCACGAAATAAAAAAGATTTAATTCGGTCAGTTTTACAAGCCTGAACCAGTATCACCGAAAAGTATAGCGTTGACCTCGTTTCGGGATTATCTGAACGTTTAGTTAAATGTTTACAGTTAAATGGAGATTGTATTAGTAAATGAGATGAATTATTTGTTGTGATTTTATTATTTAAGTAATAAAAATATATACCGCCAAATTATAGCTGTGCTTTTTGTTTTCCGGATACTTTCTAGACGGACTATATAATACAATATTACAGTGTAATAAACAATAAATTTAAACATTAACTAGCAATATCATTTTTGCACAAAGCGATTGTAAAATAAGGACTCGGCGCCAATATTTGTTTATGCTAGTCTTTCTACTATTACTCCAGATCTTCGAGATAGGATCTTAAAAAGTTTATTATTAAGTATATTGACATATACATTAGTGTCTGGATTAACGGAGTTTATTCAAATCAAAAACTTTTGTTATGTTCTAATGGAGCATGATAGCAATCTATAATTGAAAGAATATAAAAAACGTGGTTGCCCTAGTGGATTGAATTGAAGTACTTACTCAACCAAGTTATTGCGTGTTTTTCGATCGAAAGAATGTATTATTGAAATTCTTTTCTGATGAATATTTGAGCAATGCATTGCTATTTACTACTTAAAAGAAACAAACAACCAATAAAAATAAATATATGTAAATTTGAACGCAACTGTTTTTACGGTAGCAAGGAAAACTATTTAGTCTTAGGTCTGGTAACAAAAGTGCCTGACCTTCAAAACTCAAAATATTCTACATCACATATTACTAATAAATTTGCCCAAGAATTAGTGCAATATTTTCCATTAATTTGAGAACCGACACATGGGTAATCTTAGATACTTGTTACGGACAGTTTTCAGTGTGTCAGCACACATTCGGCTCTCATAATTAGATTTTTGTTTATGTACTTACTACATATACCTAAAACGAATGAATTTGACGTAATTTTATATTACTATGTAAACTATATGTTGAATAATGTTAATGAAGCCCATCATTGTTGACGGTGATTCCGTCACATAACTTGATGACGTACGTATACTTCTTAAAGCAAATATCTCTCAAGTATCGGCAGATTCCGCAACACACAAGTTTAATTAATTGGTCCGGAACAGCTGTTTTGAGTATACGTCGATCCCCATTATCAACCGAATGATGTGAAAAAAAAAAAAACTCTAATTCTAAGGCGTGTCTGTTCTATTCCTATTCTTGAGAAAAATTTGTTTATTTACAAGTATCAGGATTTTTCGCTGCTATTATGATCTTCTAGGAGCCAGTTTAAAAGCACATCATCTGTGAGACTGCTACATGTAGAAGAAAGGATTATTCGAACTAATGATCGATTGAATTGAAGCTTTTACCAATTTCTAAACGGCATTGTTGATTTTTATCTGTAAAGTTATTTATTTTGAATGAAGAAAGTTATTTATTTATAGACCTGAGAATTTATAATTGCTAATGTTGTCTTTTGGATGCAACTTGTACTATCATATACAAACGTCCATTCTTGGAGGTTGTTTGCTAAATAAAAAGCAATTATTATGTCCAGTTTTTTTTTGAGGACAGAATTTTTTCGTACGGTAATGGATAAAAAAGAAGGTGAAACAGTAAATAACAAACATTTGAAATTGATGTTTATTTGTTAAATGTACAGATATTTGTTACAACAAATGCATCTTTGTTTCATATATATTCAACATTTTGTGTTTTCTTTTTCTTAAACAAAACATCCAAGGCACCAAACTTCCATCCTATATAATTTACAAATTCTGCCTTTCAACAGTCTAAACTACAAAGTATTTATCTTTTGTCTCTTTATGTCCGAAGTTTGCTATTTCTGTATTTCTCTTTTTGTATTTAATTACCTCTATACTTTTATAGTTTACTTACTATTCAACTACTGCGTAATTACAATAATTTACAAATACATTTGATTGCAAATCGCACAATATTTGTATTTCTGTGGCTTTCGGCTGTTTTGTTCCTCTGTCCTTACTGGCTATATTTTCGTTTAACATTCTAATTTTAATTACTCGATTTAATTTTTTCATTGTTAGAAATTTAGTTTTCGATTACAGTGTTTTCGTAAAATAAAATGATAGCTACACGACCTCTACTATTATTAAATTATTTCTTTATATTCATATTAATGAAAAAATTGAATCGAATATTTGCACTCAACTTGTTCCTCTTCGAAAAATACTTTAAAATCTATTTACAAAATTTATTATCTATAATACATATGTATTTTTCTACATAACTACAATTTTATTGCTTATGAGCTTAAAAACTCCAAATAAAGACGTTTCGTTCATCGTCATCTTTAATAACATTAAAACTAAGCACTATGAACAAAGTAATAGACACACAAAAGAACAACTAAACTTCTAAAGTATTGCTTTTCTTTAAATACAAAAAATATCACCATATTATTCTTTTTAAGAAGCAGTGTGTAAAAATACATGTACTTTTATTGCGAACGTTTTGCAGTAAAGTTTTTTCATTATTATGATTTTTTTAAATTAATCACAGTTTAGCTATTTTTATCTGGGTTGATTATTTGTTTTTTTTTTCTTCTTGTTTGTAAAAATGGCCGATTAAAATCGCGTTTTCTTAATTGTCTGAAATTTATATGACGACACTGATATGTTGTACTCGTTTAAAACATTTAATAAAATTTATTGTAATGCTGTCTCAGTAACTGTGATGGACTTTGACTCGGCCATCTTTAATGTTAGTAAGAGTTTGGAGATAGATTATTAAAAGATCTAAAAATTTACTAAGCTAAAAACAATACAATGGTGAGTACTTGGTTGTAGTTTTCGTGTTGAGATTATCAAGGAATTCTACATGTAATAAATACGGTATGCATGTATTCTTTACCAATAGTACAATTTAATGTACTTGTGCTTGGCCCGTTAAAATGTGAAACAGTTGAAAGACGTAATAATACGTATATGCTTTCTGAAGATTCAAATTTATAAATCGTTGTGCAAAGTAGATAATAGGGAACCGGAATAACTTCTTACGTATATTTATCGAATTTAGCTTTTTTTGTGTCAAAATTATTGTAATTTGATGTATGTTTGTAAAAAATATTTACAATTCTCAGAAGGCGGAGAATAAAATTAAATGACCCTAATGAATGATAACATTTTATAAAAGAGCAATACATATATTAATATTAGATGTTTCAACTAAATTAAAGAGGAAACAAAAGTTATCGATTTACAAGGGAAGTTTGTAAACTTTGCGACCTGATACAAAGAGGGCGCAAGTATGATCAAATAATTATGAGTTTCGTCGTTTTAAGAAAAATGAAAAAAAAAACAAAAGTTCGAGCTGTTATAAAATACTTTGTTTTATATGCTTTAGCCGCAAATACATGCAAGAGAGGTTATAAGTAAGACGAAGCAAATTAAATTGAGACGCTTTGAATATTACTATTATAAAATGCGACCCTAATCATTTTCGTTAAAACCCTTTACATTTCCCTTGCTAAACGTTGTTAAAAGCGGCAATTATTAAACGATTTTTCTTGTTTCACAATTTTAATTTTGGTCTTTGCAGTAACAAGTACAGTTAAATCCATTGTGGTGCTATTTTTATATATACCATTATTATAATTTCATATACTATTATAATAATTTTTTCCTTCACTTAACGTTGTAAAAGTTTCGATAAATCACAGTTTAAAGTACTTTACCTTCGATTATATTTATTAAAATTAGACATATTCATTCTTATTAATTTTACAGAGTACCATTAGATAACAAATGGAGAACACAGGTAAGACTACTAGATTTTTCATCGTTTCTTCTTCATTTGTACACAACCAAAATTCGACGTCAGCGAAACATATTCGATTTCGATGACATTCGACAAACAGTCTCTCGATTTCGTGCATATTCGAACATGTTAAGGGTCATTGTTGATCATCTTGAATTGTACATGAGAAAGTGAAGAAATGTACCGATTTGAAAGACGATTATTGCCATTGTAGGTGATACGATTTTTGCCGACCCGCTTACCTCCATGCATTTTCCTGTAACAAATAAAACAGATTGAAAAAACGGTAAGATAAGATAACACACTTCTTCAAACTAGGAAGAATTTCTATTAATTGTAAGTAATACAGGTCGAAAAGCTGTAAAGTTAAAGCAGGACTTGCTTTAATAACTGTAGTGAGGGAATTAAATTCAATACGCAAAAATTCATTGAAAAACTACACCGATTGTTATATTTAGACGTTAAGTAGCAAGAATTTGAATAATTTTAATAGACTTTTACTTTACTTTGAATTATTGAAAGTGAAAGTGAAACCACTGCATAGTAAGTAACCCTTTGCTTACTTTACAAATTGGGACGAGCTAACGTGTTCCAACGCAGGAAGTATTTAGTAATGGGCTAATTATGACAATTTGAAACAAATTTAGAGAACATGTGTCTCAAAGTTTCTAAAAAATAAGTAGCTCCTAAACAAGGAACCTCTAATGTAGGTATACGTTTTAGCGTCATATGTCATTTGCCAGTTTCCTGTTCTATATCCCTTTATATACTTTTGATTTAATAAACCGAATAAAACGAATACGTCTCGCTTTAAAAGTTGAATCTAACTTTTGGGCCGTTTGTCTCATTAGTGAAATTATAACGCTCCTGTGTTCAAGTTAAAACTTGAACAAGGAAGAAAGAAAAATCACTTATTCTGCACTATTCAAACTGCTACCAAAATTACAAATTTAATACTACACTAGTAAAAGTTGACACTAAGTACATGGTTATTAAGGTTACATAAAAATCTCACCTAGTACATTGGAAATATGTAAGGATTTATCTGATGATCTACGGTTAGTGTTATTAAATAGTTCAAGCTACCATATTTATTTTTTTTTATAAATTTTATGGCTTAAATCGCTGCCGTGAACGTTCATTTTTAATATTTAATTATAAACAAGTAATATGTACTTATTATTAGATAATTGCCAGTTTGACCGATTATTCTAAGGGTCAAGTAATGGAATTGAATTATCGATAAATAAGATAAATTAATATAATAATAAACAATATAGACATACAAAATTCAAGCAAGTAAGTAAGTACATAATCTTGCTTCCTTTTTTATTTTTTACTTACTAGAACAATTAATTCCAACAAATCTAACTGTTATTAATTGTTTTTAATATGTTTTTGTCTATGTTTCTTTCTTATCAAAATGTTTGTATAATCTTCATAAACGTCTGTTTGTTCTGGCAAATAAAACTGATTGCTTCATATTTCATAACGTATTACGGCTTATTGTATTGTACATATGTACTATGTGAGAAATGACAATTTTCTGTCGCAACTATGGCCAAAAGCTCTACATAACCGTAAGCGGAACTCGACCTAAGAGGTCCTTTGCTTGTGGATATGTATCTATTGTATAGACAAAGTCTAGTAAATTCAAGTTTTTTTTTTTCTTCTTTTGTAGGTATATGGTTTATAAACAGAATATTTGTATTTAAAAGTACATCCAGTTTTATATTAAATTGCCAATAGTGTAACGTACTAAAAAGTTAAACTAATAAAATACAGCGAAGTATAATAAAAGCTCTTTCTTATTTCTATCCTTCTTTAATAAAAGTTTAAAGATTACATTTCTTAGATCTATTTTCCTTGCTCTTAATATAATAAAAAGGGAAACATACTTCAATTTAAACTAAGCTGCAGTGACTTAGTAAGATAAGTGTAAAGGCAAGTAGGGATACTCCAACTTATATTATAAATACCTGTTTATCTAGGATCTTACTTATATTCCATCCCGAGCGAGTTAAGATTGCATAAAGTCTACTTTTGCTTACAACTGCATCAGACTTACTGCCGCACTGTTGAGGGACAATTCTCATTTTAAATGTCCCCCATAGTACATACGTATGTACGAGGGAGAAGAAGCGATTGTGCAATAGCGAAGATCACTTAAACTTTTTAAACATTTTGAGTAAATGTTTACATATCTTTTGATAGCTACATCGTTTGTAAAATATTTGTTGTGTAATGGTAAAGAACACATTCTGAGTATGTACGTATGTGTTCCTTACATCATATGTTGAAATAGAAATTATAAATTTCTTAAATATAATTTAAGAAATTTATAAGACTTACAATACTTTGGCACTCTCAATTATAGTGGCAATTACTAAGTATTTACAATATGTGTTTAAAAATATTTTTCTCGTTTTTTTCCCGTAACTATAAACGAATAAATTGAGGTATATATTAATTTGAATAACATTTTCTAGTTGGTTTTGAAGTTCACGTTTTTGGGATGAAATTAGGTCTCCCCAAATAACCCAGTACGTGCAATTGATATCCATCTTTGGTTCATAACAGGTCCACAGGTCCACGGATCTTGAGCGGATGTCCGTTGTAGGTCCACGCGTGGACGTATACTATACATCCATTGAGAGCGCAAAATTAGCAATATTCACTTGTATTATTTGTTACAGAATTGTAATACCAGCGGGCTGTAACGAGTTGTGATCGTATTTGGAACCAATTATTTCCCTAAGCGAAGGTACCACTGTATTACAATTAATATCGGCAGGAGTTAATGAATCGATGGCGTTTGAAAATGGTCAAGTATTCAATAATTAGTATTTGATTCCACAACAGCTACGAACTACTTAAAATAGTATTTTTCAGTATTTTTTGGAAATGTTACATGAAAATGAAAATTCACATCAGCTCTAAAAGGCGAAAGTTGCTATCTTAATATTATATGTATGTCCATTAGAACTCAAATTGCTTTTAGAAAAATTACTCCAGTCAACAATCATGTCTGTATAAAACGAATATATTTATTTAAAGCGTTGCGTCTAAAGCTTTTTCAGTATTAAAAAGAAGAAGATCCTAACGAATCTTGTTTAAAAAATTACCTACTTAGCGAAACAGAAATGTTTATAAAAGAACTTCGTGGATAATTTTCGCATAATAACGCAATGCGGATATTATACAGAATATATATAAACCACACCCACAGTATTACCAAACATTCAAAAATTCAGAAAATCTATGGAATCGCCTTGAAGTTTGTAAGCATCAGAATACAGCAGATCGCAAATAGATGATGAAATTGTACACATAAAATGCAAATTACACATTATTTTTATAGAAAAACAAATGACTCTCTTATAGAATCCAGATGGCATAAAATATTTTCGAAGCACCGTTGAAAACAACAAACATTCAATCGAATTTAAGATATCGGGTGTTAAAGAAGCAACAGTATTTCGAAAAGATCTCAAATTATCTTAAAAACCAAGTTAGGTAGATGTAGAAAATCTTGAAGAAAATCTACATTAACTGAAGAGGTATTGCAGTAAAATTTTGAAAGTAGCATCATACGTCGATTATTAAGTAAACTTATTTATTTACTGTTATAAGTCATGCAACTTAAAACTATTTGTTGCTCGTTTCTTTTTAAGCATCGTGCTTAGGGGAGAAATTTCAAAGAAGGCTATGAATATTATTTCACCATTCATGGCGATTAAACCGAAGTAGTGCAGTGTGGTAAGTACTATTAAAAGTAAAATAATTGGCATTTGAGAGCTAATTAGCCTGCATATGCACTCAAGTTGACGGTGACGTCGAATCACCAAAGCGTGTTTAGTAAAATTATTAGTCATTACCATTAGAGAGGATATTAGTAAATATTTTCGCTCATATTTTTGTCTAATTTCGCTGAAATTGAATGTTGTCACCGCAAGACATGTTGTGTATACATACTTGCATACACAAATCATGTTATGTTTGGAAATGATATCCTATGTTAATTCCACGATAAATACATATTTTATTTAGGCAGTTGCAGTGTGTTTTTTGGACGAAGCGACCGCTACAATATTCCGATTTCTTAATTATACAGATAATTCTTAAAACCCAATACAAATTATTCATAAAAGAAATATTAGTATTTATAATATAAATGTGCCTACGTAACTCGACGATAAAAATCCATATATACAAATTTCTCAAAAACCGTTGAGGAAACCGGAAAACGGTCGTAATCACTGCAATCAGTAGATCAAGCTGTATAAGGAACCATCATCAAAATATATATTTAAAAACATTTTTGAAATCGTCAAATCGTCCTAATTTCCAATTTAGAAATTTTTTTCATAATTTTCTTGATTTTCCTATATCTCTCCAACTAACAACTTCATTTATAGATTTCGATACGCTGGATACACTAAAAGTTACCCCGATTTTTTTATCTCCTACGGTAAGCGAGCTATAAGTTTTAGAATGTTGGGAAACTTTGATGTTTGTCCGTTTTTTATCAAATAAGGATAATTAAGGTAAGGTAAGTAACAATTTATTTACTTACCGGTATTGGTAATATTAAAGATGAGTTCGCCGGAAATACCCGGATTCACAGATCTCTCGCAATTGTCCGGTGACGTAGAGAAGAGGATAGTGCCTGGACCATGTTCTTTGTAGATGAAGCAATACCGACGTGTTCCGTACGACGATCTGCTTAGTGGCGTAGTAATTAGGTAATTGGTACCGTTTTCTTCCCATTGCCCATGACACGAATATGCTAAAGCAAAATAAGTTATACATAATATTGAATCTACAGTAGGTATATAAAGTAACTGGACACATGATTTTTAAGAATACCTATATTCGAATATTTCCTATATTTTCGACATTTTCCTCGATTGGATTCATGTTGTGGATGATTTTATAATAAATTGTATATGGTTGATTTATGGCGAATATCGCATGTTTGATGAACATTTGTATTAGTTGTCCCTTTACTTAAGAAGTTTTAAACAACTGAAATAGATTTATACCTGTTTTTTTACAATTTTTTAACTTTGAAAGATTCTCGTACAAATTGCAAAATATAAGCGGCAGATTATTTGGATAAATTGCACCCTATGATCACCATTTTTCACTCCAAATCTGATTCTATTGGGTATTAGATGAGGTTTTAATACTAGACTACAAGCGTCGACATGATGGTAATCGCAATCGTTTGTTTCATATTGTCTCAATTTTTCCAAATATTTTTTTAGAGTCTGTTCTAGAATTTTTTAAATATTGCCTCTTGACTAAAATATGTCGCTTTTTAAAGGAAACTATGCATATAAGTATTTTGGTACAGAGAGGGGTGCGACGAAAG
Organism: Oryctes borbonicus; assembly: GCA_902654985.2. Classification (NCBI taxonomy): domain Eukaryota; kingdom Metazoa; phylum Arthropoda; class Insecta; order Coleoptera; family Scarabaeidae; genus Oryctes; species Oryctes borbonicus. The sequence continues at coordinate 4,167,994 of LR736876.1, forward strand.
CTATAAAAAATATCCAGTCTGCTTCATAAAAAAAAAATAGCATGAATCAAATACGGCAAAACAATTTTTCGATGTATTAGCGAAAACTCGAAGTACTCAATCGAATATAATTTGAATCATTGCTTTAGCGCGTAAGGCGTTTGATGTATCAGCTTTTAAAGAAACAGCGGTAGTTCGTAAAAATCTCAAATGATGTCGATTATCTCAAAGCTTAAGATAGATCGATTAAGGGAATATGAATGAAAATCATCATGATTTGAAGAAAAGCATCCAAAATCTTGTATCACGCGCTACTTATACAATATCATTTTATGTTGTGCAACACTTCTCTATAGATCGTTTTCCACTTTGAAAATTGTTTCAACCGTAAAGCCTGCACACAAATTTTATGCAAGTGCAATAGAAGTGATATCCGGATTTATACTATACGAATGCACAACCTAAGTAAAGTGTTGAATGCCAAAAAATTGATTTGAAATATGATAACAGGTTTATGCTAAACAATAAATGTAGTATGTATCCAGATAAAAATACTTACCTACGTATACGTTAATACCCGCTTTTCATGTATTCGATACGTGATTTTTTTTATGCACGATCGACTCTGATCCTTATTAATCTGAATGATTGGGAGTTTCAGTGTACAAGGACTTAGGACGCATTAAATTAACTCGTATTTAGGTTACCTAAATAAGATAATATTGTGTAATATAGATTGCCTATTCAAAACTTAGTATCAGCTATACATTTCATTGTTGAAATTGATTCAATTAATTAAAAATTAAAGTTAAAAAAAATAAACCACTTCAATTCTTGTAGTAATATGTATAGCTTAACAGATAATCTGCCACAAATCAATCGGTACAAAGATAGTATAATTCTTTAATGTTAATAACAAACTTGTTTGTATAATAGTATATTTCAAACATAAGTATCTACACCTGATTTTGAAAATAGTGTACATCTTATAGAACACTTTTTTTTTGAGTAGCGGCTAGACAACAAATTTTAACATATTTTATTTCATACATAGAGCTGTTGACAAATTATAGGCGAAAGGTAGTGCTATCGAGTCAGGTGTTTATAGTAAAATCGCTGTAATTAATTCAATCAGTACAAAATTGAGAAGAAGATCGTACATCCTCATGTGGTGTATGTTTATTATTGTTTCATATGGAAGATATTGTGTACAATTATAAAGTTGAATGAAACTGGTTCCACTCCGAACTATGGAAAACTTAAAATATACAGAAGATTAGAGAAAGAAAAAAAATAACTTCGTAATAACGAATATATTTTGATCTAGTAACGTAAAAGCAGTAATTTTCTAGCATATTCTATTAAAAGAACTATCATTTAACCTCGGCTATTGTAAATTGTTGCATGCATGATGAGGGCTGTGGTAATATGTTAAATGTATATATAAATTGCAGAAAAAACGATAAGAGTAGTTAAAAATAGTTGGTATCAAAAAGAAATATTACGAAAAATTTCAAGGCTGTACTAAAGATTACGTCCACGTATTATTATTCATTACGTAAAAATAAATTTTGTTGTATTTTTTTAAATTTGTACGTAACCGAGATTAAAGTCTACATTGCATAATTTCCGATAAAATTTGTACTTATGAAGCCATGATTAAATTACTTATACCATGCGTTAAAGCACAACGGATAATAAATGCAATTAATTCTGGATATTTTTATTTTTATTATTTTTTTTATTATACGCTTCATGTATATCGAGAATTAGCCCCCAGAAAAATGTAAAGGTGCTAGAAGGTTCGTATATTTCATGCTTCAAGTTTACCCATTAATTCTAGGTGCCTCAATTAGCGTATCGTTTTACTTGGGATTAAGATCGGGGTATGCAGTTAGACAAATATCAAAAATACGTAATCAAAAGAAATTACGATGTCGTTCTTGCTCAAAATAAATATACGGCAGACTTTGGTTATAACGCACGGCGCCATTTAATTTTTTTCTATAGTAGCCATCGGTTATAGTGAATCTTTAGAAAAAGAAATTTTTGTACATTATATATGGCATATATATGCATTAATAAGAATATTAAAAACGCACAAACTTCAGTACTTTATACAGCCGCAAAAGCCTACTGCTATGAAGATAACAAGATTTTTATATGGATCCACTGCTATTCTTCTTTTCTTATTTTTGGGTGTATTCCGATTATTCTGAGGATTTTACATTTATATTACATTATTATTCTTCGAACATCAATCATATAGTATAGTATCATAAAAATCGAGGGTGAGGATAAGTATAAAGAAATATTTGGGGTTAATATAAGGATGACGGGGCGTCCTTCCAAAAGAAATAATAAATTTCCACTTACAAGAAATGAAATCAGATGGCGGACATTCGATGCGAAACTCCATTGTATCTATAGAATTGCACCCTACTATTAAACTGGAATACCCTTCATTATCACAGCCTGTGCGTTGTTCCACCCTCTTTATTCGCCTATTATGGAGTTCTACGGCGGTCTCCTGCGAACTTCGAAACTTATCCTTGAAATAGTGATTTCGGTCGAAGTAGGCGAACGATCGACTCTGTTTAAGTGACCGTATATAACGTTTATTGCTGATCATGCTGTCGACACTGAATTTTCCGAAGTACGGACACTGTCGGGGCTCCGGAGAACTCGCTGAAACAAAACATAAGAAGATTATACTATACGATTTCGAGTCAATAGCTTTATATATAACAGCGAACTTTAATATAAAATTTCATTTAGGTATTGAATTGCGGAGTTATGTACCTGATGGAAATCCGAAAGCATTATATTTGCGCCAATTGATACATTTTTTAGCAATTCAATGTGAATATTGATTTAATATTAGAAGTAAATATTAAAAGGTTTATTGAAGTTACAATGGTACATATCTACCTATTATTCCATGTTGTAATCGGCGAAAGCTGTTGGGGAATGTTAGACGGGTTGTTATTATTAAATGTATGGAATACGCGAGATTTTAAAAATTTTTTTGAAGCATTCATGATTAGATTAGTCTTATTGATATGGCTCAGTCTCTCATTCTTAGAGCATCAAGTAGGGTAAATACGGTGTACTTAACGCAAAACTAAAATTCATTTAATATGCACAATTGTAACGGAATCATTCGTACATAAAGTAAAAATCGACATAAAATTGTATTACATCAAATAATCGCAACTTCGGCAAGTTTTTATGTTCAAAATCATGAGATAAAACGGACGTTGGATAGAACAACCTTTAAGCCCTAAACTAAGAATTTCGTCAGAGAACTACCACCTCTGCTATCCGTCGCTCCTTCGCTTATGCCATGCAGCATTCAGACCCGCACTATCTGTGGTTTATGACCTTTCCGCTTTTATGAAAAGGCAGCAGCAAGGAGCATATATACAAGGCACAGAGCGTATAGATACTAAACACAGAACGTTTAGTAAAACCAGATGTTCGAGCTCCTATAAGGTTTGGTGGTGGCCCTACCGTCTTTCCCTTATTCAACGAATTAATTAAGCCTATGCCTTGAGAATCCTGAAAAATCATCGCGATAACTTTTCCGGTTGATGGAATTGCCTCGCCTTCTTTGGTACACCCGTGCCGGGAAAAACCCATTGTGCCGTCTGACCTTTGGTTTCTGACGTATAGTGATGTATCCACAGACACATTACGTTGCAAAACCTCACTCGTATTGCGATTATACTTGTTTAAACATTGCAATTCTGTTTTTGATCAATTTTCAGCAGATGACGGAATCATCTCGCCGATAGCTTCCTCATACTCAATTTTTCGTGAAGTATGTTTTGCATATGTTTAATTGAGATGTTTTTACCATGTTAGCAATCTCTCTAATCTTCACCCCATGAGCTGCTAACACGATATCATGAACTTTATTGATCATATGTCTGTGGGTATTGTAATGGGACGATTTGGGTTATTAAAGACGGATTTTCGATCATGCTTAAATTCATTAAATTATGACGGCAAAAGGCAGAAACAGGTGGAACCGAAAGCGAGAAATAGGAAATAGCCAATCTCGACATCTCATATATATAAAATGGTATAAAAGGTGAAAAATGTATGTATGTATTAGCGTAACAAAACAAAGTCGAATTTGTTAATTCATTTGCTTTTTATAGGAAAATTTTGTAGAAATTGTTAAAAATAGACGTTGCTATTTTAAAATAAACTATTTTTTGTGTGTTTGGAGTGGATTTGAGGATCATCCTTTATTATATTTATTTGCAATTAACAATAGCTGTTTATGTCGTTAATAAAAATTAAAAAACAATTTATTAAAGTGAACTTTGTAACTTTATGAGGAAATTAATTTTGACCTACAATTCTCCTGTATTGTTTAAAAATATTTTAATTTTCAATATATACATTCTTATTTGAGATAATTACTTGCGAACCTATATTTTTGTAATCAATACAAGAAAATAATTCGTAATTCATCGAATCAGTCCATCATTTCCCAATAGAACCTTTTTAATAAAACGTGCAGGAAAAACACATCCAAACACGGAAGAGAATAGTTGTATTACAGCTGACATTCTCTGTGGAGACATCTTATATTATAGGTACATATTTCTTCCCGAAAAGTGATTTTGGGTTGTTCTCGGAGATTTTCTTTATGTCATAGTTGAATGAGAGAGGGGAATCAACTTGACAGGCGGACTTAAATTATGTGCGCATTACGTGAAATTGAAAACCAAAATAAAGCAGCTTCTTTGAAGTATTCACACATGAATGACTAACAGTTGTTTGGCACGCGTCTATTTTAATCAGTTCTCTCAACACATTGCAGCGGACAGACCACCGAGGAAACCCATTAGGTCGTGTTAGTCGTGTATTAATGATGGTGATACTGACATGTGTTAACAATTTGCGGAAGCGCATATACCGCCCGCACATTCCAATTACATTTACGAAATATAATCGCTTTACATGTTAACGTATATACAAAAGTTGACAAATAGTTATGGAACTATGTGAATATTTAACTTTAAAAAGATGCAAGCCGTTACTCAAACTCAGATTTATTGTGATTTCTCTATCGTTAAATTATTTACGCTAACTGTGCATTTTTCGCCAGACCTAACACACTTGCAAGTGATCCCTCTACTTAGGTTTCGGCTTTTGGATATTCCGAGCTATTTTTGAGAGGCGTATTCCTTTGTGAATGACTTTAGCCTGGCAGAATTTGTATTTTATTTCCTCTATCAGGCCTAGGTTGCTCATGGGTTTCTTGAGCATAAAATGACCTATTAGCAGGCCTACTATTGCCCCTACTTACTAGGTCCACTTTAACTTAGGACTGGGTCCAACCCGAAATTGCAAAATAACAGCAGCCAGACTTCAGTGGTCGTCTTCAAAAAATTCACCAGATCTGGTCCTCAGGGACCTTTGTCTGTTTATTCGAACGAGGAAGCGATTATGTTCGTGAACGTCTATCTTGCAGAACAAGGTGTTAACTACTATTTGAACGGATTAAAGAGATGGGAGTATCATTGCGAAAAATGTATAGACTTGCAAGGAGACCATTGAGAAACAAAATGTGACAAAAAATTGCTTGTTTCTGTGTTACGTTGGAAACATTTTAGTTTACCTTTGCATACCTATAACGTACTTATCTCCCAATTTATATTCATTTGCGTCCGCCTTTCGGACATTGTATCATTGAAAATTCATGAAAGGTCATGTAGCGCGTAGTGCTAGTGTAATAGAGAAGATGTGATTAATGTCATAAATTTTTCGTCTAGAAATTTTGGCTGTTTACTATATTAGGTCCATTTTAACTTAGGAGTGGGTCCAACCCGAAATTGCAAAATAACAGCCAGAGACGCACGGTCCCACATTTCAGTGGTCGTCATGGAAAAATTCACCAGATCTGGTCCTCAAGGACCTTTGTCTGTTTCGTCGAACGAGGAAGCGATTATGTTCGTAAACGTCTATCTTGCAGAACAAGGTGCTAACTACTATTTGAACGGATTAAAGAGATGGGAGTATCACTGCGAAAAATGTTTAGACTTGCAAGGAGACCATTGAGAAATAAAATTTAATGTGACAAAAAATTGCTTGTTTCTGTGTTACGTTGGAAACATTTTAGTGTACCTTTGCATATCTATAACGTACTTATCTCCCAATTTATATTCATTTGCGTCCGCCTTTCGGACATTGTATCATTGAAAATTCATGAAAGGTCATGTAGCGCGTAGTGCTAGTATAATAGAGAAGATGTGATTTATGTCATAAATTTTTCGTCTAGAAATTTTGGCTCTACTATACTAGGTCCACTTGGATCTAAATTAATAAATTTCATCATATTTCGCACAATATAAACTAATTTACAAACTAGATCCGAAATTATTATTTCATCCAAGTTCCAATCTTAATATTTGATATTTTTGAACTATTATGTTTATATTTAATAACAATAGGGAGTAAGTTTTTATTACTAACTATTGTACCACAATTGTATAAATGAAGTTTCTTAATAACTGGAAACCATAAAGACGAACATTATAACAAGAACGGAAATTACGCTAACAAACGAAAGTATTTTCGTAACCTATTATCAATCCATCGTTGGGCTATATTTGATTAATGTGATAGCAATAAACAGGCGATAACTTTACCTGCGATTATTGAAAGTTACTATTATTTGTATTTCCTCCCCTGTATTGTCGTATTATTTATTAACCCTTTAGAAAATGCGTAAGAGTATAAGTAAACTGTGCTATTTGTGAATTGCTTGTAATTCTGTAACAACTTAATAGCAGTGTAATAATGGGGAATAATTGAAAATACTGTGGCTTGGCAATTTGGTTTTGTTCACCTTTACCTTTCAATGTATTTTCTTTTTGTGTAAATTGTTTTTTACTACGATATTTACGCATGCTTTCCGTATATACATATGTATATATGGTAATTTGTATAATGATAATTGTACATATATGGACAGCTCATTTATATTTATGACATGCAAATATTATAAATTATGTCTAGATGAATATATAAAAGAAATAATAATTTACTTACTAACGAGAGTAGTAAATGGTAGACTAGTTCTATTGAAATAAAGAGACGTACAAGCATCCTCTTGTCGTTTGGTATGACCACCTATTTGTACTTCCATTACGTGACTATCTCTTCTGTAGAAAGACATGCAAGTGTAGCCACTTAAGCTGCAAATCCAAGCACATTTATATTAAAGGATGAATTTTAAGAAATGAAGAACTGCAAAACGGGAAGCATTTTTGTAAAAATACAATAAATTCTTATTAGTTACACTTACCATCCTGTTGTGAAATGTGTAAGGAAGATAGCAAAGCTTTCGTCTCTAGTAGTATGTTTTAACTGAGCGCAGACAATCTTCATTTCCAATGAAGAAGTATTTGTTATTCTTAACGTGGAATTTTTATGATGGAAACTGTACGTGAAGGAGTAATCTAATGTGTGCCAATGGTTGTTGTTGGATATCCACATTGGAAAGCGGCACTTACTCAATGCAGGCGCTGTAAACAAAATAATAATTTTTTATTTATAACAAATGGCGAGCAAACGTATAAGTTTGTATTTAATCGAGCAAATAATAGAATTTGTTTCACTGGTGTACATTAAAATAAAAAGACATAAAAAAACATTCAACATTCAACATTCAACAGAAATGTTTAATAAAGTGTATTTAGAGACCTGGGAATAATGATTCAAATATCACTATTGGTGTATTAGTTATCTTCCTAAAGCAAAAATAAAGAAGGTGACCGTGCCGGGAAAAACCCATTTTGCCGTCTGACCTTTGGTTTCTGACGTATAGTGATGTATCCACGTCTCATCTACAGACACATTACGTTGCAAAAACTCACTCGTATTGCGATTATACTTGTTTGAACTTTGCAATTCTGTTTTTGATCAATCTTCAGCAGATGAGGGAATCATCTCGCCGATAGCTTCCTCGTACTCAATTCTTTGTAAAGTATGTTTTGCACATGTTTAATTGAGATGTTCATCATGTTAGCAATCTTTCTAATCTTCACCCTGTGAGCTGCTAACACGATATCATGAACTTTATTGATCATATTGTCTGCGAGTACTGCAATGAGACGATCTGGGTTATTAAAGATAGATTTTCGATCATGCTTAAATTCATTAAATTATGACGGCAAAAGGCAGAAATAGCTGGAAGCAAAAACGAGAAATAGTAGATAGCCAATCTCGACATCTCAGGGTATAAAAGGCGAAAAATGTATGTATGTATTAAAGTAACAAAACAAAGTCGACTTTGTTAATTCATTTGCTTTTTATAGGAACATTTTGTAGAAATTGTTAAAAATAAACGTTGCTATTTAAAAATAACACTATTTTTTGTGTGTTTGGAGTGAATTTGAGGATCATCCTTTATTATATTTATTTGCAATTAACAATAGCTGTTTATATCGTTAATAAAAATTTAAAAAGAATTTATTAAAGTGAACTTTGTAACTTTATGAGGAAATTAATTTTGACCTGCAATTCTCCTGTATTGTTTGAAAATATTTAATCAAGCAAATAATAGAATTTGTTTCACTGGCGTACATTAAAATAAAAAGACATAAAAACACATGTGAATAACATCTTATTTTAGATAGTATATCTGTGAAGCAATGAAATGCTCTTCACCAGAGTCTTCGCTAAAGGGACATTTCCTAAAGTAGGTATGCCATTTCCAAAAGTTCTCAATTCTGCGCACCGCTAATTCCAGTGCAGTTAGCAAAGTGACCGTCTTTTCTAATTGTTTTAGTTTAAATATTCAAGGAAACGAATGTTTCAATCTCCGATTAAAAGAGAGTCTTCGTATTCAAATTAATTTTTGGTTTAATTATTAGCTGCAATGGTTTCGAAGTTATTGGACAAATGGTCGTCTGCGTATTATTGTTTCAGAAATCATTATGACATTGTTGGGTGCGGCTTCCATTCATGAACTTGCTATGTTCAACAGAAATGTTTAATAAGGTGTATTTAGAGACCTGGGAATAATGACTCAAATATCATTATTGGTGAATTAGTTATCTTCCTAAAGCAAAAATAATAATGGTGATGACTACCAGACAAAATAGTAATTATTTTGTACCTTCCCATGGATTCAATTGAAAATTCTGTTAAAGTTCATAACCGTTTACCCGCACATTTTAAAATTCTTTTTTAAATCTAAATTTTTTCTGAACAAGTATTTTTGTACCTACTTTCAGTGAATATATTAATTCGTTTAGTACTTCTACTTTTATGTTAGTTTGTTGTCATTTCTGTAACTTCAGTATTATGCTAATGTCGATGTCTTGAAATTTGTAGCAATGAAGACACTAAAGAGAATTAAAGCTACTACTTTTGACAAGTTCTTAATTAAATCCTTGAACATCGTATTTAATTATGTACGTTATGCATTTTTTCTCATTGTAGAAATATATTTCTTTATTCTCTCGCCACACAAAACGTAAGTGAAGTATCGGTTTATTCCAGAAATCGAATTTCGTGATAGCATTACAGAAGATAGCGGACCTTAGTTCTGATGTTCTCTATTTATCAAAGTCCGAAAGCTTCACTGTTAAAGTTAACGGCGAGCGTCTTATGGCTTTGTTCGACGAAGTTTTCGTCCTTTGATGTATCTACATAGTGGATGACCAGGGCTATGTAACGAACGTAATGACCGCCGTCTGACAGTCTATTCAACATCCCGACACATTACAAATGCGTCCTATCGGTAGAACGAAATTCGCAAACTGTTTTGTGTTGCATGCTTTAGTCCGCTTTTCTCATGACAGCGTATCCACCTTCCCTTTCAATAGTATACTTCTGAATGCTCGTGTCTGTCTGCCTGGTCGCGATGTACAATTTCTGATCTGACAAAGGCGAATATTTAGCGACAGTGAGTTCGTGCATGCCGTTGACAGCTACTGCGATTGATTGAAAACTGATAAAAGTTTCCGATGATGGCGTGGTCGATGACTGAACGAACTGACGATGGAATGATGGATTGATTGACTGAATGCGACAGCACAAAATAAAAAAAAGCAAACATAGCAATACGATTTAATAAATGACTTATTCGTAAAATAGCGATGGCCGTTTTTCTCTTGGCCGAAGAATGTCGCAAAACAATGAACGAAATACAAAAGAACCGGACCGCAAAAACTCATTAAGCAGAACTTTTTCTACCGAATAAACAGATTTAAATTATGAATGTGCTTTTACTAAATCTGAGGGTAAATATTTTATGAATAAACTTCATGGTTTATAGATATAAACGATTGCAGTTCTAATGGAAGAAATAAATTGTAACTCCTGAAGGTAATAAAACTTTCACCTCTTGCCTTACGTTCTAACTGATTGTAAGCCATAATTATTTAATGCCGTAGATGAATCAGTAGTAAGTAAAAACCTACGCGTTGATAAAAATATAGTAACACAGAAACCTATATGAAATACCTGTTTATACATCAGCAAAACTTATGGAAATTAAGTGGATTATTATTTATGGAAAAGTTAATAATCTGTTTAGATCTCTACTTATGGTTGTTAAACTACAAGAAGCTTAACAGCCATAAATTTCGACGTTGTTAATAAATCTATGTTAGTTTTTTGCTAGTTAAAGTAAATTTATTTTGTTTTTCCCGAAAATTAGTTTGGTGTTATTTGAGCATAATTACATAATTTAGGCAAAGGTGGTAATCAAGTATGGTAGATTAATGTTAGTATTATATAGAATTGTTACTCTAATTATGGTGCATACTATATTTGCTTCATGTATTTTTTTCAACGCTCTTAATGTGTCTCGGAATAAAGGTGTTTACATTGTAAAAAAAATTCTTGTCGAATTTATAGAACTTTGTAAACAATTTCTCTGATTGTGGAAAATCAAAAACAAAGGATACCATGATTGTAATGGAAAATCTCTAGTCCATATGATATGTCTCTGATGCTAATAAGAAAGCTGCTGTATATAAATTAGATTAGTTATGACTGAAGAGCTGAAAACATCTATGTAAAAACTATCCACACTTATAGTAACATAAAAATGTATTGCCAATAAAGAAAAACATAAACGATTAATACCTTTTTTAAGTGTCATGGTTCTGCTACCCTCTGTTGCGCTGGAAAGGCCGTTGCATGTAGCGTCGCCGCTTTGGGCAACCCTATAGTCGACGCCGTCGATCGCTTCTGAAGCAGACGATGCCTTCTCGTATACGAAACATCTAAAGCGATCTTCGTTTGATGTTGCATGACTGTGATGCACTTTGCCTACAAGGTATCGCGAATTGCCCTCTTTCCAAACGGCCAGGCACTGGAGTTCTTCGACTGGAAAACAAGAGAAGATGAAAACTGCAAACTAAGTCAGTATCCACGTAAATGCTGTATATACATAAGTACATCTATAGAATCAAAGAGAAGTCTGTAGGCGCCAACACAAAATTGTAAATTTAATTCAAAATAATGTAAATGTAATCGAAAAAGTAGAATGAAGTCTCTGATCAATATCAAACTATGGCGCGTTTCAATCTCCGTATGCACGGAATTCGATTCACGTTTGCCAAATCGGCCAGGCATATACTACATTACTATTTCCGGATCATTATTTGACTATTTCATGGGATCGGAATACCTTTAAGGGCGCAATGTAACTGTTAAAGTTTACATGAAGAATAGGCAATAATTCAAAGAAAAATGTATCAGCATGGTATGAAAAATCCATGTGATAAGGAAGACAACGCGTTGTTTTGGATTTAGTACATTAATTTCTCGGCATAATCTCCTTGCAGCTCTAAACACTTAGTTCAACGATGTTTAAACTTTTTTAAACCCTCTAAATAATAGGATTTGTCGAATTAACCTCTTCATTTGATATGAACTGCTTTTTGCCAAGTCATTTTTTCAAGCTTGCAAAAAGGAAGAAGTCACAGAAGATCAAATCTGGCGAATATGGTGGATGTCATTTTTGTTCAATGATAGTAACCTATCTTAAGAATAGTTATTGAATTCTGCGGTATATTTAGAAGTAACCTAACAGACCAATCCTCATATGCTTATGAATTCATCTTATGATGAATGATTGCAAGCTAGAACTGTTGCTTCTTAAACGGCAACGGTCACGTTCATAGATTTATTAAAATAATTGGCGATCATATGCTTTTCCTTATGACAATTTTTTTCTCCCTTATACCGTTTTCTGACTGCAGGCTCCATTAATATAGTAAAAATCAAAACTAGAGGTGTTCTAAACAGAGCGACTTATAGAATTATAAACAATTTATTTAACAATATATACATATGTAAAACTAACGAAGAGGACTCTTGACAGCTAACAGTACAAGATACTTGTTGACATAAATACAAGTGCGACATCGCAACCGGAAATAATGATGACGTTATTTATAGGCTTCTAAGAATAGAAAGATATATTGCTACTAAAGCACATACAGCATACAGAGATTAAGACGCACTATAATTTAACAAACTTCGGTTTCGTATGCTATTAACACAGAAATTACGGTGTTCAATGACATTTTGGACACCCTTATACGGCGGGTTAAGGAACCTTAACAAACTTGTATACTGTGAGGTCCTAAAGTAACTTTCCATCTCATACATAACTCTTGAATGAGAAAAACTAGCGCTCTTAGAAAAAATAGGGGTTAATTTCTATTTTTTTGTGAACTAACTTTTGGCGTTATCGCCAGTTTATTTACATTTCCGGCATCACCGGAAGTAACGCCAGCTTTCTTATTCCGTATTGATCGCCCCGAATAAGAGCACCAAATTGAGATATCACGCTGATCCAAATATATCTTGATTCCAAAAGCATAAATTATTCTCGCTACTTATACACTACATTTTTCATATTTTCTCACCTTATTCTCATTATTATTGTTTCTTATTTTACTTGTTTTGTTAATTCTTATCAGTTCTTTACTTGTCCGAACTTTACTGCATTATTTCATTGCATCATAAGTTTGTTCAAATTTGTCAGTTTTTGAGAGAAAAATGTACTTATTTTCCAGTTTTTTATGTTGGCAGAAACTACCACGAGGTGGAACATATTCAATGTTGTCCTTGTACAGCCGGAAGTATTTGAATTTTAGTAAGGCGAAAAAATCTACAGAGCAAACTACTTTAACAGAAGATATTATTGGACAATTTGATGTGTAAACAACGAAAATAAAGCGATAATTGCTGTCAAATTTATATAATATTAAAGTTAGCCGAGCATTTTGTCAAAATAAACATATTTTGTATCAGTGTTCAATAGAACTTATCATAAATGATTTATTCGAACAAAGTTTGATGAAGACAAGAAATAACGATCAGTAAAGTAAGTAAAAAGATAAAATAAATAACAAAAATAACTTATGCTTTTTGAATTGAGATTTTGCAGTTCAGCAGCTGTTATAATTACGTTACCTAGCTCACCTAGCAACGAGCTCATTACATCAACCTGGAAACACAGGAAACAATTTGCTGGTAAGTCCTGCGCAATATTAAATTATGTTCAAGTACACTGGAAGTTCACATTACGCTGTATATGATCTTGAATGCTTCTCTTCAATTCGTGTTAACCTTCTTCAGAGTTCCTTATACGCGTCTATCTAGCTGCGAGTTTGAAATAATTGAGATAATTTCAATTTTTTCCGAAATCCTGTTGTTTCTTTAAGGATCGATACCTTAAGCGTCTTACAAAATTTATTTGAGTAAGTATTTCGTTTGTTGCTATGCATTCCAACATACAAGCCAGCAATGCTATTTCTTGTATTTTATTGAACATTTACTTTTTTCAGGAGTACCTATTGTTTTGTACAATGTTCGATATGCGCGTTGCGTTAATAAATTCATCCAGAAAGCCTTTTGATGAACGTTTTTGTTTAGCTAAATTATGTTATTTTTACCTCCTCTTTGTTCTTTATTAATTTATTTAAATATGTTCTAGGACCAGTTTCGGCTTACACCATCAGCTAGTATTTATGGTAAAAATTACATCAATATAACATAAATGACGAAATAGTGAACAGTACCGACAGTCAAATAAATTAATTCACTCTGTTAAAAGCTAAATGCTATAAATTTGAAGTTAAATGTGTGAAAGTTGAAGCTGATAAAGTTTAATTGGTAAAATTGGGATTGATATGTTGTGAAATTTGTCGGAATAATTTTATGATTAATTTACTACAAAATGTTTGAAGGAGCTTGTCTATCAGATAAATGTTTTAGATAAAAGTCGTTTGATTTAATTAGATACTTTCATAACTAATAATCAAATTAAATTCATCGAGTTATTGCTAGCAACTTTATCATTTTAAATGGACAGGTAGCATGTCTATGATAGCACATATTTTTTTTTGTTTAGAAACAAATGAAACAAAAATATCATTTAAGGGAAACTAAACATTAATATTATAATAAATGTTTGAAATGTTATTGATTAATAACAGCCTTTTCCCTTAAATGATGTCATTGATTAATAACAGCCAGCACTTCGAAGATTTATTATAATATTAACGCTTATGACGATTGTGATATGACGAAAATTTACGGCATACTGCATATATTCCCTGAATTTCAGCGATAGATTAATTGTGGCATGTCAGTTAAAAAAAAAAGAATAAGTGGTTTAAGCATTGAACATGAAATCGGTCAATGTATGGTAATAACCTAATAATTAAAATGGATGGCACATTACATAAAATTACGATTCGTTGTATAAAAAAAAGAGTAATAAACATTGTAAAGCGATATATTCAAAATTAATGTACCTTCAATAGTACAGTTTACCACTTTTTGTTATAAAATAAATTTGGATGTACGCTATATTTGGAAAATAACTCGAATTTGAACAACAATATGTTGATATCGGCGGAACTAATGCGTCTGAAGTAGCTTCATACATATTGTAACATGTTTTATACATTAATAATTTATAAATGCAGATAAACGGGTAAACAACTACAAATACAACATCGTACGTGCATGCTATTGCCGTCATAATTACGGAGGAGAGATACTTATACGGAGCAATTGTGGTGCATAATTTTCTCGTTGAATGTGCTCAGAATTGTGGAAACATTAACTCCATCCAATATTTATGTTAAAGTTAAATATCTTTATCTCTATAACGCTTTGCGATATTTCGTCCGTTGTCAGAATAATGTTTGGACATAAATATAACTGCCAACCTCTAAATATATCCAAAAAACGACAGTAATGCTAGATGTGTTTGGTTTTAGAAGCTGGAAAACTTTTTCTAATATAGTGTTTCATCAGAGAAATTGTAGTAAATTTAATATTGTCCGTCTAGAAAGTATCCGGAATTTATTATTTTTCTTAGTTTTAATATATTTCTTTTTTGTTATATCCTAAGATAAAAGTAATGCATCAAGTAGGTTGTGCCGACTGTAGGTCATGGCAAAGATCATATAACAACACCAGCTGTCAAATATTGTTGATTATCGACAGGCTTAATATTTGTGAAATAATGTCGCAAGTAGAAAGAAGAAAGTTGGTGGAATATTTGTATAGGAAAGGTGTTCAAAACGTTAGTGCAATTCACTGAACTCGGAAAAAGTGCAGTATATGAGACAATAAAGAGGATAAAAAATAGGAAAGATATGAGCCATGGACCAGTTTCTGGAAGACTGCGTAAGATTAGCGGAAACAGTCTAAACGGGGTTTCGAAAACTGGCTAACAGATTTGGAAATCAACGTCAAATAAGAGTGTGTCCAGAATCTGTCCGCATTTCACTGAGAAGACAAGGTTACTTATCAAGGAAATCAAAAAAAAATCCCTGCAATGACACCTCTACAAAAGCAACGAAGAATAGATTTTTGCCAACGATTTCGAGAAGTTAATTTTAGTGATGTTTTTATATCTAACGAAAGTTGTTTTCAGCTTGGTGCAAATCATTTAAAAATCCTACCTTACCGTTCAAATTTTCCACAAAAATAAGGGTATAAAAATGACTCTCTGTATAATATGTATAATTGATGGCACCGTTAATAGTGCAAAGTATTGTGAAATTCTTAATGGCTTTCTTATTGAAACGGCTCGTGCTTTATATCCCGAAGGGTGGTGTTTTCAACAGGATAATGCAAGATGCCACACTTCTGCCTACACTAAAGCTTGGATGCTAGAACAAAATTTGGCAACAATTCCATGGCCAGCAGCTTCCCCAGATCTTAGTCCCATCGAAAACATATGGGGACTAATCAAAATTGAAGTAGAACGAGCAGCACCACGAAATAAGGAAGATTTGATTCGGTCAGTTTTACAAGCCTGGACCACTATCACCGAAAAGTATAGCGTTGTCCTCGTTTCTGGATTACCTGAACGTTTAGTCAAGTGTTTACAGT
This sequence comes from Oryctes borbonicus, assembly GCA_902654985.2. NCBI lineage: Eukaryota > Metazoa > Arthropoda > Insecta > Coleoptera > Scarabaeidae > Oryctes > Oryctes borbonicus. The sequence continues at coordinate 4,184,377 of LR736876.1, forward strand.
TAAATGGAGATTGTATTAGTAAATGAGATGAATTATTTGTTGTGATTGTATTATTCAAGTAATAAAAATATATACAGTCAAATTATAGCTGTGCCTTTTGTTTTCCGGATACTTTCTAGACGGACTATAGGTTACAGAATCGTTTACTTAGAGATTCCCTTTGTGTTGATAATAAAAAAAATGATTCAAAAACATATCAAGCGTTGATATTCCAGCCAACATCGTCGATTTTCCATCATTTGGAACCAAGTTAGGATTTCTAGAATATTTGATTAATAAAGCGATAAGACAACGTTTTAGAACGGAAGATGAAAATGACGTACTATAACATAGAAACGGGCGAACTATACGTAAATGTTCTCTAACCTGGGATATTGTTACTCGAATAGCATAAAAAATGTAGTGCATTGCACGTATACACTGTACAAGTTGCATAGCAATGATTTAAAGAAAATCGATAACATTCAAAGTCGTACGTGAATTACATATGCATCAACTGTAAATCTACGCCATGTCACAAATAGTGTTTTGGTAGCTTTCGCATACGAGACATACATAATCAGTCATTATTATATCAGTATTAAACTGTGACATGCATACTGTGTATTTTAACGAAATGTGCCAGGCTTTATCGTCGCAATGCATCATGTCATGCGTCCCGCATCCGGCGCCTCCGCCTTATTTTCATATTTCATCGGCAGAGCGCCGCAATTTAGCTGTACAAGAAGGCATATGGAATTTATGTAGTTGTAAAACCATCACACAAACACGTTATACACATACAACTTGTAATTATCATTAAGCTACTGCGCGTATATTTTTGAGGTTTCCCCATAGTACAGGATACATGAAGTTATTACCATCTTATATACATATATGTACGAGGTTTATTCAAGAATACACGGACAATTTTTTAATTTCCTGGATTGTATGAGTCCAATTGTTTTTTTTTTGTTGTGTGTTGGTACATTCGACCCTAACGTATGTTGACACAGATAACCGCTTAAAGCAAATAGAATTTTCGCAAAATTACATTTATTGCACTGATAAACTACAAAAGTTATGTCCTCATCGAAATAAAAAAAGAATCATTGGAATTTGTTGATTAACGTCGCAGATATCCAGGCAACACAAAAAGAAAATACACGACGAATTGAGAACCTCCACCTTTTTTGAAGTCGGTTAAAAATAGTAAATAACGTACGTCGGATATTGCCATAACTTTTAATATAGGAAGATGAACATACATAAAATTTTATCATAAAAGATCCTTGTAAATCCTATTTATTTATACTGCGCAATAGTCTAGGGGCCCCCAAATCTTCGCCCTTCACCCCTAGCTTGCGGAGTCCACCGGCGCCTTATCTATCGGCTGCAATTAAAACTTTTAATACCCATTCTACCATATGACGTATTTACCAAACAGAAACCATTAGTGCTGTAATTTAATGTAGTATCGCTGGTGCAGACCTCTCAATATTAACTATTCCGTGATTACATTACGTAATTATTGTTTGTACGTACTTACCCGTACTTTCTGATCCATGGATGTCAGGACACGCTTGGTAACTTAGTAATAATCTACTTTCTTCTGTACAGGTATCGATACTCGAAACTGGCGATTTGCATTCGCCATGTCCTCTGTTATACGTGAACGTGAAAGATCCATGAAAAGGACACGGTACGGGCGTTGCGTTTTCTCTAAACATTGAATACAGTAATGCATCGCCCGTAATTAGACTACAGAGAGTTGGTAGCACTTCCCTACTTTGACAAAATGCTGAAAAGAAGAAATGAAAATAAATTTATAATATACAAAGTTTTAAAATAACAGTTACTGCTTATATATGTCTATATATATATGATCGCATATTTGTTAAGGTTCTCCAGTGCAGATGAAGAGTGCAGCAGCACAGGTCAGCAAGTAGATGAGCCCATTCTTATGCAACTACCGGAGTGCGACGTTTAATTGTTCATTTACATCTGGTTGATGTGATTTTCGTAAACCGTCTAACAGGTTCCGTAATGAAAAATTTGCATATGGATAATGGACGTAAATTCCGCTTTACACATATTTGAAATCCGACAATTTGCTTATTTTTCAACGCTATAATGGAATCAGTTTCCAAAGTATTTCACGAAAAGCGTTAGAAGTTCTACAGATGCGATATTATGAATGGAATTCTGACTCTTAGTAGTAGTTGTTGCATCAGATCAATTAATTTAAAATGTTTGCGCGTACTAAACACTTCCGGTCGCCCCGGAAAGAGTTACCAACTTTCTTATTTTAAATACAATGGTATTTATTTTATCAGCTTAATCGATTGTACACATTGCATGTATCACTTATGTTGAAGTTTTAGCATTTGCACCGTTCTTGAAATTAAATATTTGCGAGTAGAAATTAAGAGATTTGCTTTTGTGAAACAAAGTGGAAGGTTATGCGTACTACATTTTATCGTTATCGTTATTAAATCCTATGCAGAGTAATCATAAACCATTTCCATACTTCTTTCTTTCCAATGGACCCTGGTATTTTTAACTACACGCCGGGTTAATAGTTTACATGTAATGCGTGAGAGGCCATTGAATATACAACGAGGGAGTACTTTACTCGGATAACAAAGACACCTTTCCCCTCTCTAATAAGCAAACTTATCAAAAACGCACTTATAACAACCTGACAGGCCTTCAATTTAATTAATCAATTGAACTTATAATGATTGTAACGATATTTTTGTATTGCTTTATTTATCATTATTTTATTCTATCCCTTGATTATTTACAATTTGATCCAAGTAATTATTTTTTTGTATGTAATAGGTATGATAGGATTTTGGCAGAAACATCTGTGCAATGAACATGTTTCGGTTCATTAAATGTACAGGAGTTTGCAAAATCTTTGCTAAACCTTCCAGTAGCCAAATTTCTTCATACTTATTGCACTGAAATCTCAAGAAAATGTCTCTGTCTGAGATTCGGTTTTCGTAAACGAATCTATTAGTAGTAATATCTTATCTTTGCTAAACCTTCCAGTAGCCAAATTTCTTTATTTATTGCACTGAAATGTCAAGAAAATGTCTCTGAGATTCGGTTTTCGTAAACGCATCTATTAGTAGTAATATCTTTAATACCTTAAAATCAGACAAAATAATTAATTTATCAATAAATGAATCCATTCTAACCTGAAATTGCCATCAGATTAGGACTGGTAAATCAAGAGGCACGCAAAAACTTTAGGTACCCCCCATTCCCAAATTTTGCTTACGTACTTAAGCTGATCGGAGTACTTAATTTACTTTATATTAAGTTATTTTGTATAATGCACTTTACTTATACATGAAGTAGTAGCAGTGCTTATGAGCGAATGTTGAACAAAGTAATACAGGCGATAGTTGTGCCCGACATCCAATGCATTAAAAGCCCATATGCACGCAAGGCATAATGGTATGAGGTGCCATAAGTATGGGGTATTACCAGAATATTGTCCCGAAGTTTGCGATCGATTAGAACACACTTTTGACTAAGTAGCTGTATAATAAAACGTAAGATGAAAGGTCCGGTGACCGTGCCCGAAATTAAAAATGAAACGACCAGGAAATATTTCTCGCGAAATTATCACAGAGGTCTTAGCAGTGTGGGAAATGGCTCCATCGTGCTGAAGCCATATTCTTCAAATATCCGCACCAATATTACGAAGTTGTTGCTTAACGTTGCGCAATACCTATTGATAACGTTATAACCGTCACGTCATTTTCCTCAAAAAAGAACTGCCCAAAAAATGCCAAAAGCGGATAATGCACACCGCGTAGTAACTTTTTTGCTATGAAGTAGCAATTCGTGAAATTGCAGAGTTTTCTATCGCTCAGTAAGGAACGTTCTGTTTGTTAACATAAATAGAAAAAGTTTGGGATAAATATGATGGTATTGCTAGTTACTACTGACAAATTATAAGAACACCAGACATCAACATATGATGGTTGCAAAATTATAATTTCTTTAATAGAAAAGGTGTGTATATTGAATATAAAACAGGACCCTGGAAACTGCTCTGAGTAACTCCGTAGTCAACACTGGCGGGACATTAAAATATGTTATTAATCATTATAGTTTGACTACAGTTACAACTTCTAATAAAACGCTAAAGCCGAGTTGCTGAAACCAATTTACATTACATACATAACTTTTTTACATATGGACCGAAATCAACATACAGCGCGGTTTATTTCAACAGATGTTAACGTGTCACTTAAGAAGAACGTAATATGTATGTTTCGCTAAACAAATGTTTCCATTATCATATCATTAGATAAGAGAAATAAAATTTATACTCACTTTCTTTGTACTGTAGAACGTTTGCGTGTTTCTCGTGAATCACCACGCAGCGGTAGCACACCCTCTTGCTGCAACATAATTTTCATTAAAGCTCATTTATAACAGCAGTTAACATGGTGTACCCTAGTAAATGACTGGGACTTGACTAGTTCACGTGTGCTTGTGCTATGAACGCACAATATTATACAGATAACAAATGCGAAATATATTTCTTGATAAAAATGACAAAAAATTAAAAAAAAACCTAATGGCTATGGCAATTCTTGTTATTAATTTCTGCCGTGCTAAATCAATAATGCTTTATTTGTTTCTAATATAATATAATAAGCTTTTATTTGGTATTTCATGGACTTACTATTTGGATTTTACAACTAAAAACAAATTATTACCAAATTGAATTAGAAAAACCATATAGGTTCAATTGCTTATTTAATATATCTTTTTGTAAGAAAGATATTCCTAAATAAGCTACAACTTAACTGCTTACGCTATTTACCTACTCGTTAGTTCATTTATTCGCTAGGTAATTGTTTCACAAAGAGCAAAAAATATATCAACCGAAATGAAAATGTCAGTAAAAAGGAAACGTTCTTTTTTTTTGGAGACGTTTGCATTAGCGGCAAGTTCTAGAGTATTTTGATTCTATTAACTAGTTAAGAAGCGTTTCTAATCCTTTAAGCGCAGAGTAAATAAGGGATTAACTTACTCATCGACGACAAGAAATTTATCTCCCTCGGATCCAAGACACATGCCTTTACTGCTCAGTCTCGGGCCCTCAATTATTATGGGCTGACGAACGCCTGACTGAAACCACGTTCCGACCCAGCGCTCAGGAAAAAAGCATCCTCCTGTAACAAAAAAAAAATGATTGTGAGAAAAGCCATGAAACAAAAGGAAAAGATGGGGACGGCTGAAAAAGGGAAAAGGTTGCGTTTACGAGTTCACTGGGAGATAGAACCATTGTGTGCGCACAAATATACAGCAGTCGAGTTGATTACAATCGGTTATTGGAATTACATGAGTTTAGAAAGAGATAGCGCTAGCGGGCCTGAAGAACCTATTGCAAATAAATTCGTGATTTCAATTATTTCGTATATTGTAGAATATATTTTCATATAGAGTACCTTCTTTGTACTGCTCATTGTTTTCTCGTTATGGGAAAAATTAAGGTTCTAATAATTTTTAGTTTTTCACTATTTAGTATTTGCGTTCAAATCAATGAAGCTGACACGTATGTAAAAACTTACTGATGGCTGTGGCAACAAATAGCCAATGATAATCGCTGTAAAATCACGAATTTCTTTTTCATTATATAAATTTAGCATTCGTTGCTAAATTTCGTGCATTGATGCTCGATAATTGAAAGATTGATGGGAAAGTAATATCTAGCAATAAATCTCATAAAACCTTCTATCTTGCTTGTGCAGTTTAAAGATGGTAGACAAGATGTTGCGAAAATGACAGACATCATCCTTCCAGCTCTTATGGTCCGTTTTATTGTGGGCTTCAAAGCTGCAGAGGTAAGGAATGTAAAACATCATTTATGGCGGCCTTTACATTAGATTAAATAAAGTTACATCACGGTATGCAGCACGTAACCAACGGTGCACGAATTATAAAAAAAAACATGTCTTCATCGCTTCAATGTTTGCTTTTGCAAACGTAGTTAACAAATTTATCATATCTTGTTTACTATTACATGAATCTGTTAATCTCAAAAACAAATCAAACGTTGTCATGTCAGGACAATGTGTATTATTTATGCATGTGTTATTCGTGCAAAACATAGGCTACAAGAAATCGATACAATAATCATGAACAATATGGAAAACGAATAAATAACTAATCATTACAAATGGATTTAGGAGAAGTGGCAAACGGTTTTGTACTGATTATTTATTTTTAAACAGAAAAGAGAGATTAACTCAGATTTTGTGCGCATATCTGCCATTTGCCAACTTTTTGGTCGGTGCTCTGTCAACCTGTTATTCTCTGCTAATATACTGTACGCTCTTCATTTATGCGCCATTAGACGTTACAAAACTCAATTTACCTGAATTAGCTGGTGACATTTAAAACGCTAAATTAAGCACAATGAATTATTGAAATTTTCCGCTATGAAAACAAAAAAAAAATGCCAACGGTTGGGTGACCTTGCTACCAAAACATCAAAGGCAGTCCCCAAAGTATCGCTTCTCATTAGTCTCTACTCCGTGACCTAAGAAACTTTAAGCTATTCGGTGCTGAAGGTTTCAACATTTCTTTGTTGTAAAGTTATAAAGTATGGCATAATTTTTAAGATTTGTGTGTTCTTGTATGCGTTCTGACTAAGAAACCTATGAATAACAGCTTTCTCCAATGCTTGATAAAAGGGAAAAATAAACTTGACTAATTCTAAGATGTCTTTAAACATCCTCCGAAGCTTGAGTATAAAGGTAATCCAACTCCAAAAGTAATTACATTATGTTTAATCTGCCTACATATTTTGTTAATTGCTGCTAATCGATTAAAGCTTTTGGAAAATTTATTTAGAATGCTTCTCAGGTATTCGAAGTTTTTGTAAATTGTCAAAACATACAAATTTTAGGATTATGAAAATCAGGAAAAATATTTTTGCCTCTTACGAGACTTAAATATCTTTAATGCTAATGAATTGTTTCAGAATTTTTCTGTTTACCAATTTACTCGTCAGTATTTTTAGCAAGCGGCAAATTTATTATCTTTAAGTAGTGAGTTAATTGTTGTTTATTTGCGAATGTATATCTAGTATGAATAATATTGAAATTAGAAATAACTTATACGAATATGTGCTTAACAGTAGGTATTTATTGTTGGTTGATGTATTTATCTCATGAGTTGTAGATAAACACATATTGAGAGAAAGAACTATTCATGAGTGGTATGTTAGTTTAAGGTTTGAAATATTAATATTTATTTTGCATTAAAATTACTGATTCTATTTTCCAGTATGTGGCATGAAAACGGTATACATATGTAGAACAATTGCCTACAGCATTGCAGATTGAAGATGTTATAAGGAGAAGAGAAAATATGACAACGAGTGATAGCTGGATGATATTATTACACGACCAAAAACCAATAAGAAGCGCAAAACAAGATCTCAGTTTTACATTAAACCAAGATAATTGGCATTCAAACGAAAAATGAAAGCAGAAAGGAAACAAAGCCTTATAATAATGAAGCGAGAATAAGATACACTTGGTCTGATACACGAATGTGTACACAATCTAAGGTAATTGGGATACAACAACCACGGTACTTTGCGGTGGGTCTCAAGGGATCGAAGGAAATGAAAAAGCTGTTTAAAGAAGCAGAGAATGCTTTTCATTGGTCCTAACCCCTTTGTGGTTTCCAAAAGAGCCACATAGAACAAGACAGGGCAGCAATGATGGGCAGATGGGGCAGCAATCAAGAGGCCTCATACTAGGAAAGTGTTCCAGTACAAAAACAGGCGGAAGCACTAACATCAGGCTCGCCAAAGAGAGCAAAAATAACGCTATCGTTCTGTAACGGGGACCTCAGATTACTGGCAGGAGGGAATTTTGACAGGTCATGTAGCCTTAAAAGTATCACTTATTTAAACTAGGAAAAGCTGAAGATCGAATCTGTCGTCTATGTCAAGAAGATCTGGAAACGACAGAACACATTCTATGTTTTGTCATCAGTCGTACACGAACATTTCAACACACCATTTCTTAAAGCAGGTAATTGGTCTAATTGTAAAAATTATAACGTAAGATTAGATTACCTGCACTAGTAATATTATTGATGTTAATTTTACAATTTTTTTATCTGTAGGATAAATTATGAAGTACAAATAACGTGCGTCTACTTTGAAAATTCAACAACTAAATTCCAACTTTAAACAAACTCGTAACTAGAGATGACCAAGGGAGGTGAAATAATTTTTTTTTTGCAGCGACTAGACAGACTCGTGTTTTGTCGACTTTCGGGGAAACCAGTAGGCAACGCGTGCTCTTTCTTATAAGACGAATAGATACGAGTCTGTCTAGTCGCTGCAAAAAAGTAATAATTTCACCTGCCTTTGTCATCGCTATTCATACCTGGCTACCTGGCTACACAACAGTGTCAAAATGTGATTCGTTAAAATAAGTAACTTTAACATCAGAACATCAGCATCTTTTTCAAAATTGGAAATTGATCCAACATCAATTTGCAATTTTGAAAAACATGCTGATGTTCTGATGTTAAAGTTACTTATTTTGTTGTTATGTTGGAAAAGGGAAATTAACGAAATTCAATAAATTGAGTCCACTGATCAATGCTAATACACAAAATATGGAATATAGGATCATGCAAATGGTTTTAAAATATAATTTAATATAATAAATTGGCCACATTTGCCTAATCTTGGTCACATATTAATTCTATTTACTGATAAATACTTGCTACACATCAGCTGAAATTATATCCGTTCCGAAGAATTTGCTGACCAGTGATATTATCATTAACCAAGATAAAAATTAATTATTTTTATGGCCCTAAATTACATGGATTACAAGGAAAGAAACACTCTAGTTGTCCAAGAAATTTTCCGACACTTCTTCGTTGCGAAGTAAAAATGTAAAAGTAAGATTACAATTGTATCATTTTTTGTTTGAAAAAAGAAATGTTGTTATTTTGTTACGTAATACAGGGGGCCGATCCCTCTTTTTGGTATCTCTGTCGTACGATATCAATTACGGAACAAGAGAAAGGGAAATCGCAATGTCTTGTTTTATATAGAAAGGAAATTGAATGAGTTGCTTGCTAAATTCGATGCGCCACGGTCAGGGTTCTTCTGCCCTCGCTTTCACGACAACATTGGTAATTGAAAAAGTAATACAAAGACACAGGGATGATAGAATTTTTTGTATTCCGCGTACGTACGTATGCATCGAGATGTTACGCCGTTTATTTACAATACAAGTTTCTCTAGGATACGTGTTGATTGCTATCTATGTCGCACTCGGAATAAGTAAGAAAACGCCAACATTTTAAATATTCCATATTTATGAAAGCGGATGCAGTATCCAGTATCTATGTAAATATTAATTAAATTATACTTTAAAAGGGATAATATATGACTTCCCGTACTGAGGTTGTTTAAACTACAAGAAACGTAGATAACTGGTAGATTTGGATTTTAATGGAAGGAACACGCACAAGCACATGCGCTATATATACCGGGTGTCAGTTTAAAGAGGGACAGCGGCTATATCTCAGTAATGGTAAGATCTAGCGGATTAAAAGAAGAACTGCTATAAAAGTAATCGAGCAGATATTTCTTTTTTTTAAGGTTTATTTTAAAAGAATAAGGAGATGGGGTTTTATCCTGGCAAACTTGTAATCTGGCCGCAATTAAAAATGCACCACTACAAATTTTTTCAAAATAATCTTTATTAGTATCAAAAATGCTTATATTATTTATAAACATGTAAATGAAAGATAGCTGACAATTCAGCAAAAAAAAAGGTTTGTTTGCTCAGGTAATTGCAATAAAAGCCGGTACACAATTTGTCTGAACTGATTAAAATCGATGTTGCACAACGAAGCGCTTCAAAAGAAAATTTTCTCGGGGAGCGGTCCTTCTGGGTGCACCCAAATCTGCTCTAGGTGCTTTACCTTGATTTGCAATCCACAAGTTCCAATGCCGTAATACAGTCGAATGATTACGATTAACACTACGCGCAATTTCACAGAAACTAACACCGCCTTCATGTAGCCCAATAATCTGGCCACTTTCGAAAAGGGGGTTAATTGTTTATAAGGTGCACGTTCTTGTCTGCGATGCCTCACTCGCGATAGCTTGAAACATGCTGCATGCATTTTTCACATTTTATAATATCGGATTGTAACAGGTGTAAAAACTGTTAAAAAATGTCTCTTGTAAACGTTGTAAAATAAACTAGAGCAATGCAATATGATAAATAATCGTTTAAGTTGTCCTTCAGAAATACATTTCTAAAATTTTAACGAAATCTCTAACAGTTTAGGGGTTATGCATTTTTAATTGCAGCTAGTGTAAATTATTCTGCCTTTATATACGGGTTTCCTATTATGGCTTAACTAACTTCTTTGTGGAACCCATTTAATGTTTATATATGGTAATGTATACAGACTATTAAATGAAAGTACTAATTTTATACACCTGTCACTTGTAAACTCTATATTTAATATATCCCATGTGCAATTCTAATAACAGTAATTAATGAGCCTAATTAGGGAGAGGATTTATTTCGGAACGCCTGGGTAAACTGTGACTCCAGCGCCAGTGCTTAACCTCTCCGAGTCCGTCGCTAATCTTCCACGGCTCCGGGGAATTAATATGTAAGAGAGTTGTAATTAATTTGCCCTACAGTATGGCCCTCTGCGAAGGACAAGCTCCCCAGTCGCGACATTTAAGATCTGAAAATGACACACATGTGTTAGAGATGTCCCTCGTGGCGGAAAACTGCGAACGAGACGACACGACGGACGACTGCAGCGCCCTATCATGTGTTTGAGAAAAGGCGAGCTTCTTCCGAATGGAAAAGTCGACACCGAAGCTGTAGGTAGAACCGGAATCGTGTAACCATATGATCTAGAAGCTCGAACTTACTGATATCCCTATTCTTTTAGAATGTGAAGCGTATATCACCAAATTACATAGTAAATATTTAGTTATAATTCGACCGTCCCAACTGTTAATGGCAATTCTTCGTAGGCCAAAATTGTCGCAATTTTAGTAAACAATTTTGATAAATGTGAAGTGTTAAAGCTTCATTTTATCTTCCATTTTAAGATGTTGTGTGTAAATATTTGATTCTCAAATATTTCTCAAATTTGTTTTGGATTTTTTGAAAATTGACGGCGTCTTCTATTATTACCTCTAACTCAATTTTACTGCACTTTTTCTTTTTTTTTTCGTTTTTTTCGCAAAGTTTTCGTGAAGCTATTCATATTTAGTACTATTCTATTACTTACAAGTCGTCCCTTTAGTGAAAATAATTACGAAACGTTGATTTTAGAATTTTGAATTTAGAATGTTGCCTTTTTCCAATAGAGTTAACTTATCCAACTGAGTAGGATATTATTTCAAAAAACTTGCTGCTTTAAATAAAGCGTATTTTAGATAAAAGCTTTATTTTGGACAAGCATCCGCTTTCTTGAGCGCCAGGTCATACATAAATGAATATCAAATTTAATTGCACATTAAACCTATTCATATTTTCACAGATATACCCATGTACAACATTCATACGATCGATATACGCATTGTTTAAGTAATGCTGTTGTTGTTAAGACAAAAATACTCGTCGCTTGGAAAAGTAGCGCCCTTCTCGATTTATCATTGTATTCGCGATAACGTCAAAGAGAACGCGTTTTCCTTCCAATTTTTTCACTTCCACCCCGTCTCCGTTGCTTTCGTGTCCGTCTTGCATATACATACGTGTATACATAGCGTAGTCGCCGATCGTTGTGTAAATTTTCGTTTATCGTCCTACCCCGCGCGTCCGAACAACCGCCCAACATCCACCTTATTCCGTAAAGAATTTCCGCAATAGACATCGATTGAATAGCGGCGAACTTTCCATCAACACAAAACTCAAACTTCGTCTAACCGAAACCTTTTCTGTTGCGCATTGGAGCTGGTATGCGTAGTATTCCGCATATCCATCGGACTATTCAAAATGGTTATTTTACCTTGCGCTGCAAGTGAAATGCTTCGAATACTCACCTTGTTGTTTAAATGTAGTCGTATGTCGGAAAAGTGAAAGCAATAGGAGAATCAGTTGAACGGCAGATGATATAAACCATCGGACGTCCATATTTGAGGAAGATTATTGCCGAGGTTACATTGTAGTAGTAATGTTGGTGCTTATCTGTAACAATTTAAAATGATTTCATTAACAAATGACGTAGTCTATAAATAAAATGTACTTCAAATTGTACATCAGGTTAAATATTATGGATTTACTGTTGGAAAAACATGTTAATGTTAAATTAATCATCTTTATGTAATCAAATGAAGAGGTCTTTTTTTGGCTAAGTGTGTTACTAATGGAGCATTATCACAATTACCTAATAAGCACGTGGGAAAAAACGCAGCATTAATAAAATGCCTAACAACTTTAATCAAATGGATTTATGTCACATAATTACATATTCGACAAGTGTAATTGTTTTCGAAGCAATTTGTATTAGAGCTCGAATATTAGTGACCAATATAGCGTTAAATTATGATTCCCTGAAGGAAACCGTCACTTAAATCAATAAAGAGCAGTGACATTAATTAAAGGTTCACAACGGCCAGTGCACATGGGCAGATTGATGAAATTATGCAGCTTCTGATTGACGTATTTATAATTGTGGAATTATTTATGAACATATCTTACTAGTGCATAAGCTTGTTCTCCTTTTAGGAAGGCGGAAAATTATGTTTTTATTATTTCTTTATTCAAAAATTATTTATTTTTGTATAATTTACATTTTCAAATTCCCTGTATTCTTTAAACACACCCCGCGGTACTAAGATATTACTGGGCTACTAAAAATAATAGCGGTTTAGAGGCTACTAAATGCATTTATGAATATGAATTTTGCGCGATAATGCATAAGGCTGCAAAGCGTACTTTTTGAAAACGGATTACTCAGATCTTTTTTTATTATTCCAGACTTTTCTTCGCTGATATCCAGTTACCTGCTAATGGACTGTTGGAATGATTATCTTCAATACCGGGTGAATCTAAGATAACTTTTCTTTTTTTTTAATTGAGTACCCGTTTTTTTCTACCCTATTGAGAATCCTATTTATTGCAGGTAGAAAGTACAAGTATTTCATGACAGCGTCGATCAAAAACTAACCCTAAACAGCTAGAATTCAAATAGCTGCTCTAAATTACATTGCCTTCGATGGAAATTTATTTATTTAAAACTCTCTGTGTATTGATGCTTTAATACTTACCTCAACCATATGCTATATTTACACTGCCGTTCAGAGAAGTTCGGTCGGTTATTAGAAAACAATAAAAGGTTACAGAAACAAACGAAACTAAAAACAAAATGCAATTTTATTGTATGTACAGGTAAAAAAGACAAAAATAAATAAATAAAAAGTTATTCTGGCCTAATATAACATATTGAACATTATTTTTTTTTTCATCGAAAAAACCTCCTTTTCTGTTAATCACCGCTCGAACTATTCTAGGCATTCTTTCGATAAGTTTTGTTAAAATGGATTGTGGAATATTAATCCATTCATGTTGCAGAATATTCCGTAAATGTTCTTGTGAAGTTGGGCATATTTTTCGGAAACTCCTGTCCAGTTCATCCCACAACAACTCTATAGGGTTCAAATCTGGGCTTCGTGGGGGCCATGTCATTACTTTCAGGGTGTGCTGTTCTTCTCGCTCCTTTAGATAGTTCTTACACACTAACGCAGTGTGTTTTGCGTCGTTGTCATGCATGAATGTAAAGTTACAGCCTATTATACGCAAGCCTGATGGCACTGCATGAATCTGGAGTATTCCAAAATAATTTTCCTTCCTCATTACACCCTGCACTCTGCATAAATCTCCCGTCTCAGCAAAGGAGAAACACCCCCACACTAACACAGAACTACGCCCTTGCTTCACTGTAGGCACAATGCAGTTCGGGATCACTTTTCGGTTTTAGATCTTCGGACATAAACTCGTCGATTTTGCCCAAAAACCTCAAACTTTGACTCGTCACTCCAAAGCACGTGTTTCCAATCGTCTAACGACCAATCTAGATGAGAACGGGCCCACTGTAGCCGTTTTGCTCTGTTGCCCCGACGTAATAAGGGTTTTCGAATGGCAATGCGTCCATGAAGGTCCGCTTGTTGAAGTCGACGTTTCACCGTACTCGCCGAAACTTGTTCTTCACGACCGCGATTGACTTCGGCTGCTATTTGTGGCGCTGTTAATTTTCTATTGCGTTTGCTTAATAATACAATTCTCAAATGTTCAGCTTTTGTTGTTTTCCTAGATGCTCCAGGACGAACACGATTTTCTATAGTTCTAGTTGTCCGATATCGCTTTATGATATCATTTACTGTTGAATTTCTCATATATATTTTTTCAACAATTTGTCGCCCTGAATATCTTTCTTCAAACAGCGTAATAATGCGTGAACGTTTTGCTACACTGGTAGGCTTGCCACGTGCCATTTTGAAGTAAATTTTCTTAAAACTTTCGCGCCAAAAACGACAGATGCACACCAACACACGTTTAACAGTAAAACGAAGCAAATTTATATCTTTACGCCTGTGATAAATAAACAAGAGTAATGCTGCGGTATATTTCCTAAATGTATTGTTCGTTAATAATCCCCAAACGACCCGTTTCAAAAGATCGGTACTTCCGAGAAATTCTTGGAATGATAATAAAAGGGACTTTATTGTGGTTGTCGCAATATTTCTACTTTACACAATAATTTATGGCTTTAATCCCTTAGAAAAGAGTGTATGCTTAATATTTTTCTAATTTTATGTATTAATAATTGTATACAGTGTGATATAATAGATTTTTATTGTATGACCGAACTTCACTGAACGGCAGTATACATATCTGCAATAGCAAAAAATAGCAATAGGTGGCGTCCAATTTAAATTCTGAGCGCATATTTTGTAAATGCATATATTTTAATTTGCAAATTTTGGAGATATAAGTCAAATTACCACTATTAGCCGCAGATCCATTCATCAACCATTATCAGATTTATGCGCACCGTCTATATGATTTATAACGCATTTATTAACGTATTAATTACGCAATAGTGAGTAACAACAATTAAGAGAATAGGAATATTTAATCCTCGATTCAAATTCGCACTACTTCACCATGCCTGACAACCTCTTGCATAGACAGACGAAATGGAATTTATTATGCAAGCAAGGAACACAAAATGCATTATGTGGAGAATGTGTCTGTCTAATGTTAGAATTTATATGCAGGAAATGAAAAACCAAACAGTCCTGCCAACTGCATTTATAGGTCTACAACATTTGCATTTTCAAAATAGATACGTTTATACGTGCAATACGTATGTATATTTAGTTATTATCGGAACTATTTTTTTGCATCGAACATGTAAATTGATCTATACCGTTACAAAATTGGGTATCGGCGGTAGTTTTCTACAAAATCTGTAGAGCAAAACGTTAGTGAATGTTACTAAACATTACGGGTCATCATTTTTCGTGCAATTCGTTTTGTTTTGTCAATCGTATTTGTATCGCTAGCAAATTGGCTGGTTTCGAATACAGCGCGCAAGGGGCCAGTTAAGCAATAAAAGAACATTGCAACAGAAACCGAGTGGTGAAATTAAATCCATTGTGAGAGCAAAATTGGAAAAATTTAGATTGCATTGGTTGTATGGTTGTACGTATTTGTGCTGGACGCTAGTATACAATACATACAAAAATAAACCAAGATTGATTGTTTTGAGAAAGACTTAAAATGAAGTTTCAAAATTGATTTTAATGTGATTTATATGAACAATTTGTTGTGACATGCAATTTTATAATGAAGCTTGCCGCTTTGAAACGTTGGCATCAACTTCTATAGTTTATTAAAGCACTTATTAACTATGAAGAATAGTAAATTACCATGTCTTTTTTTTTCCATTTTTCAATGCTAGTTGAAGTCCTTTACCTAAAAGTACGTTAAAGGTAATCCTAAAATAGCTTCATCATGGTATTGATGGAATCATTCGTTGCGTAGATTTTTATGCGTATGTGGAAGAAAATATGAAAATTAGTTTTCTCATTAATGCAAAAATAGAAAATAGAATTCCTTCACTGTTGTGCTGTCTGATTCACTGAGGAGGTTCTTAATTTTCTTTACAATTTTAATGAAGAAAACGAACGCATATACATATTTTTTTTTACTTATTTTGTAGTATGTTTTCTACAAGATTATCACTAATAATAAATAAGAGTAAGTTTTTATATTTTAGAAAAGTTTGTTTTGTGTGTGATTTAGAATTTAATATATGCCCTGTCTTTTATTTCTATTTTATTTTTAAAAACAACTCTTGCGCAAATTGAATAACGATGCAACATAAAAATGCAGTGACATTCTGTACGAAATAGCCTGAATACCAGACAGACCGAATATATTTAAAAGAGTAATGTTTCAGTGTAAAACTGCAACTAGGTTGCCATCAGTCCGCTACGGTAGGCCACTTTAATGCTTCGTTAATCCCACGGGGTCACTTTAGTTGGTATTCAGAAAGTTGCACCCTAACAAACTCCAAATCCTTCTTAGAGTCCTTTAAAACAACACGAAGTTTCATTGCTTAAAATACATTTGCGCCGGAGTTTGCCTCTGGCTCGATGTTAATTCCTTGGTTTCTTTATCTTGGATTTATCTGCTGCGAAAGCAACGAGAAGTGCTGAAGATAAACACTGTTACAAAATTAACAAGAAAAAGTAAAAACGTAGTAGTTTGAGATAATCAAGGATTTTGTCTATTTAACAGAATCTCAATAATTCTCTGTTAACTATGTGTAAGAGTAAGTGAAAAATTCAGACCCTGGCGTAAACTAGTATCTATCCTCAACTAATCTGGAGGACTCAATTGAAAGCTTTTCGCTTTTGAACGATTTTGAAAACAAATTCTACTCGCAACACACATGATGCGAACGAATGTCTTATGAAGCGTCAAGGATTGAGCTGTTTGTAAGGTTTTAAATCACGCGATTAAAATTTGAATTTCAAGGATTTTGAAAGGCAGTTTTCTCTTAAAATAGTGAAATTTAAATGAACACTCTTAGAAAATCATCCACCCTTTGCTCATAAATACCAATTAATACCAATACCAATAAATACCAAACTCCCAAAGCAAATAACATTTCATGCAACTTCCCTATTTTTTTTTAGTTTCCAATTACTAAAATAAACCCATTTTTTAACGTTCCTACAAAAAAACACTAATTGTAAGCAACACAGTCGTTTTTAAATACACCAAGGTAATCAATACAGGTAACTTTTGGATTCCTCCCATTTTTTTTCAATTGTGACCTTTCTAACTGCGAAATAATTTTTTTCTTTTGAGAAATTAGGTACTGTATACGGTATTAATTAAAAAAAATTTGAGAAACACCAAATTTCGTCGATAGGTGGACGCCTCGTATAGTATTCCCTCAAGAGATCAACACAGTGAGGACCAATTCCTTTAAACATTCTCGTTTAAGAGTTCGCTTATCATTCGCCTATCCATTCGCCTATCATGGCTCAACGAACTATGCGAGAACAGTTCAGAGTAAGGAGCGCGCGTCTGTTAACTCTTGTTGTGCTAAACACCACAAAACGACCATCCAATGTTACAATAGTTATCCTATATAACTAACCTCGATCGTCATTAATTAACCGCACAATATCCTTTGAGTTTCTGTGGTATTTCTGATACTTGAGATATTATTACGTTAATCGTCATTGTAGTGCATCCGAAAAATTGAAAAATGTTGTAGTTGAATATCGTGAAAGTAACCATGTTATTATATTTCAGTTTCTTTGTATATAGAATCGACTATTTTATTTTTACTTAGCTTCACATTTTTCAAAAGAAAAGCACAACTTTATTTGATTTTGTCTTGGGAGTAAGACAGAAGAAACACAAAGGCTAGAACGATAGCTTGCAAACAGCTCTGAACGAATCGTTTCCAACTTGGAGCCATAGATTTTAATGAGAGGATGTCGACATTAATTACACGTGCATTCTTGAGGTTAATGGATATTAGAAATCTACGGAAACGTAGACCGTACGATTCTACCATACGCAAAATTTGAGAGCTAACATATCAAGCTGTTACTTAATAAACTCGAAGCACATATTTATTCGGTCTACTTTAAAAAGGGTATATAAGGTTAATACCAAGGCATTTAGTATTGTATTCCCTTTAAAAACTTTTCTAAATATAAATGTTAAACGGAGTTGTAGATAAGGGCCAATTAGAAAGCGATTTTCCACTCATGCAGTTCCTTTACGTTATGCTTCTTCCAATGTACGATCACCGAAAGGCAAAGAATATCTTTGGATTGCATTTCCGGTGAACTCCCACAATCATTTGTTTGTTTGATACGAGACTCTGAATCTACGGCAAAAAAATCGATTGCTTCGTCCTTGCAATCTTAGAAACAACAAAGTTACCCATAGAATAGGATACCTTGTATATTCCCTTGAAAGAAATATAAAAGTAAAGCAAACCTTTATTCTTCCGAGAAAACTGATATAACAACCTTCTTAAAGAATTAAAACTGGTAAAACTATATAAGGGGTCACTGGATGAGCTTACGTTAGCCGTATATTAGAAACTAACCAGATGAACGTTCATAGCCAACTCTAGATGGCGCTCTCTATAAGAGCAGCAAAAGTGTGAGTGGTTTTCAGTTTTTCATTCCTGAAAACTTATGTATAACACCAATAAAGTATTATTATTTCCCTAAACTTTCCATTAGAGCGTGCAACTCGTGCTCTGAATGCTCTCGGATTACTAATGGGAAATGTAGTAAGGACCACAAACGAGTGTAGAGTAAGAGATTATGTTATCTCATTTGGTACACAGAGTGTTCAATGTACAGTTGCACTACATGCACAGCTGAGTATAGTGCAACAGATTTTATTGTGCATTTCGAAGCTAGTAAAATATTAACGACATAATAGAGGTGTATTACGGTAGATTTTCTTTGGATAGAAGAAGAGGGCAATACTCTGCAACACTATTTATTCCTTTTTAAAGCGCGACGGGCTACAGAAAATTAAATATTCAACAGATGGAAACGTAAACGTAATCAATTAATGCACAATAAATAGCGACATAACTAATACAATCAACTACTTTGGAAATAGAAGGAATTATGTAGCTAAAATGTCAGTATAAATGGTGCAACAATAGGTAAATATAAAATTATAATCCTTTGTCACTAATGTCGTATTTCTTCGCTATCTCCATATTGTTCGTCGCATTCTACTTAAGAACAATAAAGTACATTTACTAAATTTATTATTCTCGTTCTCGAATCGAGAAAATTTCAAAATGTAGCAACTTCATTATTTTAAAGTAGGTGTACTATCGTCCACTAGTAAAAGTAAGTGGTATTCGGCTTGTGTCCTCTACATCTCGTTCTTTTTCGCCTCTTACTGCAACACTTCAATTCATCGGATTAACGATGCACGGGGAGAGTGTGTTTTGTGTTTCTAGTTGCTCGGTGTTCGACGATTTCTCAGAGGTGCCGCTGCAGCCACCGAACCGCCAAAGTTAGTTCGTCGCGGGGATATTTTTAGGAGTTGGATAAAGCACGAGCGAGATGGTGAGAACGAAAAACGGAGACAGAGCGAAAGCGACGAGAAAGAGCTGGCGTGGTAGTGGTGGCGGTGGTGGTGGTAGTGTTCGGTCGATAAAGCTGGGTTTTGACTAGGGGTGCAGAGGAGGTCGCATTATTATTACTCATTAAAATCATTAGCGTCATTATTGTTAGTATTATTTACCGAGAGATTATCTTATTCTTTCTTTTGCCTCCTTCGACGTCCTTTTAATGCAGAATTAATTTTATCCTTCGTGGAATTCAATACGCCAGGTGGTTATTACTATTTTTCTAACTTCAGCGCAGAAAATAGGTCATTCTATTTAATTTGCTCTTCAATCTATGCGATGAAGTACGAATAATATGTTCATTAAAGTCCTTCCTTAGTTCTTAGGTTTTGTCATAGTTTCAACCATATAGCATATAGGGTGAGTTATCTCCGCGGTCTCGGAAGAGTGGGCCTTTGTGAATGGCGATTTGTCAAAACTAGCTTTTTCGTTATGTCGTCCGATTGTGGACATGTTATGAAATTAAATAAACTTTTTTTTTCCTAGATCGTTACAGCTCCGCCGCCAAAACTACGACACATCCTAGTTCGTTTTCCTTTTAGCAGTACCATGCCTTGAAGCCTCGCTGGCTGCTTAAATCAATATGTTAGCGATAGCAATTATGCACTCTTAAATACCCTTTAAATCTGTTGAAGTATTTTGTTATCGGAAGGATAAGTGTATGTCTAATTTGTTCGGACGTCAATTTTCGAGAAAGTTTTTGCTTCATGCCTTTTCTTTGCATAATCCTCACCTAACTACAAAGTTGAACATCGCCCGATGAGATCCATTGATTTTCTTTGCTATTGCTTCGACTGAATAATCCGACTCTCTATAGACATTTAATTGTGCTTCCTCTATAGCTGTATTGACAATGTAGCCGAATGTGCTGAGCACTGCGAAGATCAAATTGACGTCATTCACTGCTTTATAACAAGTTACATACTCAGCAATCATCCGCGCAAGTACACAGAGTTATAACTATTTCGTCTAAGAAACCGTTGCTTGGTGGCAGTTCATAGAAGGAACGAGATTTTATATAGAAGTGAATGAATGATTGTATGTATATAGAAATAAAGGAAATCTTTTACGGAACTTTTTATATTATGTACGCGACGAATAGGTAAACTATAGATGTGAATGATTTATCAAAAACGTAAAATAATATTTTACGTATTTTCAAAATCAGAAGTGATATGTGTACTTAATATAATTTGGTTTTCGTGGAAATCTAGAATTTCCTTGGCATTTCCCACGTAATTAATTGCTTGGGAGAAACCTCGACCCGGTGAGGAATCGAACCTGACATCTCCTGTTTGCCGTATGAGCGCGCTAACTGCTACCCAACGGGGGCCTTGATGCCAGAAACGTTCACTTTTCAATACCTGGATGTCATTTATCTGCAAAAGTATCGTAATATTTCGATAGACAATTTTTATTTTACGCGCTAAGTACCGAGCAGAAGGCGCTCTGCTTTAACTTTAAATGTAAAAACTTGAAAATAATTTATTTTTATTCATTATCGGTTTGTTACCGAACTTATCAAATGATAAGTTCGTTCCAAGATATATTCCTTGAATCTAGAAAACCTCTTCGTTACTTCGCAATTTAAAACGGCTAGATTCTCTAATGTATAACTCCCAACCAAGCTCTCGCGCAACACATTTGCCTTTTAAAATTGTTACCGGTTCCTGCAGTGATAGGGATAAATTACCGTCATCATCTGTTCGGGAATTACCACAAACCTGCTACTATTTTTCCGGCGTACGTTATCTTAAAAAAATCGAGTCGATAAAACGCTAAAAGGAATAAATAAGGAATGACTTCTGCAAGAGCATCTGTGTCGGTATACAAGAGCCGTGGCGAATGAGTATGGGGAGGGGTATCGAACAGAGCGAATAGGGCGGCAAACCCCATCAATAATAATGATTCTGACTTCCCTCTAAATACACACTTCAGTAAACTCTTGGAGCAAAATATTAATGCAACTAAATTGAAAATCAATATGGTAGAAGTCGCGTTCTCTTTCCGGGCTTTCCGAGGCGGCTAAGTCGTCTAAGGTTAGTATATTGAGATGGAATCCGACGCGGTCGTACTTCTAGAAAGTGAAACATAGGCTTTTGCCGCTTCTACTCCCATCACCGCTGCGACACAGGAAATTTGTTTACCTAAGGGATGCATTTAAGACGAACGCAGACGGTTCTATTGAAGCGTTTCGCTCCGTATTTATTTACACCAATCTCTACTCTTGCCGGGAGTGGCTAATTTGTACTAGTACATTCGAATCTTGATATGTTTACGTTAAGATTAATAACTGTACTTAAAATCGCTTTTAGATTTATGCGTATATATTTTACCCGTGGGATCGTTGGTTTAAATTGATTCTTGTCAATTTTAGGGAACAGCCCCTACGTTTGTTGTTATGCTTGAAGTGCTCTTATTGTTCACTTAAAAAAAGATCTGAGTAAAGATTTACACGAAAATGTACAATCAGAAAATTGGTTCCAGAAATATTGTCCGTCGTGAGAGCTATGAGAGTTGAAGAGGACTTTTACTGTAATTGTTGTACGCCAGATTTCTTGATAAAATTCTGGTTTATTTGGGACGCCACCATCATCTATATATTGTAATGTTATGTGCAAGGGGAAACATTTAGAAATAGATGATTTTTCCAAATTGCTTAATTAAATCTTGATGAAATTTTGTTTATTTTCACGCGTACACTATACAGTTTGGTCCGTTCGTTCCGACTCACCCTGTAGTTGAAACAACAACAACTGGTACGTTTTGAATCTGTTTGTATAGTATGAAATGGGAAAACTACTTTAAAGCTTTTCATTCTTCAAGTAAACTGAACATATCAGAAAATGTTTAGGAACAATAACAAAAAAAATAATGTTAAATTCGCTTCCTCGTGGTATTGATGGAATCATTTATGGCAAACGCCATGAAGGAGAGAAAAAATGCACTAACTCACGGACATGTTTCTGCCTACCTAACGTCATCAGCGTGGTTCTGCGAGTAGCTGGACGTTTCTTGGCCTCCTGTAATGCCAAGAAACACATGCCTGCCGTTTAGAAAGCAGCGGCCTAAACCTGGTACTATTTCCCAAGCCATCCCTCGAGCAGTGAGACAAAGTTAAAATACTCTCGGAACCACGCTGATGACGCCGTGACGTCTGTGGGTCCTCTCCTTGCATTGCGTTTGCCAAGTAAACTGTCGATTTATGTTACTTAAACAAGTTGATCTTTATTGGTACCACCAATTCGATACCAGCCATATTTTCCAAGTATCGACCCTATTATTACATTTGTTTTCTAGAATTGAAGAAAAAGTACTTGGACCGATTTATCCTTACTTGAACGTTTTTAAATTTTTATAAATAAAAATTCTGCCTTCAGAAACATGTAAATAAATTAGTAGCTTGTTTTGAAGAATTTCCCTGGTAATATCACTCGATGGTTTATTTCCACCCTAGCCTGAATGACAACCATTTTAGTTTTTGAAGCAAATAGTACATATGTTATGTATCATTTCGTTGTTCAAATGCTCCTCCTACGGGTCCCTAGCGAATTCCTCCCACATAAACTTTCAATTTTTAATATACACCATGACCTGAATTTTATCGACGGTTTCGCATGTAGCGACTGTTTTGGATCGGCCCCTGCACCACAAGCACAAGATCTTTTTTTTTGTAATAAGGCAATTTATTTATTATAAGAGGTTTGCTCAAATACCACCTGGGGTTTTAATATTTCATACGCAATATTTTCTATACAATAGGTATTGTCTTCTTGTGAATAATTGTCTATATCGGTGTCTTGTACGTTGCGCACTCATTTCACGTCCACTATAAACCTCTACATATTGATTATGTCGCCTGAGTACCGACCTAACGTGACCTAGTGAATCTGCTCGCAAGTGGCATATACTACAGGCCGCAAGTTTGGAATCATCCCTAAATTAATGAAGATATTGCAATAGCTCTCATGCTATAAAAATAAAGCAATGCCGGAATGGTATTATTTATTTGAAGCTCTGTATATACAAAGCAAATTTTTAATTTATCTTCGTGTAACTGATGAATTTTTATGTCACTAGACATAAAATTTAAAATATCTTCATGAAATTCAAGAATATCGTTATATATTCAAACGCATTTAGAGCATGTGCTTAGTTTTTAAGTTTACCTTATAGATTTTTGCTGCATACGGTTGCAAGCTTGCTCTGGCATACACATTACTGTAACAGTACTTTTATTGTTAAAAAAGAATCAAGTCGACAGAATATCGCGTAAACGAAATGTTACTATCGTTATCGTTATCGTTACTATCGTTTAACTTATGTTGCTTTCCATAATATTTATTAAACGTATTTAGTAGCTAACAACACAAAAGTATCGGAAAACTTCGCACTACGCAAGCTTAGTTAATCAATCCGGGACTGCCGTTTCGAGGATGCGAGGATTCACATTCTCAACCGGTGACCGAATGATGTGAGAAACCTCTAAATCTAGCATGCCTATTCTATCCCTACTTTCGTGAAAAATATTAATTATAAATACCTACTTTTACCGCCTACAACCCTAAAACTACTATTGATTATTGTATTTAGTAACTCTGCAACTAACATGCATTATTTAGAACAAACGCAAGCTTTTTGGAGTACGAACTAAGAAGAAATGTTCGTATAACTGCCGTATCTAATCCGGAAGTGGATAATGGCATTTTAAATTTTGTTTATTTTTTCAATAACTTTCAATTTTTGATTAAGAAAGATTTAGAAGACTTATTACTTCATTACAAAAGGTACATAAAATTTAGTTGACTTATTTTTCCTATAATAATCAAAAGTGTTTAAAAACTTATGACCGGCTCTGTGTGTATATTAGAATGCAGCGTTACGAAAATAAATATAGACTTCTGAATACGCATTTGACAACACTTTGCTAGCTGTGCTAGCTACCAATATCTGTGTGATTTGACAATGAACACACGCACGACAACATTAAACTCACATAGGCAAAGTTTATCTAATAGTTTAATTTACTGAGACGTACGTCAGTGCGTGCAGGTGTAAATTCACTAGCTTTGTACTAAATCGGTACGTGTATATGTACATATGACACCTTTTTCTACTTTACACTTGCTTACCTATTTAAAATAAATACCAGAAAAGTGAAATGCCAGTGATTTAGAATGCAGCTGATAAATAAATAGGGCTTCACAGAATGGTTCCAATTAAGCGGAGGTATATAGTTGACTCTTTTGATTGGAAACAGTATATACAACCTGACATAGTATATTCTTATTTGTTTATTTATATACAGCTAAAATATCCCTAAAGCAATTGACTATCAATTCGTGCAATATTTATTTACAATCTAATTACCGTAAATGAAAACAAGTTTCAATAAAGGTTTGTCTTTTGTTTTGTGTATTTTATAAATAGTCCAAAAATAATGTTTGAATTGTCGACTCATATGTTGTGTATGTGTGAGCAAACAAATACATGTTCCACACAGCCCTTTACCTGCAGACAGAAATTTTTGTTGAAATGGTGTTAATGAGAACAAAGCCAAGGCACAAATAATGAAATGGAAAGAATATACTTAGTTACTTTGGCTGAATAAGAAAAGAAAGCTGAAGGTGTCTCAACTTACGAGATCTAATGGCAATAGTATGTCTCATTATCCTTGGAGGTTCATGAATAACGCTATCTTCATTTTTGGTTGTGTACTTGTTTTTGTGTCGACAGCTATTTATATTGTTACTCTCAAGAGTCCTCATCGTCGTCGTTTTATTATATTTTTAATTGATGTGGTTTGTGGATGGAAAACGACGTAAGGGAGAAAAATTTAGTTGTAAGAGAAAGCATATGTGTGTCAATATGTTCAACTATTTTAATAAATTTATGAATGCGAGTGTTGCCGTTCAAAATAGAAGCATTATTATGCAGCACAAGACACACAACAAAAGGCAAACCATACCTACTGGATACCTCTGTATTATTGTGACACACAAGCACTTATTCGACATAAACTCCATCGTTTATTTTACACAGAACATGCCACTTGCTTTAAATAAATTTTTGCTGGTTACGATGATCTTCCCGACTTCATACGAGCTACTTGTTTTGGGAAAAGTCAATATGTCTCAGATATTTTTCTTATTTATTTTTTTGCTCTTGATTACGTTAAGAAAAAGTAAAATTGATTGATGTTATTAAAAGGTCAGTTTATTGCTAGAATTACGCCAACTTAATTGAACATGTTCACATTTTTTTAATTTAGTGGTATTCATAAACGAAAAATTATATATCAATAGCATAGATATGATGATGTATTAAGGTAAAAAATTCCTAAGGCCATCTTTTTTATTTTAATTGTTATATATCACGACGATCAGTTCCATCCAAGGGCAACGGATGCCGACGAGATAGTATTTTTCGAAATTGCTTGTAGTCCCCAGAGTCCTGTCTCGGGCGATCCATCATATTTAATATCTTAGAACAATCCTCGGAAGATCGTTCAGCCACTATTAAATATAAAGGTTGGAAAGGATCTCTACCAAAAAAGAGAGTGAGCGGAAGAAGTGCTTAGTTGAGCAAATTTCTTCCAAATGTCCTCGCAAAATTCAATAAATCTTCCGTGATTTGAATTTAAGTAGACAACGGGTCTTCTAAGAAAGAAACCATTTCAGTTATATTTTTTGTTGTTTCGAATGCTTCAACGCCATGTAAAATATGGAAACTTTATGAAGTAAATATAATTTTTTTAGATATTGCGAAATTACGCGAATAAATAACTAACATCAGTTTTAAATACGCATATTTAGATCCACGTTTTGAATTCTTTTCTTCAAAGTTTGTTTTAATTTCTTTTTAGTTGGACATGCAGAAGAACGGGGCCGTTACATTGTTTGCGATATTTTCAAAAGTACTTACTTAAATAAAATCTGTAACTACAAACAAATTGAATCGCGATCATGTTATTAGTGGCCGATATGATCCTACATAATAAGCACACAATTTTTACATTAGTTCTGCTTATATAACAGTGGATATTCAGCTCCATGTAGCAGTCTGCAGCGCAGCTTTTAATCGTAGCGTTCGGGTCGCTTTCAACCAGTCGGTATATGAGATAGGGGGAAATTTTTAAATAATTCAGCAGTTAAATCGATTGTTCGCACCCAAAAAAAAAAAACATAAATTTGCCGTCAAGTACTATATCAATATATTACAGCTGAAGCTCTTTTTCTGTACTGCATAAGTACAAAAAGGGTGCTGAAAGAAACTATAGAAAGAACTCTTCACAATTAATGAAAAAGTGTAATTATTGTTATTGCAAAAAAAGAATACGGATTATTTTTTTAATTTATCAAACTTAGATTAGGACTAGCGAGTTGCGCTTTTAGTTTCGGATTCTAACCCTGGGCTCGCAACTCTCAGAATAAGGTTATCGGTAATTCTATTTATTCCAAATTTGACGAATGCTTAGAGAGAGAAATTTTAAGACGCTCTACAGGCACAGGCGTAATAATAACTCATGGTCGGCTGATGCTTATTATTAGAAAGACATTATTCTTAATATTATATATACAAATAAAATATTCGTCAGTTCTTTGTACAAATGTTCAGGCGTTCATTATTTCCCCCTTTCTTCTCCTTTTCTTCTAAAAGAACAGAGCGTATATAAACTATCGATTTTTTTAGAAAATGAAAAATCGAATGAAATGATAATCACACGTCCTTGTTTTTTGTTTTCAATGCTTTTTACAAAATAATTTTAATTTACTTACAATAAGTTTATTTTGAATTTCTCATTTGAAATCCTGTTTTCCCCTTTTTACGTTAGTGCTTCAAACCCTCTTCTTCCAAACACCCTCTAGCAGTTTTTTTAGCTCTTCTAGTTAATTTTCTTGCTTATTCTCTTGCGAGAATTTCTTGAATTACTTTGAAGAGTTTAAAATGAATACGGTGGTTTAAACTTTGATTGAAATTTATAGATGCTTTTTTTTCATGTTGTCTATTGTCATGTATCAAAACCCAAGTTAGGTGGAAATATCTAACGTTGCACCTACCAAGAAAAAAGGATGCTTATACATAAATAAGTCAGATCTGCTAGTGCTCAGTTGTGTTTCAGATTATACCGAATAAATATAGTAGATAATTCCGCATTGTTAAAATATTTTCCGTAATTAAACAATCATTAGTGTAAAAATATAGACTATTTTCGAGTTGGACCACACCAGCTTGACAGAAGAGAAAAATGGTTCGCTAATGTATATAGGCGTGGAAATTCTTGGAATTTTTGGAGCTAGGTTGTATGTGTATGTAGAGGCGGGTGTAGGACAATACACCAAAATAGATCGACGTCATGCTTCGGACAATTTCTGGATTTCATTGTGTATACTAAAATATCCTCTTGCTTTATGCAGACGTATTTATATACATGCATCCAATCATAGTTTACAATCAGTGCTTGATGCTTAATTTTATATCAGTATATCAGTAATAGTAGCGCGTTAAAAATAGTCAACTTTTATATTTGCCCCGAATCAAGTTCTACGTGACATCTAATCTCATGGACCAAAATGTATGCAGTATTAAATAATTTTGCGTAAGACATTTTTTATATAAAAAAAGAATTGAAACACAAATACACAATATCTTTATGAAGAAAAATCGAAGCATTTGGATGTTGCGTCTTGAGGTATTTTTTCAAAGGTTTGTCATTTTAGTCAGTCAAAGTTTAAACTTTGCATACGAAGTAAGTTTTGTAACAAAGTACTAAACTAAACAAAGCAACAGTTGATTAAAATTCACCAACAACTAATGTAGGACTATAACGACGCTTGTCTTTTATGATTTTCAACATTATGTCTTCCATTTTATAATAATGTTAATGAAGTTCCAAATATGAAAGATTTTGAAGAAGCATATACGAATTGAGAGCAACACACAAACCCTTAATTAGAGGAAAGCTTGCAGCGATTTATATCACAACAGATAGTTAAGGCGAAGCTTCCTTTATATATCTTCTAGTAGCAAAAGGAGAAAGCTATTAATGAAGTTGCCAGAAATCGTTATGACAACAATGGCGTTCAATGGAAACGTGTCGAATGGAAGCTGGTCTCTGATCGTTTCTCTTTTTTTCTGTTGAAACGATCTGATACGGTCTCCTATTACCGTTCGGATTTTCATTAGAAACGATCTTGATTAAACTTTTCAATGCCATTGCGCTTTTAACAGTGATTTCTCCTAAATCTCATTTTACTGAGAGACTTACATCTTTCTAAGACACTAAAAATAAGTAATTTTATCGTTAATACAAACGAGGGTATTTGAATCCATCACTGCTTACATACTCTAATTCACTCTTTCATGGAAATCAAATGTTCGTACTAATAAGGTAAGGTTAAACTAACAAATTGGGGGTTTACCGAAAATATGGCAGCTCTTTGAATTTGTTTTAGATAACAATGCATCTACTTTTGAAATGTATCGCTGTTGGATATAAATTATTTATGTGCTACTATGATGGAGAAAGCCGTCATAATTTCATAAAGAAGAATATGTTTGTGACTTGCAATTGTACAAATGTATGTTGTACGCAGAGGCGCGCCCTCCCTGTAAAGTATCTTTTAATTTAGTTTTTTTGTTGTTGTTGTATGAGATGTGTCAGTCGAGAAATATACGTTAAAATAATAGCACCTATTTATTTATTATATTCTCTAAATTGGTTTATATCTAATAGCCCGTACCTGCAGAGAATTGTTTATATGTAACAGAGATATAAAGAGTACGAAATGCAAATTAATTTGCATTTGCGAATCATAAAGCTACAATATACGAGAAATGTTAACAACAACTTACCTTAACGTATAAAAACCCAAAACATATGTACGTTCAAATTTTTTTAAAGAAACATCGTCTGGAAAATTGCTATTATATTGTTTCTAAATTAGTTGTCCAATACACCTTCGATTGTTGGACACCGAACGCGAAAGAAAGCTTTTTAGTTTCTAAATTTCGTTTTGTGTTTGACATTAAATAAAATCATAATTTGGAAGGTCAAAAAATTTTAGTTATCATCAGTTGATAAGTTGATGGTGTTTGGTGGGTTGCCTAATATTTCATTTCAACATATTTTATTTTCTGATTACACCTTGTCGAGAACTACACAAATACTAATAAAATTTAAGAAAATACATAAATTTCTGTTATAAGTGGAAGACACGTGCTACTTTGACGTGTGTTCCAATATCAGGGCACTCATTTCAAAAGAAACAACGTGCTTATGGATATAAAGTGCTCATTATTATGTATGCTTTTAGTCTTTTCGATGTCATTATATCAGCAGTTTAAGTTTAACATGTTAAAAAACTTGGTAAAAACAAAAGAAATAAACTGTAAGATCGACTTTCTTTTTTTTCTTTCTAAAGGTTAATTTCTGTAGTCAATACCACTGCTAAAATGAAAAGTATGAAAGTATGTGCTCAGCATCTCGAAAAGTATGCGATTTTTTAAAGGAATTTTCCCTAGCCTTGTCGTCCACGAATTATATCAACCAATTGGACTTATTCGATCTAAAAATTCTATTCCTGGAAATAAAATTAAAATCAAACAGTGCGTTCATTCTTACATTCAAATTGAATAAATTCAATTTTCTCTAATAATAGAAAACGATTTATTTGAAGAAAGCGTAACGATACATCGAAATATCTTTTACAAGAGAGCGTGTCAAAAAAGATACGTCTCTTGGGTTTCGTTTTATTTTTTATTTTAAGAGTTCTCGACACCCAAACGACATAATTGAATCTAAAACAAACACTGACGTTATATTGTTTTTTTTTTAACACTTACGTTATTTCAAATAATGCGCCCACTAATGTAATTTGTAGTTTTTAAAATTAATGCATTCTTTAATCACAGTCGCACTTCGTATGTTGCGTTTTTCTAATTTACCAGAAGTCATAAAGTAATTTACAGACCAACATTTTCCAATTTACATTTCAATATGAAGGATTCTTGTAACTTCGTCAGTTTATCATTACAGCCAGGGAGATTTTATATAGTAAGTTTTATTTGTGTTCATGGATACCGGTCACACAGAGTATTTCATTGTTGCGGGTCGGTGTTTTAAATTTCTTCTATAGATCTTTTCCGTCTCCCTTTGTTCCTTTCATAATGTTATGAATAATGCATTTTATATGTCTTAAGATTTACTCTCTTCCGCTGTGTTGCCTTCTATTTCTTCTTTCGTTTGTTTGTTTTTTCATATTATGACTTGAATTTCTCTCTATATTATCAACTATAAAGTAGCAAAGGTAAACGAGAATCATACGATTTTTCTGTCTCAACCACTGTATATACCTTTTTACAGCTCATTGTGGGTATGTCTTCTAATTTGCGGCTGTATTCGTTTTGCATGGAGAACTGTATTCGGCAACTGAAACGAACCATTTTTTTTGCCAGCATGAATTAATGCATATCGTTGACTGGAACCTTGGTTATGCTGTATTTATGCTGGATGCTGTATTTATCTGTATTTGAATGTTGAAGAAACGCTTGTCTAGATCTACTTACTACTTACTCTCAGACCACGCACCACATAATGTCCTGTATCTCCCATGATCCATTAGTAAAAATAATGCTGCTCCCTTCGATAGGATATTTCCTGATTTTGCGAACGTAAACATGTTTCATCATTACGGTACATAATATTATTTTTAGGCTGTAAGCTATGATCCTGAGATTTCTAATTTTTTAAAATGAAAAGGCAATCTACGTTAGAAATCTATAGAGCGCAGAAACGCTAGGTAAATCTGTTTCACTATTTACAGCAGTTAAAATCACTTGCAGCGTAGTTCGAATATTTCTTTACAAAAACTATGAACTATACACCTGGCAAGTGTTTGTACGTGTTCGTCATGTATTTTCAAACGAGAGCTCTTACGAATAATATTCACCTTTTCTTTTTTGCAACCGTTACGGGCGAAAGGTTTTCTTTTTCCTTTTGAATAGATAACAATTCTTTTGCCGCAGCAAAGCGCATTGACAGTTTCCTCCGCTATTTTGGAGACATTCATACTTTTTGGATAATAGGTAAAGCAATTCAAAATCATTTGCCTTGCTTTCCACGAGTTGATTTTGTTTTTCTACTTTCGCCTGTAAGATTCCACATTTCAACTTTATACATTCATTATATTAGAATAATCCTTAAGTTGAAAATGGCATCCCTAACAAATTTATAGCACGTAGATACATATTAGTAAGGACACCTTTCACGCACGATATATTTTTATGAAGTGTAGTTCATGGTGAAGCCGTCTTATACAAATCTGCTGGTCGGTCGGTGCGCGCATCTAACATGCATTTCATAAATTTCCATTTTTTACGAAACAACAACGGCAACATTTGCTTAAAGTTCAGTTGCTGTAATTTGTCATTTTCGAATGTCACTTATATTTGTATTTGTTGCGGGAAATATTAGATATCCATCTGCGCCAGTAGATATACCGTATATCTGCATGAAGTGCGAAAGTATGGAGTAATATCTTCCAGCAGATGTCGGAAAAGGAACATTATAAATCATCCTTTTTGAAGAGAAAAGAAAGCAAAACTCTTGACATTTTTCTTATTCTAATGAAAACGTTGACATTCTAAAAAATAAATAAATAAACAAATTCGGAATATGTAAGTAACTTTTCAATAATACACAATTCCGTTTGTTGATTACACATTAAAAATAAAATTATTCGGGAAGATCGTATACAACATCGTAGATATGCGTTAGTCAAACAAACAGGTCCCGTGGCATTACTATAAAAAAACTCCGGCTTTCATTGGTTTTCAAGCGTGATTCACAAATTTCAACTAGTGTTGAAATTAAACATCATCCGGGTTTGAACCGTGTCATGTCGTTTTGGTAACTGACTCTGCCCGTGCAAGCCTTCGTTTTTATTTCAACTAGTGTTCTTAAAATTCTGTAAATGATTCAATCTTCTGCTGATTTTTGAGTTAGTACGTCTTAATTTTGTTGTTCTGATATGCGTCAGTGTAATGACAATGATCTAACGTTTGCTCTCCAGCCGCATAAAATGTTTAGAGGTCAAATTATAGTCCTTTTTGCGTGTGATAGAGGAGATAGGCCGGAAATGATGAGATGGACTGGATGATGGAGGACTGGAGATCAAAGGACAGAGCCAACAGAGTCAAATTGAAGACCTCCACCAAGTAAAGACAATATATCTTCAGGAAGAGACGCGAGCGATAGGCCCAGTTTCAGAGAAGATAGATTTAGCAGGGATAGTGAAAGAAAAAGTTTTGATAGAGATAGCGATAGGCGGGCTGGCTTTGATAGAGACGGCGATAGGCGCGGTGGCTTTGATAGAGACAGCGATAGGCGCGGTGGCTTTGATAGAAACGGCGATAGGCCCGGTGGCTTTGATAGAGATGGAGACAAAAGAGGATTTGATGGTGATAGAAGAGGATTCAATCGTGATGGTAGGCGAGGACTTGGCGCTAGGCAAGATGATAGAAACGGAGGATTTAGTAGAAGAGATGATCCGCTAGAGAGAAGTAAACAATGCTTATTGTAAAATTCTAGCAGTTCAATGTAACATTCCTTAATTTTAGACGAGCCACGTGAAAAACCGAAACTAAATTTGATGGCAAGAAGTATTCCTTTAGAAGACTCGACATCAGTTCCAACTGCTCAAGAAAAGGATACTGAATCATATTCAAAGATTTTTGGTGGTGCAAAACCGGTTGATACAGCCCGCGAACGTGAAATTGAAGAAATACTTGCTAAGGACACCTGTACACCCAATTTACCCAGAGAAGAAGGCGCAGAATAAGTCTACGATTAACATAAGTGTACAGGTTAACTCGTTTATTCCACATGCAGTGCATCCTGAAGTATCCAACGAATTCAAAATTATAGTCCTTTTTGCGAAGCACTTCAAAAACCATTTTTCATAAATATTTCTAACAGTATAGTTTATATATCGGTAATCATGTATAAAATTATCTTAGATTCTCAGATCAGTAGAAACATGAGGTCACCATTTACAGAAAACGTGTTTTTGATGTGTAACTTTTTTGGTTTACTGTCTATATTAAAGTAATTTCGATTCTAGCAACAATGCACATCCATGATTTGAATCATGCGTGTTCTTTTTTGTATTGTCAATAATAACGTTATTAATGAAGAATCTCCCAGTACAACGTTGTTTTCCCAGAGTACACGTACATATCACATCATATAGTATAGAATGATATTACTCTGTGCAGATCGATTTTTGACAGCTTGAGGAAGAAGAAATCTTTAAAGTAGGGATTATATCTATTTAAACACCGATTCAATAAGGAGCACTTGATGCATTTAATCGTTTTTTTATTATGAGTTAATCTTTAGCAGTTAGTTTAGCAGACCGTTGTCTAACCATGTATGAACCATGATTTATTAAATGATGGCGTTCCATCATTTGATAAATCCCTACTGATAGCACGAATATATTAGTATGGAATAATTACGTAATGTCTACATTTTGATAATAAGCGCAAACAAAAGTTCTCGGCAAAATATCTAGTTACCTATACATGCATCGTTGTAATTTGATTGTCTGCGTATTTCAGGCAACCGATGCTATTACGTTCATTAAAATTTTATTTGTTTGTATGCGTTGGCTAGCAGACGTACGATGACCGTTGTTGAGTACCTAATTGGTTTACAATGCCTCGGACTACTACTGCTACTAGCGATTGCTATATATTTACATACATATGTGAACGTTGGGCACCTGTCTGGATTTGTCTGAAGCACATTCAACCCGGTCATGTTATTTACTTAGCCCGGGATAAATTTATTGTGGCATTGTTAGAATATATTTAAACGTTTCTCGGAATCCCGACGTCTCCATATGTCTTTTATTCTCTGGCATAAGACACGCTGCTTGTAAAATGAAACGTTACACGCTTGTCAATCTTTACTTCCGAATTCCCGTTAAATATACTTATGCAAGTTGTTCTATCACATCGAAACTCCCTAAAACAATTCTTCACTACCTGAGGTGAAGGTGCATTATCCCGAGGCCGTATGTTAAAGTATTTGTTGTGACGCTAAACCTTTCTTCTGTGGGTTCATTTTGTTCGATTTTTTTGAAATCTTTGGGCAGCTTCCATTTTAACTTAACATAACTTGCTCACAAATGCAGCTACAAGAACCAATGTTGGCGCTTTGTTTGGTAAATAAATAACAAATATGTTGTGTTATTACGGAGACTTTATTTCAATGGCAACTGTGCTACAGACAACAAAAATAGTAGAGCTTTGATTTTATACACCAAATGACATTTCAAAGCAGAAATTGAGAACATGTATTTCACGATGTTATAAAGAGCGGCTTATCTAAATACATTTTTACCGTAGTTAATCCTTGAAAAAAATCAATATATATTTAAAATCACAACGGGGCTTTTTTTTAAGAGCAGGTTAAAGGCCGTATAAAAGCCACGCGGTTTCAATAACAATTAAAACGGTTTGCGCTTGAAAAAGCGGTATTGTCGGAACACAAAGCACGGAACACAATACTGACATCCCTCACAACTGTATCATTTAATAAACATTCCAGCGCATTTTAACGTTATATATGTTTTTATCGTCGATCGATACACACCGAACGCGGCAGTAAATGGTCACATAATACTGCCACGCATATATTAAAAAGTAAATTATTTCATTTTAATGTTGAACGATCAATCATACGGTTTGTCGCGTGTAGAACTAAAAATGAATAAAATCGACCGCATCCTAGTTAATCTTTTTTTAATCCCATCAGAGTAATACGTTACGCATTTAGTTTTACATTTTTTCATAGAATTTGGTGATTTTATCAGCATTATCATAATCTATTACGGAGCGGATTAAAAAAATAATACTGTTATTAATTTGGATTGTAGCTACGCAGATAATATCAGAAGGAATGCGCTGAAAAAATGATGTAAAAGTACAACAACCTTTTACAATTAAGTATATAGATATAATAGCATGGATCCTCTTTAAAAGTATTTGCACGACGGTGGTTTCGTAGTAGGAAATGTACACTGCCGTTCAGAGAAGTTCGGTCGGTTGGGAAAAAACATGAAAAGGTTACAGAAACAAACGAAACTAAAAACAAAATGCAATTTTATTGTATGTACAGGTAAAAAAGACAAAAATAAATAAATAAAAAGTTATTCTGGCCTAATATAACATACTGAACATTATATTTTTTTTTCATCAAAAAACCTCGTTTGCTGTTAATCGCCGGTCGAACTATTCTAGGCATTCTTTCGATAAGTTTTGTTAAAACGGATTGTCGAATATTAATCCATTCATGTTGCAGAATATTTCGTAAATGTTCTTGTGAAGTTGGGCATATTTTGCGGATCCTCCTGTCCAGTTCATCCCATAACAACTCTATAGGGTTCAAATCTGAGCTTCGTGGGGGCCATTTCATTACTTTCAGGGTGTGCTGCTCTTCTTGCTCTTTTAGATAGTTCCTACACACTAACGCAGTGTGTTTTGGGTCGTTGTCATGCATGAATGTAAAGTTACGGCCTGTTATACGCAATCCTGATGGCACTGCATGATTCTGGAGTATTGCAAAATAATTTTCCTCCCCTGCACTCCGCATAAATCTCCCGTCCCAGCAAAGGAGAAACATCCCCACACTAACACAGAACTACGCCCTTGCTTCACTGTTGGCACAATGCAGTTCGGGATCACTTCGGGATCTTCGGAGATAAACTCGTCGATTTTGCCCAAAAACCTCAAACTTTGACTCGTCACTCCAAAGCACGTGTTTCCAATCGTCTAACGACCAATCTAGATGAGAACGGGCCCACTGTAGCCGTTTTGCTCTGTTGCCCCGACGTAATAAGGGTTTTCGAATGGCAATGCGTACATGAAGGTCCGCTTGTTGAAGTCGACGTTTTACCGTACTCGCCGAAACTTGTTCTTCACGGCCGCGATTGACTTCGGCTGCTATTTGTGGCGCTGTTAATTTTCTATTGCGTTTGCTTAATAATACAATTCTCAAATCTTCAGCTTTTGTTGTTTTCCTAGATGCTCCAGGACGAACACGATTTCTATAGTTCCAGTTGTCCGATATCGCTTTATGATATCATTTACTGTTGAACTTCTCATATTTATTTTCTCAGCAATTTATCGCCCCGAATATCCTTCTTCAAACAGCGTAATAATGCGTGAACGTTTTTCTACACTGGTAGGCTTGCCACGTGCCATTTTGAAGTAAATTTTCTTAAAACTTTCGCGCAAAAACGACAGATGCACACCAACACACGTTTAACAGTAAAATGAAGCAAATTTATATCTTTACGCCCGTGATAAATAAACAAGAATGATACTGCGGTATATTTCCTAAATGTATTGTTCGTTAATAATCCCCAAACGACCCGTTTCAAAAGATCGGTACTTCCGAAAAATTCTTGGAATGATAATAAAAGGGACGTTATTGTGGTTGTCGCAATATTTCTACTTTACATAATAATTTCTGCCTTTAATCCCTTAGAAAAGAGTGTATGCTTAATATTTTTCTAATTTTATGTATTAATAATTGTATACAGTGTGATATAATAGATTTTTATTTTATGACCGAACTTCACTGAACGGCAGTGTATATATTTTTACATATATGCGATCCTTTTAATTGGGCCGATGTGGAAAGGACTTATGCTGAACTTATCGCTATAAATCCAATATGCTTTATAGTGCAATTATTGGAATTTCGTTAGCGATAAATTAAGTTCATAGAATCTTGTCAGATCTGTATTTATAGGCTGAAAAAATACGCGATATATAAGACATATTTAAAATTCCAAAGACATATACGAAGACAGCATTCTTATCACATACAGCAGCTCATTTATTACTGATAATGATGCTAAGTTACCAAATTATGTCGGCGTATTTACCTACATCTCAGTAACGAGAATAAATTAAGGTATCCCTTTATAAATGTAAAGTAGGATCACGGTAACCTGTTTATTTAATAGTAATTTTGCAGAGATTTTGTTTTCAGTGTGCTGTAATGACTATTACCTGGATGTATTGTGATCTGTTCATTCGGACAAACAAACAGTAGGGTATGCTTATGATAACAACTTTCACGCTGATTCCAAATGCGTAGTTTCATTGGCTTTATAGGCCAACCCCTTTTTGTAATCCATTCTCTCTCTCTCTCTTGTATAACTTTTGGCCTAAATTGTCCGCATTTTAAATAATTTTTAATTAATCGTCGAATGGACATCATCTTTGGATGATATAGGCCTGCTGCGCCAACGGAGAAAATATATTTTAAAGCCTTTAAATGTTGATATCAAACAATAAGCAGAATTATATGTAAAGCTGTATTTATTTTTATTATGACAATTCAATTATCGAACAGCAGCTACCGATAAAACAAAATGAAGTCAAGCTTTTATAATAAGAGACGTGGTGCGTAAAATTTTAACCATTTTCGGTCACAGAATTATCCGTGGTGAAATTAATCTGACATTCTCGTTCCCATCCCTTCCATTCTACCCCAGCAACCTCATCGTCATCCGCAAATTCTCTGGGCGATCGCTACCCTTCGTCTACTTCCCGAACATTACGATTCACAACTGTATATGATTTTATTGAAATGCGCTGCAAGTTTAGGGTGACAGGAGGGGCGCCGTGCAGACTACCGAAAGTAACATTCCATCGGACAAAGGAACTAATAGATTATGTTACAGAAAAGGGGGTGCCATATACTACAAAGGTATTAGTGTATGTATTGTACATATATGACCTCGCTTATAGCGAATTTGATATCCTTCTTCACTAAGATCCACCTCCGTTCGTTCTAAGCCGGTTCAATTTAACGGGCGTCTTTTGAATGATGAATAAAACAATAAGTGGTGGTTTCAAGCTGTGAATACATTTTCTTTTTTTTCTTTTTTTCTTGTCTTTCATGTTTAGAAAAAATATAAACCATTTGTATTAATTGCAACATTTTCATTGTTTGTTCGTTGTACAAGCGCATTATTCTGGGCAAGGGAGAGCTTATGCTGAAAATATTTTGTTTTATGAAATTAAAAGTGAACGGATTCCTCACCGGTGTATTTAGGCAAATATGAGAAAATAAAGTTAAACAGTCAACACCACCACTCAAAATCTTGTGTAAAGAACCGCGAATGTAGTAATAATTTTCATGCTAACTAAGTAACTATCGTTATATGCAATAAATTTAAAGTTCAAACATTTGATAAATCTTATTTTAATTTTTTTTTATGTGAATTATGTATTTAAAATAGCACTTCTTACGAAAATACCACGGCGCAAACTTCAATAAAGGTACGTAGGTAATGCCGATAGTCGAGGGAAAGGAGCCTTGTGCTCTTCTAGTTTTCCTCCATAATAGTGAAAGAGGCACATAGCATTAAATATTTGTGTAGCTTGGAACTACTTATGCACTAACAGTTGTGGAATGAAAATCCACATGACACGATTTGCAGTCTGTAGAAGATCGTATTAGATTAATATTGGTATAATGGCAGCAAGAGCTGGGAGCCAAATTCAGACAGCGGAGGACATCTAAGAAGGGTCAAAAGAATAACAACGAAAATTGACGAAAATTAGGTCCGATAGTTTACACACCCACTCAGAAAGTTAAAATACAAGACAAAGAACTGAGGAGCTAGATCTAATACTGCTGGAACGAAGCAATATGGAATACCTTCAAAATACTAAAGGAGCCTAAGTACACACAGTGAATTAAGCACCTCTATACCTAAATGTAGAATATGTAGATAAGGTGATAAAAATACGTTGGGTATAACTTTATTATTACCAGCTGGTAATTGTTTGATAGAAGTCTAAACGTGTTCGTCGTCAAGTACAAATGCGTATACGTCATTTACCTTTGTAATATTCATTGCTTGATGTAAATAATAAACGACTACGATAACGTACACCGGCCGTCATTCAAAAGTATCAGGACAGTAATAATAATGACAGCGACAAGGGGAAGATAAGACATTGAGATCCTCAGTGTCCGGATGATACAAAAGTGGAATTCCGTGTTCACCCTTGGGGTTGGAACTTTGCATTTGCGAGGGTGTCGTACGCGCGCCGTGTACACAGTTTCCCGAGGGATGCCCGAAACGAAACGACTCCGACAACCGCGTCAAACCAAAATTGCGTGATGATGCATTAATAAAATTAATTACTTAGACAGGTATCTCCTTATACGTACACACAAACCGCACAAACTGAAGATGAAAGGCGACTGACGTTCATCATGCGACGCGCTCAACCTGTAATTAAATTATACGTCAAAATAACACGAAACAAAGGTGCGGATGTATACATGTGGTATTGTATAATATGTACGAAAAGCAGTGGGAATTCTAGCTTTTCGGATTACTGTATAGGTGTTACAGTAGCAATATTAAACGATAAACCTAAACGTGAATTGTGAGATGATGACAGAATTCTATTCATATGATAAACGCGAAATAATAATTCTTTGTCACGAAAGTTTGGATTGTTAAACCGATATTTTTTGAAAATATTTCAAATTTTTAATGGCATATGTTATATATTGATTTTTTTTTGGTTTCTTCGTTAAATTCTAAAGCAAGATGGTGAAGTACTATTGCCCCAAAACGATTCAGAGTTATGTTTTTTTTTAAGTCGACATTACAAGAAAAATTGTTATTTCTTAGGAAGTGCGCATTTAAGAGAAATAACTTTGGCATCTAAAAGGAGCTACCGATTTCGAGCTATGCACAGCTCATCCTGGGATCAGTTTAAAGCAAATAAAAATTGCCGAATTAATAAAACTGCATCTTAAAATTGTAAAATATATCTTGGTAGCATTAAATATATTACTTAATGAATAATTAATTTAAAAAATGTGAAATTTGCTCAGAAGCGGAATGGGCATGAACACCTTTTAACATGACTTTTTCCTTCTATTTACAACTTTAGTTGTTATTCTTCCTTATATTTATGCGAATGTATATATTTATACATATTACAAGGTTTAGTGTTGTTGCATGAATCACGTGTGTTCTGGGCAAAGTATTATAAAATAAAATTGTATGTGCCTTCCGTTTCAGTCATGCTATAAATATATAAAAAGCGCACTTTTGAGACTATTTGCTGCAGCGCATTTAATTAAATTTTAAATGTTAAGCCAATAATACACGCAATCATGTTATAACGAACGCTATATCGAAAAATGTTTGACTTTAGATTAGTAATGTTTTGTCTGAAGTTTTACCAAGCAAACAAAAATATGTCATACTAACCTATACATTAGTATTAAACTTAACTTTCGTTTTTTTTTCATTACTTGTTCCTAGTCATTACTTTCGCTGTTTGTATCCGTTACTTTCAATTCGGTACTTTCGTTACTTCAACACTGCTCCCGAAAAAATTATATACGTAAAATTTAGTTACTTCGTTACTTCTATCGAAACAGTTAATGTAGGTACATTTAGGTAATAGTTATATTCGGTTCTTGGCGAATAGGTTCGGTGTTCGGTACTGTTAGCCGGTAACAGTTCCGATCTCGGCGAGTAACGAATACTCATTTTATTTTCATTTCTATCGTGTAAGCATGCTCCATTAAAAACAAATGCAACTTTGGGCAGCTACGAACTTAGAGACATCCTGTTAATTTCAATAAAATTTTAACTCACATCTCGTAAAACGTTTTAAAAAATTTCCATTTAGTCCACCTTATAAAAATTGCACGTTTTAGAATAAAAATACTAGCTAGTGATTACATTAATTAGAAGAATTTACGCCAGTTACATATTATTTCTTACGTTAGAAGCATAAAAAGTAATGAAAGTATTTGTTTACATTAAAAAGTTGAGCCAACAAAATTGAACTATTTACATCTAATTCTACGAAAGTGGGGGCAAAAGCGGATTGAATTTTAGCGGTTCTAATCGAAACTCGTGAAAATTTCAGTCTGCTGATTCTCAAATACGTCTTCCTTTGTTACCAATAGCATTTATCAACTATCCTGGTATCTTGTATTGTCTATCTGAGTACAGAAGCTTTGTTCAGCTCATTTACATGCTCAAAACCGTTTCTAATGTATATAATTT
The DNA here is from genome assembly GCA_902654985.2 of Oryctes borbonicus. NCBI lineage: Eukaryota > Metazoa > Arthropoda > Insecta > Coleoptera > Scarabaeidae > Oryctes > Oryctes borbonicus. The sequence continues at coordinate 4,226,247 of LR736876.1, forward strand.
TAATATAGACCACTGGTCTAGAATTTCTTGAAGTTAATCGAAACGCATTAGTTATATAAAAGGTCTCACATCAGTCACCTTTTTTCTAAACAAAATGCTTTGAAAATATTCCGCAATTGTAGTTATTATATACGTGAATAGAAAGTACTGAAAAAAGCAATTTTAAGTTTAATTGTTTCATTGATTGTAGAATGTTCTTTTCATACTCTCGACGTATTTCTATGATTTGGGACGCGAAGTTATTCCACGTCAAGTAAATAAGTTAATGGAAATAAACTATATTCAGTCAATCGAAATATAATTTGAAAAGTTATTTTAATTCCTTTTCGTATTTCTATGCTCGGTCCGAAACTTTATTCACAATTGAAATAGGTTTCCATTTGTTGACGAAGTTTATATTCTACAACGAGCAACGCCGAAACTTTGTAATATTTCTTTAAAAAATGAGCGACGCGAATATAGGAGAAAATATACTTAGAAGTTTCCTTCTAAGAGCTGTGAGAGTAGGGCTCATTCTCAACAATTTTCGATTACATTCTGTTTTGCCGTCGACGATAATCCGGTTTCGGCAGGCGAATTTTAAAGCAATATACGATTCCTAAAATTTAAATAACGGAAAATGTAAAAGTTTATGTTTCTGTTAGCGCTTCAAAAAATGGGATTCGTTGAAATCGTTATAGATTTGCTAGAATATCATCATATCATCATTCTCTTAAAGATGTGAGAAATTTTTTTCTTCCTTTGTAAGCATATTAATACTATTTAAATAGTACTTATTATCAAGCAATGACAATACCTGGCCTTCTGTAAAACATTCACTTGTTGTCAAAAACAACTTCTATAAGGACTATTTTCGATAGAAACATTTCCATAAAATAAAAACAATTAGTATTGATAAATTGAAGCTTAACCAGCAGGTGTTAATAAACGTTCTTTTCTTATTACAAGGTTGTTATTTTGAGCAATTTGATCTGTTAACAAAAACAAAAAGAAGTTGGCAGCAAAAAAATATTTTAAAAAATTGACCTAACATAACCTTTGGCCTACTTGTAATATTTTGTAAATGAAACGTTATTTACATAATGTCATTTATTTATCGTTTTAACAAAATTTTGATGTACGAAGACAATATTTGAAAAAAAAACAGGTAAAAAAAAAAATTGAAGGTGGTCACTTAGGTAAAACTTTCACCGATAAACAACTTTTTGAAATAGTAATTTTCAATACCTTTTTAAAATAAGGGTACTTTGCTCTTGGAACCAAATCAAGTTTTCAGATGTACCCCGCATAACAGAAGATATTTTCCATATTTCATTGGTGCATATATAGAAATTCTAGGGGATGCATAAACTATTAGCAATAACAACTTTTTTTTAATAGACCCATAATAAAGAAGTTTCCCATATGGTGCGCACTTTATGGATACCACTGTATATTTCAGCCAAATACGGCGCATATAGTATGAATCCAACGTTATGAAACCTCCAGCTGCTTCCGTATGCGCATACAATACAAAAATACTTGTGGCCACTAATGGCGTACAGCGAACATGTGTGTGAAATCGTCATTGTAGCATATTACTTTTATACATTTTTTTAAATGTAATTACACACATGTGTATATAGATATATGTACTTTCGATGTATCTTATATGTATATCTAAGCTAAAACATATGTGCGCTAAACCGATAGTATTAAAAAAATTGCATACGGCTCGTAGTTATTACGTTTGGATGGCTCTCAATGTTTAACCAACGCACATATGTTAAGCAAAAAAAAATAAAAACACCCCTAAGCTCTAAAGAGAACACTATCAACAGAACAGACAAAATTACATAAACACAAAAGTAAGAAATTCCCAAAAAGCTTTAAAAAAGGAATAAAAAGCTGGGAGAAGTAGTAAAAGTTATTATTTCTACACAAACTGAGGTCTCTTTGGGAGAAATAAAATGTTCCATTTTTTCGTCAAAATTACTGATACTGTGAATTGAGTCAATTGACAACTCCCAGAGCATTAAGACATTAATAGTGATAGCAGGGCCGTGGGGTAGTATGGCAAACACTAAAGTATTGGTACACTACGCCAGTTTCATTAATTCATATGACCGGATGATGTGAAAATAAGATTTTAATTCTAGCATCGTTCTAGCAGTCTTGCTCTACTCCTCCTCTAAAGGATATTGTGCCTGTTTTTTCGCCTATCGAACATCGCGAAATATACTCAGAAACCTTATAGGCAATCCAAAAGATAAACCGGATACGAAGGGAAGATCAAGTATTTATAGAATTACATGCGATGACTATGATAAAGCCTACATTGGATAAATGAAGCTGGCGGTAGGCCTCAGATTCAAAGAACAAACAGCTCACTACCGCTACGGAAGGATCAAATCGTCAACACATAAACGGAACCAGTCATAACTTTAAATTAGAAAACTTAGAATTAATTAAGAACGTAACTTCGCTGTGAGACGCTGACGGACAATTTAGACAATTTACAGAATGCAGAAACAGAGTAAAAATGGGGTAAAAGAATACATGTTAACATTTTGTGTTACAAGCAAGAACCTTTCCTCTTCCTTTTGTATGTTTTGCATGTTTTACTTTTAGAGTATGTAGGCGGTAAAAGTAGGTATATCTTTTACAGCAGGGATAGAACAAGGCATGTCAGAATTAAAATCTATTTCCCACACCATTCGATTGTACGGTTCATAATAGAAATCCGCGTATTTCCCAAAACAATTATTCGGAATTAATCAAATAACTTATGTGGTGCAGAGTGTACCGATACTTTAGCGTTTGCCATTAAAGAGTTCTTGAATGTGTCTTTTTAATGTTTAAAAATTTTTCGATGTATTATCTCTATCGAATAAAATTTGGATAACCGCCAGCGTGTAGGACCTTCAAGCGGAATTTTCTAAAATTTTAACCTATCTCAATTACCTCAAAAACTAAGATAGGTGGGTATAGATTGACGAAATTTATCATAAATTGAGGAAGGACATCCAAAAATGTAACAATATTCAGGATGTTCCATTAAAAATAATAACGAGCGCTACGGAAATTTAACACTCTGCATACTTAAAAATAATTTTATTTTGTGCAGTACTCGTCCCCGATTTTTCTTTAAATTATTCAGGGAAGGAATTACATTCCACCCACGCATTGGGTTGGGTATGTCGTATTTTATTGAACAATTAATTTAAAATATATTTTATGTGAACATTTAATTTTTTACTTGCAGGATTCATTGGATTTAGTCCTTCATTAACTTCATATCCTTGTTTATCAATTATTATTTTTGGAAACCTATTAATATAATTATTGCAATACATTACAAATTCAGTTAGTTTCGCCCATCACTAATAAATTTAACTCGCCCCAGCACAAGTAAGTATCGTAGTTAAATTAATTGATAAATTGAATGCAGACACCGCTGTTTCGAGATCTGTTCGTTTTAACAAAGAGAAAAAGGACGACAATGTCATGGAATTATTAAAGCGATCAAGTTACCAAGCTGACCACCTCGTTAAACTTTAAACGTTAAAACGGACATTTTTTCCCGACGTTTGAAGCAATTAATTACAACAGTCATAGCAAAATGACCTCACTATATCTAAAGGAACGTAAAAGAAATAAATTTGGTAATGAACTTACCGAACAGTAACAGTACCAATAACGATAAAGCATATGTACGTATTCGTATTAACGTATGTCGGAATGTAATCTCGATAACCGTCTAAATAAACCAAAGACGAGTAAACAAGTGTCTAAGAAATTTAAATATGAATGAATGCCAAGTACCGACCCACGACCCCACATATCGTTTTCGATTATCACGTCGCGCACGTTCAATGAAACGAACCGGACTGTGGAGGAGCAGAGGCAAATGCGATAATTTCCATATGGTTGTGCACCGGCCCATCATAATTTCTTTATTCGCTTAACTATTCATCCGGTCTATATCTACACAGTGAGATTCCACGTACTGTACTGCCTTGGGCGTACCTTTCCAGTTCCTCTACGGTTGGTTTGAAAGAATGCGCGCTTATCAGGATTAAGTGCTACAGATTGCTAATCTAAATAGAAATTTGTTAAATGCGTTTAATAACCATTATTATTATTTTTTGCAGTAAATTATTACAGTGTGGTACTAGTAATTTTTAAACGTCCATGTTCTTAATGGTTTCTACATTCCCAGAATAGCGAAGATAAATTGCAATCTCTTAAAAAGAAACAATTATGGCAATAGTATTTCGCGCTTACCTTTATTTAATCTAGTCTTAACTAAAATATTTGAATATCAGCACTTTATAGGTAAAGACTACGTACCATGAGATTAATTTGCATTCCGGAAAGTAGAGATTCCGGAAGGTGATATTGCCGGCCTTTATACCTGGAAAATGTAGTAGTTACTAAAGCATAAAATCAGATATAGGAACTATATTAGACTGTTAACAGACTGACACCATGATCTTAGATGTTATAGACAACCTTTGAATGTTGAGTTCCACCATCGAACTTAACAAATTCTTAATTAGTAATATTTAATTTTTAAAATTAGCACAAAGATACAACTGAATATATTCTTTACAGTTTGAGGGAGATATTGCATTAAAAATGAAGATTTAGGAAGTGAATGAAACGGAAGCAAGGCAAGTTATTTACCCGTTTCACCAAGATCATGTTCGAAGGGAGATATAAAACGCGTCGCGTTCAGAAAGACTTTGAAGTTCAACGAGCGACTACACGGAACCCAATTGGCTGAACGTATTGTACATGACGTACGTTCGGCGTTGTAAATTTGTGATATTACAATATATATATAACGAGTAAATAGAAGCTGAACCATTAAGCCTTTTAGTACTTCTTTCTAATTGGTTAATTTTTCACTCTATTTACTTAAGTAAATGATGGATTTATAATTGTTAATTACTATTAACTGTTGGTAGAGGGTAAATCTCCTTCAGTTCTGTTATTTATTATTTATTGAAATGTAGTTCACTATTTGTGGGTTCTTTTACATAATTTTCGTGGAACATTGGTGTATTAAATAATCTGTGTATCATTCTATAAGCTTCTAGTTTATGTTGAATCTAGTTGAGTTCTTCTTAAAATATTGGAGTATTAAAGTGTTGACCTTCTTCCGAAAAAATGGCGATTAAAGGGAAAAATAATCAAGAGAAATAATTCTAATTACTTCGTTGCTACCAATCTAAAGTTCCATCAAACGTAGAGGGAAAAAATAATATGAAACGATTCTTAAACTGTCCGATCACATCTCTCTGGTATCATAAGGGCTAGGAAAATACAGAATGGCGTAGAACGGGGGCGGATGGAGCTTCAGACGCTAAAAGCAACATCTGTAAATGACAGCAATATCTTTTTTTGGCACCAGATCGGTTATGGTCAGAGCGAAGCAGTGGAACAGCCCGGAAGCTGTTGACCGAGATAAATATTTAATATCGAGCAGGCGTCAGATAGTAAAAGAGATGAAGTCGCACTCTACATGGATTTTTGTTCAAGTAAGCAATTATTTTTTTTCACATAGAAATGGTGTTTGCCGTAACTGTGTATTTGCATATGTATGTGTGCCTATTGGAAAAGTTTACTTTGGAATTATTCTTAACATCTGCTTTAAAGAACCGCTGTATTTAATTATAATTATGGCGCACATTTATTTGGTTGTCGATTTTACTGATTTTCCAGGGGACGTAATATTAAACTTGAAACTAAACGTGTTCCGGGTTTGAACCGTGTCATGTCGTTTTGATTAAAAATAAAAACCTTTTTTTTTAAGTTTTTATTTTTACGATTCAAACCCGGAACACGTTTAGTTTCAACTGACTCTGGCTGTGGAAGCCCTACGTTTTTATTTCAATATTAAACTTTTACTACTTATTTTACCTGTGCAGACAACCTAGTTTCCACTCTTACAGTTTATTTAGAAGAAACTCGTGCATGATCCAATTTCTAAACATGCCTGAACTATATTTAATGTGTGTACAAATACGCCAAATTAAGCTGACTAGAAACTTATTAAAATTTTGATCAAATTGATTTAAAATTTTCATCGTGTTACCTCCAGTTAAGACTGGAGAAAATAAATGCAGTCATAGTAATCTTGGTAAATACCTTCGTATCACATTGTTAGTTTTTACCGCTCTAATTTAGCATTGGTGTATTTGGAGGGGGCCACTTATTTAGTAACAAATATGTTGAAAATGGAAAGTTTGCGTAAAAAATTGCCACCATCTTGTTCTTCAAGTATCCACCACACAAATATTGTTGGAAAAGTTATTACATTTGTGAAACAATGCAACAGAAAGCTGATCACAATTTTGAAGTATTACCTGTGATAACAGCATGTAATAATTAACAAAAATCTGCGGTGGGATTATATAATTGTGTTTGTGGCTACAATATTGTCGTGTGATTTTTTCCACGCAACCTTAATTAAAGTATAACTATATATATCGATAAAGGCTGTTAGGTTGTAGTTTTGAACGTTGTAAATAAAACAACTAAGCGTTACATTTGGAAAGCACATTAGGAAAAGCCCTCTAAAGTAAATCGATAATGTAATCATTTTAATTAAAATATATTTCGAAAATCAAGTAAATATACTTCATTAAGCTTTCTCAATACAGAAAATTGAATACAATGGTATTGACAAGGAGAAATATAATTAAAACGTCGATTTGAACTTTTTCCAAAAGTTACACGTCATCGTTAAATCGAACACATAATTCAAAGGGAATCAAGCGAGTTGAGAGAGAAGGAAGAAAGCAGCAGAAAAGAAGTTATCGTCAAAGTCGTTATTTATGAGAAAAAGTTTCTTTGACAGGCATGAGGATGTTGTCGTCCTCGGGCACAACATCTGAGAGGGATGGTGAGAGTGAGTGAAATCGAAGGAAACCGTCGAAACTCGCTTAAATGTGAATGACACCTGAATGTTTAAATGAACCGGAGATTGCGATGTTTGACTTTTGATTGGGGTTTTTTCTTTTTAGTAGTAATCGGGTTCGATTACACGGCAGCAGAATCAGAAACTCGAGCGACGGTAACGAATCGTTCTTTTTCCTTCTTCTTTTACTCTATGACAAGAACGATTCATAACTGTTAAGGTTTGTTAACATGTCAAATATTTTGTTTTACTCGATTGAAATATAAAATAAAGATTATAAACCGGTAAAATAATATATAGAGGATAAATGATACTTAGGGGAGGTTATAGATGATTAAATTTAATAGCAAGAGCTGGTACATAATAACAACGTTGTGTTGCCAGGTGCTGCCAACGGTGAAAATGTTGCTTTAATTGACGATAATGCTTGATCTCACTTCGCCAAGATAATAAACAACCGTATAGATAGAATATCATGGTATGCCCGATGCCTCCGGTCCCCAGTCCCCACCGTGATCGAAACACTGACACACCTGAGCGAAACTGAAGAGTTCACAGAGTTCCTTACCAGGCTCAAAAAAGCCTACTTCGAGAAGACAAAGGGGAGCGATAGCCCTGCCATGCAGAGCGCTATCACTTAGAAGACCTCTAGAAGAACCACCCACAAGACGACTTTCGACTAACCTGCGCAGGCTATAGTATCGCTGAACTCATCTAGTCAAAATCCACTAATTCGTTTCTATTATTTCTTAGGTAGAACGCCGGAGTAAGGAGTCCAGGAACGCCCACACCAAACAGAAGATGAGAATCCCAGCAAAATTTCTGCGTGGAAATGGTACTGGAAGAAGATGGACTAGAATCCAAAGAGCCCTCGCAACATCATGGTATGAACCGAGTGGATTGGCCAGCTTATTGTTCAGATATGAATTACATTGAACATGTCCGGGCTGAAATGTCACGATAATTTAACCGACTAGAACAGCACCCATACATTGCAGTAGCCGGTCGATGTCTTGCGAAATATTTGGTAAAACATTCTTTGATCATTAACAATTTAATTGGAAGAATGCCGAATAGAGTGAGGACACTACGAAGAACTAGGGGAAGACCCATAGGACATTAAACTGTGAAAATCATAATATTTGGATGGATGTGTGTTAACGGTCGTACGTATAATTATTTCATGAACCCTTAAAGAGAAAAGATTGTACTCTTCCGGGAAGCGTTTGACTTAAACGACAAATATATTTATTTTATTCGTCCATGTATTACCACACATGTCAATCAACACACCGGTAAGAGAGTAATCCATAGATCTAATTATGATTTAAGGAAATGCATTAGAATCATGATGTAAGTAAATTTACATGGAATGTTTTGTAGAGTAGAGAGACCCCATCAGTACATCCTATCAATCAATATTCACTGTATCAGCAGTGCAGTTAACTTTACAGAGCAGTCGTGTTCTGCGTTACATCAACAGCTCCACGTGCATACATATGCTCTCGGAATACCAATTTCACCTCTATAGATATTCCAATACTACTATCATGTATTACTAATGCAAGTATAATAAGTAAATGAGATTGCTACTTAGTAAGCTACCACAGATTATCGCTTTCGGCTACATTCACAACCTCAAAATTAGTACTTATAATTAATCTATGATATTCGATCATAAGAGCAGCCAATTTATATTATGATAATTTTGGGGTAAATGACAAGTACGTTTGTTTTGTTTATCAAGCGTGATGTAAACTATGCTAACGCTAATATATACAGGGTGGAGTAATAGTGCAAGATTGGTAATATAAAATTCATGTACAGATATACATTAGTAGCAAAATCGAAAATGTGTTGATGTATACAGGCTGAATCAAATCAAAGTTATCTTCTTTTAAACGGATGTTTTGCTATGTCGGAGAGTAGTTGTATAAGCCGAAAGACAAGCAACGGTGTGAGGTAACAATCCTGGCAACATCGCAAAACGTCGAGTTGGTGGTCAAAGCTGCGCAGGCGCATTTGACCAAAAAATCTAACTTCTTCGACGCTTAAAGACTCACGATCAATACCAGGAAGACGCAAGCGATTGCATTTGCCTGGAAACATCATTGTTCGTTTCCCAAGCGGATTGCAACGGCAAAATCAAGTATCTTGGAATTATCTTCGACAAAAGACTGAATTTCGCAGAGCATTTCAGAAGAGCTCGAAACACGGCACAAGGTGCAGTCAAACAACTCCCGACTCAACCCCTAAATGGGCGTCATGCTCTATGTCACACCTATGCCAGTCCCATCTGGATCACGGCATCACCCTCCACCAACATTACCTCTCTTGCGAGTATTCCCACGCATTTTGTTGAACATACTGATATACCTGAGCGGATTGAAGAGCTGCAAGAAATCCTTGCAAAAGTCAATTAAACCCTCTTCGAGAAGACGCTAATGAGCGAAAACTCTGCGATACAGAACGCCATCGTTCGAAGAACCCTGTCAGGGGCCAAGCACGAGATCACCTACGAGGCTGGCATAAGACTAACGAAGACTCTGAGGCCCATATATCCAAACATGAGGAGCCCGGTAAGATTTCGAAAAGAATGGCATTAGGAGAAGGCGGACTAAAGTTCAGACCATCATCGACACGGTGCGAGGTGTAGAAGCACCCAAAGCAATGCTGATGATGCTAGGTAGGCAGAAACATGTTAGTTGACTAGTGCTCTCTTAACTCATATTGCTTTTGCCATATGTGATCCCATCGATATTATAATGAACTACCTTAGCACTAATTTTGATTATTTTGGTTGTTTTTTCACTTTCCTTTTCCGAATTAATTATAATAAACACTAACCATTATTAGTAGAAATGTCTTTCGGGTGATGTCGTGTAGTTAATATTTTACTTGACGTTTCGCTGACCATGCGGTCAGCTTCTTCAGAAGATTTCTAAAGACTGTCTAAAGTCTTTAGAAATGTTCTGAAGAATGGATGGATTACGGTCATGAAAGCCTACACTCAACTAACCATTATTCCAACTGATGCACTCTAGATCTAAAAAGACAAACTACCTTTTCTCTTGTGGAGATTATTTTTATTCTAACGATTATAATAATTTGTATAAATTACGATTTGAATCATACTATCAACCTACCAGTTCCGACTTTAAACTCAACTTCTTTTACTTTGTTCTTTTCTTATCAAAATTATCCATATTTATTACATGAACAATAATAAAATGCCGCATTAATAGAGAATATGTAAGTACATATTTAATTTAAAAACTCGAATATAACCATGCATAATAATTCATATAATAAGATGAACCCATGTTATTCTCATATTTCTAGACCAATTCAAACATTGCTGCCAATAATCAGTTTGTTTATTGCATTCATACATCATTTGTTCGTAAATTTTATTCGAATATGAAGTTTTTCTCATTTTCCTCAAGCACTAAGCCAATCTCGAATATATCAAAAGTGAGGTGCCCTCACAATTCGCATACTTTTACAGAGCGACTAATAAAAGAAAATCCAAAAGTTTAGTGCTTATAAATCACACTGAATTACTACCGATACCACATTCTATAAAATTTCCATCATTAATTTCAGAACATCTATGGAACTACCGTCTACCACTAAATCAAATCGGTTTCGATATGGTAAATCTTCGATAAAGATAAGATCTAATTTATTTACTTTTTCGGTATTTTCTTTTCTACAGCCATTCGCGCACTTTCGACGTTTCTATCCCCCACGGTGGAAAATTTAATTTATCTCAAACAAGAGACAAAGGAACAATTCTTTCGGAATCGATATTAGCAGAAGTGGTGACATTTCAAAGATATTAACTACAAATTATCAGGTAAAAGTTTTCCAAGAATTTGTTGTATACAGCGTCCGTGGACGGAAGATAATTCCTTTCTTGAGCAATTTAGAGAAAAATTTACCAAACAAAAAATATTCGGAGACCCAATGTTGGGTATTTAGTTTCTGCTGCACACAATATAAGTTTCGTTTTTTAAGTGGATCATATGTTATTACGTTATTAGATGCGTCTCTTCAACTTATGTCAACTTTCCTGAAAATCCCCTATATCCATCTATCTGAGTTTTTTTTTTAAATAATTGACACAATTTAAAATTTTTGTGAAATGCCGCTGTTTTTTTTTTACAGCCGATATTTAGGGCCTTACGTGCTAGAGCGGTGATTTAAATTTTACTCGATTGAAGGCAATACATCGAAGATTTTTTTTATATCAACCAGATTCTGCAGGAAGATCATCGATGTTCATTTCACGTTAAAGTTAAAGTTCTCCACAATAATGTAAATGGACCCCACAGTTTAGTTAAATAATCTCCTATTTTACATCAAAGTAACACCATTGTGATGGAAAGTAACTAACTAGCAAGTAGTGCTTTTGTTCAATATTTAATCACTAAATAAACTCGTGTTGAAATACACATACTGCGAGAAACAATTAACTGTTAACCATATTACACTATCCACGAGAAGTAAATACATTACTTATTTGTTTCAGCTGAAAGTTCGTCGATATCTTTTTAGTATTTAAGTAGTTTCAACATGTGAAAGCTTTCCAACTAACACTTCATATAACCGCTATAACGTCACATGGAAACTGTTACTTTATTTAGTTAAAATTAGCACCCGATTCAGTGATTAGGTATACATTTGATGCTATATCGACAAGTATCAGATTGTGGATTTATACGGACAGACAAACAGCAGCAACTCTTCCTTTAGAAACTTGTTAAATTTTCATATAGAAGTGTTGCCTTCTGTGTATTTTTCCTTTTGCAGTAACTTCATTGCAGTGCATATATGTGAGCAAACGACATATTGTAACATTCCGTTATAACAATTAGAAATTGTAAAAGCAAAAACAATGAAAAGAAAATTATTTGATTAATATGGCGAGAGAGCAATTTGCTGTAACTTCCATATAACTTCAATCGTTCCTTATGGCAAATATAATAAAATTACAAAACTTGAAAGACAAAAGACAAAATAAGCCGACAAATTACTCCGCGCCAGGTGTTCGAATAAACAAAATAATAAAACTTAATTAGTAACAGATAGAAGCAGCTGTTTCCTCGGTTCTTCGCAATTAATTATATCCAGGAAAAAAGTTTCGTAATTAATTCAATTTTACTTTTCTCATTATGCATAACCATTCACATTGAAGTTAGCAGCAGTTGGTGACGAACAACAGGGGTGTAAGCGAAAGACTTTTAGTAAAATTCATTTTCAGGATTATTGCTCTGTAATGTAATTCCAAACAATTGTAATTTAGACGGTAGCGAAATGACGAAACGTGCAGTACGATCACAAATACCAAAGATATGCATGTGGTAGGTGAATAGACAACTTGAAGTTGCACAGCAAAAGAAAACAATAAAAACTTTATCATTGTTATTATTGATTTGTTTCATCAACAGTGTCACATACTTCTCGTATTATTTCCTATTGTATTGTACCATTCAGTCATATCATTCTCATATTATATTATTTACTGTGTTATTCAGTTATTTGTCAATTCTTCTATCTTATTGTATATATTTACTCAATTAGAGATGTATTGTCTACATTCAGATTCGATTTACTTATTGTTTCCAAAAATTAGATACATTTGGTGACGCATATTTACAGAACCCTTTCTCCTGTCTTTGTGTTTCAGCTAGTTACATTCCATCATAATTGCAGATCAAAGTTCATGTCGCAGGCAGAAGATGTTTAATTTTTGATAATGAAGACAATATATACTCAGAAAGAGAAAAGATAAAAACATTAGTAACTCTAACGTAAAATTTTCGCAAATACGTATATGTACCTTATTAGCCAGCCACATATATGTATATATATGTGTGTCCACGGATTTGGTGCACAAGGGGAAAAACTTTTTTATTCTACATTTTATGAAAAAAAAGTTATTCTTTACGAAAGTTTTTGCTTGCCTTAAAACCATTAGAAAACATATTAAAATGCACTGATTACCTTCTGTACGCATATAAATGTTGAAAACGTGTTTGCTTACTTTCAAGCATTTAACTAAGTTTAAATTGTTGTTGATAATCGTATTGCCTTGAAATTCTGTTGACATTTAATTATTTGTCTGCTTCAAATTTAAGTGACACGACATTTGCAATCACGAATATCACAATTATGGTAAGATTGCAACAACGAATTTATTTGATGAAATGTTACGGAATTGGCGATATTTCATATCGAACAGCGATCAACAAATTTAACGTTAAATTCCTCGGCATTAATATCGCTATTAATTCTTTGAAAAAGCTTGTTAAGAAATTTGATGAAACTGGCTCTGTTGTTAGAAAGAAGAAAACAAAGAAACAATACAATGAAGATGATGCACTAACTGCTCTAGCTATGGGATCTGTACTAGAAGATCCAAAAAAATCACTACGTAAGAGAGTGGTAAGAAGGTAAATGTGTGGTGTGGAATTTTATTCAATAAAAAATTATTGGCCCCTTTTTTTCAAAAATAATTTAAATCAATACAATTATTTGGATATGTTACAAACAATTTACGGACAATAATTAGTGAGATTGATATAAGAACAATTAGGAACGTTTACAGAGAATTTAAGTATAGGGTCCAAAAGTGTGTGGAAGTAAGTAGGGGTTGCGTTGAATAAATTGTTTGTTGTTTTTTCTCACATTCGAATTTATATACATTAGAAAATACTTCATAAAATCTTATATTTATAATAAAGAATTTATTTTAGTTAATCAGAATATTATTAAATTATTTTATATCTAAAAATACTTTAAAAAATGTATCAACGTTCACTGTTGTATAAGTTGACACCAAATCCGTGGACACACTGTATATAACTTAAATATATCTAATAAATATATTTAAGTTTTTTATTCGGCATACAACAGCAGACTACTGGAAAAATTGACCACTACAACTTGTGTGCTTGATGTACGGCGGGTCCCAATCCGCCAAATGATCGAAGGAATATGTCTTTCACTTGAAATAGGAAACGAGTCAAAAATCGAAAGGCTAGCAAAATCAAGCGAAGGCGTTCATATCACTCGCCAAAAACAGCCAAGAATTTTCAATTTTTCGGCCAGAAATATTAACAAAAATAAAGTTCCAAATCAATCGAGTTTTTGAAGAAGTGTACAATTATATACTTACAGTAATGGATTTTGTAGACAAAAACTAATTGAAGAAGGTTATTTCAAGTCTATAAATAACAATATCTAAAACTATCGAAATCGCACAACGAGTTTTCCTGCAATGCATAAGTTGGCGAAGACAGGGAGATAATTCGATAGTTCCCGCCGTACTTCTACCGATAGTTTGATAGATCATATGCAACATTTGCCTAAACGGCGTGTATTATGCCTCATCGAACCTCGTTGCAGCGTAGAATTCTATTAAAACTCAAAGGACCTGCGCTGTGTATTTCCACGGTTATAGCGGCATTCCCGTTACGTTTATACGTCGAGGTATACAGAAAACCAGGCATTTTTGATTTACATACTATATTTAGACATCTCTCTAATAAACTAAACATATACAAACTAAATACTGCCATGCTTACGGCATTAATGTTAGAGTATGTTAGACGATAAGAGTTCGTAATATGTTTTCGTTATATATGAAATGTATTTAAATATGAGAATTAACTTTAGTTGACCCATTTCATTTTTTAAGCAAGTGACTTGTATACCTTGTATTTGTTTGTGTGATAGTAGAAAGTTACTAAACAAAATTTGTTTCTCGAAACTTTCTGTGCTGAAACCATGTCGTCGTCGTAGTTCTTGCCGACGTTTCGTCAACACACGTGGGACATCTTCAGAGTTATATGTTGTTGTAGACTTCCGCAGTCGTTGTTTTCATTTAAAGAATTTGGGTTTCCCGGAAACTCGGATTTTTTTAAAAGATCTTCAGAGCTGTTACTGCACATTAATTGGAGTCCAGTCGTTCCGGAGGATTTATAAGGGGCATGTTTTGAGCGAATAGAATGGATCAATGAAACGTGGCGGGTGCTAAGAGGTTTAATCAGTTGAGATTTCCACTTGTGATGTAAGACGTAGTCATTTTAGATTGGGATGTTTGAAGATCTCTATAGATTCACGTACAGATTAAGTTAAAGAAACGAAAATTTACAAACACTCGTGTACAACTGTTTGTAAATTTTCCTGTTACTCAATCTGAACATTTTAACAGTTTAGCTAATTATGATTATTACACTGCTGATGTTCATGTTAGAACAATTTACCGATTCACGGTTACGGCAACAATACTTCATGTTGAACATGAAACTCTTAAGTTCCAAATGGAGTGGCTTATCTATCACTCGGCACTTGCTTCGCACTAATTCCGCCAAAAATATATTGTTTTCGTAAGTAATTCTTACGACTCCGCTTTTCTCTCTACGAGCAGTCATTAATAGACTCCAACAACATCCAACCGACGAATAAATCTCTTATTAATTACAAGGACAAGCAGTCTCCCCGCAACACGAAGCCATTAAAGTATTAGCGTCATAAAACTGTCGTAACTCGGTAACCTTATCTTCCCATAAATGCTTCTGTAGGTGTCCGTGTCATGTTTGTGTACAATACTGACTCACATACACATGTAGCTAAGTGATATATTTGGCTTAAATCAATAAAGCAAATAAAGCTACTGATCCGTATGACAGAATGACTGACTTTTGAGATTTGTTCGAACACAAAGTAATGTACAAAAGATCAGATATTTATTGTTTATTTTCGGTATTTATATATATTTCTGATGATATTACGTGTTAGGGAAGGTCATAATTTTAATAATACGAATAATTAATAAAACGAAATAGTGGCCATATGGGCGAATAATTTTCTATATCAACTGAATGGTAAAACTACGTCAAAGTAATCTTTGAAAATATTACAAAAATATAGCAATTATAAAATACTAAACGACATCTTTTTGCAAAGACGAACATTAAAAGAAATATGAGTTTTATGCGTTATTTTTACGACTCGGTATAAAATTATAATTATATGTTATTATAAGCATCTCGAGATTTATTAGAAATAATAATAAAACCCATATTATATTGGTTTATTTCTAGACGTAATAATATACAGGAGGTTCCATTTAAAATCCAACAGATACACTGTATGGTCCATTATGCCATCAGAAAATGTTAGCTTCTTACTGGTTGCACACTTATCCCTTTCTGAAGCAACTCAGGAATTCTCCTATCACCGTTTCATCTTCCCAACTAATCTGTTCTTATTAGTCGCCAATAAAAATGTATCCCAGAGTGGGAACAGATGCGATTTTCATGCTGCATTTTATTGCTATTTTTATAAATTGGATATAACACTGCCGCCGTTGCTTTTAGGTACTAGCGGATTATGCTTTTACAATATTAATTAACCTCTTCTTTTTCTATCATTTGCTATCTAACTATGATTGCTTATGGAGCTCAAAATCTTTATTTCATGCAAAAAATTATTACCATAATTCCCACAACGAAAATCGCATTTAGGCAGTATTTATATTCCAGAAACATAAGTAAATATCGTCAAGAACACTTAATTTTCCCAATATATCTTCATGCTGGATACACATAAATAACATCCAAGCGCACCAGATCCATAAAACTCGCAATATTCCAATTTAATTTCTATGCTATCTACTTCTTCTCTTTTTTCAGTCTCGGCGTCGTCTCCCTCGTTCCTCGCCCATTCCTCTTCTTTCCTTCGATCTTTTCGTGTACTTGACGGTCCGGACTTAAACTTCGCATTAAGATAATTTTAATTTTCCGACTAAACGAATTAGTGGTATTACATCGTTAGTTGTATAAGAAAAAGGGCAGTCGGCGTTACGTCTGGGGTACTGCCTCTTCCAAACGTGCGAGAGAGATGGAAGAGAACAGGCAATAGTGCGGCAGAGAAGCATGGCGGTTAGCCTGGAATGGCTACCGATGTTGCCGCCACCTCTGTTGCTGCCGCCGTGGTTGCGTGTTAATGATCCATGGCCGCCTTGCTTTTGTTAGCTTTCATAATCACACAGAGTCCGATTACCGCAGTTAAATATGGCGGTTAATAGGCGACCAACAAGCGTTTTATTTACGATATGGTTTAATGGTCGTGCGTGAAAGGGCCAATTTACAGTTTCTGCGTATGTATGGGAGCTAATAACGGTTGTTGGTCAAATATTTATTCTTCATTACGATAGTAGTTGGGAGCTTACGTCTTTATTTGTCCGTTGACGACGCTGATTACGATCGAACTTGCTGTAAGACGGTTTTATTGGAAAATCTTTCAAGTTGTTCCACACCTTCTCACATACTCAGACAGTTCGGTAGCTCTGAAGTACGTATTAATTACGTTGACTAACGCTCCCTTTTGTGTCTTCGGGCAATTTTGAAGGGCAAAACTGATAAATATCATCTACTTTCTTAAAAATTCATAAATCAGATGAATACCTAGATGAGTATTCTTTCACTTATCAATATATTCCTTTGTTTGTTGCCAAAAATTTGGGAGAAATCGGAAAGTATTCGTAAACTTGTCATGGACCATAAATTCGCAGTTCTGACTGTTGGTTTGTACTGGAGAAATGAGCAGAATTTTTCATCGGTACATGCGCTATTGACATATTTGAGAAAAAATAATGTTAATGGTGATGGCCAACAGATTGCATCTAGTTACAGGGCAATATACACTAGAAAAAGAAATTTACATGGCGTAACTATTGCAAAACAAAACTAAATAATTCTACTAACTAACTAATAAACGAAAACTATTCAAAAGTAAACAAACTTAATTCTACAGAACCTAAAGAAAGTGCAGTGTGGACTAACATTTGTTCATTTTTGTTCAACAGTTAGGCGGGAGGAAATGAATGTCAAGTTACTCAGAAATGTTGCATGTCCTGCAGAATCGGATTTAGGATAATTGAAAAAGCCTTTGAAACCGTTTGCAATAGGCGACGGGTGACTAATGCTAGGAAAAATAGTACTGCTATTCCCAATTCTGTCCTAAATTCGGTTCAACGTAGTGCTAGAATTGTTTAGTATTATTTGAAAAAGTAGATTCCGATTGTGGTATAAAATTGATTTTTATTTGTTTACGTAACGATCTGTACAAATAAACTTCTATATTTTAGGCGTCAATATTCTTTCAGATTTTGATCTTAAATGTACTTTCTCGCGTACCAAACAGGATATTCAACGCTGTGCAGTTGATTTTAATGGAACAGCCAAGATGACTCATACCTTGCACTAACAGTTTCTTATTTCTTATTGCGAATCAGCAGGCAGAAGGTAGATGCGAACATCCACTAGTACTCAATATGAATATTAACAAACTTTCCTAGAGAGATGAATTACCACCCTTAACATTGAAACGGTTCTAAACTTCCTTCATGTTAGTACAATTTATTGATCGGTGCAATACAAGGAATAAGTTCTTATTTGAGATCTAGTAATATACTATTTAGTTTGTTTAAATCGGAAGGATACCAAGAGGAACAGAATAATCTTAGAATTGTTGAAATGTCAACTCCAAAGTTGAAGGAGTTTGTACGATGATATAAAAACAGGGTATCTACTGCATTTTGTTACTAAATTTAGGAAGATTCAAGGTTTTCTTAACTATACTCAAAATAGATATTACCAGTTATGAGAAATAATAATTACTTTTTCCGTTATGTAGGAATAGTCAAGCTTTTTAATGAGAGGTATAAAGATATACTGTAAATAGCGTGTGTCACGTATTAATACGTAATAGAGCTTATTAAAATCGTCGTAAAGCTTATTAACATAATCATAAATCTT
Source organism: Oryctes borbonicus (assembly GCA_902654985.2). Lineage (NCBI taxonomy): Eukaryota > Metazoa > Arthropoda > Insecta > Coleoptera > Scarabaeidae > Oryctes > Oryctes borbonicus. The sequence goes on from LR736876.1 coordinate 4,244,985, forward strand.
ATTGAAATTAATTTTGCTGTCTATTTGTATTGTTTATTTTTTGGGGTATAGACATTCACCCAAACAAGTCTTGTTATGAAATTGCTTAAGGCTGTTGTACCATAAACAACAAATTCCTCTATATGAATTGAATTAGGAATCCATATGAAGGAATAGATAAGAAAATAGTACAGTAGACTTAAGGTGGGCGGTGGGCATAGACTGTGAATTTTTTACACAAATTTACCAGGGCGATGTGCAAAATAGATAGTGCGTGTTAAACCTGCGAACTTTCCTAACGATAAAAATAGTTTGCCGATCATCGCGGATTTGACTTGCTTCGACAAATCGGTTAGTGTGTGGACTTCACGAAGTAAACCGCGTATATATGTGTCTGTACAAAAGTTATCCTTGTTTATGGAAAATAAAGGGACTTGTAAAGTAATTAAAAGAAGTAGATCCTAATGCTACAAAGATACTGTGAAAAATAAAACCAAATAGAATAATTGGAAGTATGTCTCCTCGTCCATTCGTAAAATGGTTGAACCAATCTAAGAGTTCTACTCTTTAGTACTCGTTTAGTAAATTAAGGTGCTCCGTTTGGATCTTTTTGTCTTTTTATATTTCACGCTTACTGCTGCCGCCAGTGTTCACAGGTGACTTCGTTTCTTGGCGATAAATGAATAACCAAAAGTCTGCATGTAGGCTTCCAGTGTGTGGATTCTATCGGTATACGAGGTAAACCGCACACATTTGCTCCTTCGGACAAGTCTGTGTAAAAAGATCGCATTATTTATTCATAAGAATTTAATGTAAATGATTTCTGAGTAGAAATATTTCAACGCAGTGGTAATAACACAGTGAAAAATGAAATCTTCACTTGAAAATTTTTAAAAAAGTTTGAGTTGCCCGAGGCAATATTTGGAACTTCTATTTAAGAGGCCCTACAATGAGAACGACGATCGCATTTTATAAACATATTGAAATAAAATATTGCACGTCCGTGCCTCTCCGCAGTAAAATAAAATAAAACATTCCGTTGATCTCAGGCGGACGTATAAGTTTTTAAATCTACTCCGTAACCCGAAGGCATCGCGAAGGATGGGAAAAAATATGAAAAATGGACAACATTCGCATTTTAATGACGCAAACTGGTGATGTACCAACTTAAGAGACGCACGCGTATACGAACAAGAAAAACCGCATCTCCCGTCGAGATCGAGGTGGCTGTACGAGAATAATAAAGTTGAAGAGGGAAGCAATGTAAAATGGTCGACATAAAATTTTGGGCCCATCGAAACCGATATTTTTTTCTTTTTATCTCCTCACTTCTATTCGTTTTTCTTTTTTTCTGTTTTAGGGTTCTATTCACGTTTGTCGCTGGCGGGTATCAGCCCCATGATATTTTTGCTTCAACAAAAATATCTTTTCAAGTCTCTATAGGCTTTCTTATGAACCTATTTCCTTTCTGCGCTTTACAAAATTACAATAACAAGTTAATAATTAATAATATATTACATGCAGGCGTCCCAACCTTCTGGAATTGTAAAATTGCGCCTATTGTGTAAATACTGTCTAGCTAAAATTTTCTGTTGAGATAAAAAAATTAAAAATATTTCCGTCTGTGCAGTTTGTTCGACATATAGCGGAATCATGGATCTATCTTGTTATTTTAAATGCATCTTGACGTGTTCTCAAATTGATAGATGAAATTAACTTTGTTACATATAAACGACATGGATGTTTTTAGACTAGCCATTATTAGAAAAATAGAAATGTGAAACGTACAATCGATTTGAAATTAACATTCTTAGTTATTAGGCATACAATCTCATTTTCCATTAAAAATAGCCTAGCACATGATTTTTCAGGTAAAAGAAACTTTATCAAAATAAAAACCTGCCACGTCTGTCTGGAGAAAATACAAATGGTGATTAGCTTTTCGCTTCAAGCTCATAACTTATTTTTAATTTTCGGGCGTGATGTATATCTGAAATAATGAAACCTTCTCGTTTAATTATGTTCCAACAAAAAGCTATTCCGCTTATAAATCACTTTAAGCACGCGCCTCGGTAATGTGTCACATAAAAACTACATAAAGAATATGTGAGTTTATGTGTGAGTGTGTATACCCTCATACCTATATGCCCTCTATTTCAGTCCGACATAAACGTGTAACATACTCTGTCGACAGATGTTTCTGACATATCCTGCGTTAAGGAAGACATACCGACTTGAAAGAATAAAATAGTTTAGTGCTTGCAACCGGTGTGACTATTCAAAGCTATGTAAACTACACGTAGTTAATTTTAGGGAATACCCGTTTAATAAGAATATTAGTGTTGTTCCAGGTAGCTATCAAGAAGATAAGGGAAGTATGGGAATTGTAGAGGAAATTATTGTTAAAATGTTTGTACCACCATATAATATGATGTAAGGGAAAATATTTTTTTTTTAACAAGAAAATACAACTTTTTAACCGTACGAGAGGATACCACATAGTTCCCGGAATTTTAGTCGTGTGCGTAAACGGACACAGTTACAATCAAACGTCGCTATGTGGAGTTGTGTACACCCCTGAATCAGTGTATCAAGCGGCGCCATTGCAAATGAAACCGTCCTTTGTCGATGTACAATTTGTCACGGTGTTTGCGATTTTTACCAATTTTAGTTCTGTTTTAAGCTCAGTAAGACTGCCGTAAAAACATATAGAATGCAGCAAACTGTAAACATAGTCTATTTAATCTTTAAGAAACAGCTTGTGAACGGTCTTACAAATGTTATTCATTGGTAACATTTGTAGAACCTATCTCAAGAATCCTATCTCGATATTTCCAACTAAATTTACGTAAAATAGCTGATTGTTCGATTATGTGGCCCTCAATCAATTAACACCTCTTAAACCTTTTTAGAAAATAAAAAATCTCTTAAATACCTGCCTCTGAAATCTCTTAATTAATATCCTCTTACGAAAAGAAAGCCGGTGTAAAAGTGAAGGTATTGAAAGGAATTTCGACGGTCACTATTATCCAAATTAATTTTTCCCCGATCCAGACTTTATCTTATGCCGCCGCTAAAATCCGAGGTTATTAAGAAGATTTAAAGGACTTAAAAATCTCACCGTGTATCTTGACAAAATAATCTTTTAATTCACTTAACAGAATGCAAATATCTTGCGGCGAAGAAGGCCGTAATGATGTGGTGTGACATTTTTGGCATCCTGACAAATCCCGTCTATTATTTCAATTTGTAGACTAGCTGTTCGGTGGTGAATTCCTTTTGTTTGCAATTCAAATTACAGGTGCTAATTGGATCTAATCGTAATAATTACATGCATAAAATTACTTAAAAGGGATAGAATATAACAATGCACAATAAATACGTTTGCTTACGTAAAAAGCTAGTCTTGTACACTGGCCGCAATTAAAAATACACCACCAAAAAAATTTAACACAATAATCTTTATTAGTATCACAAATGCTTATACTACTTATAAACATGTAAATGAAAGACAATTCAATAAAAGAAAAATAAATAGAGTTCGTTTAGCGCATCTACGCTCTCTGGTGTTAAAGGTAATCGCAATAAAGGCCGGTAGCTACGGAATCCCATGTCCGTAAACTGTCCGTAATGATGTTCGGCGACCGATAGCATTCCGCTTAAAATTTTACCGACTGAAACCGCTGTTGCATAATCAATCGCTCCAAAAGAAAATCGCGGGGGATACCGGATTCGAATCCCGGGCTCGTAACTATCAGCGCGACGTTTTCCGTAGTTGTGCTTACTCCATATTTGACGAACAATGATAGTAAACATTTTAAGATGATCTACGAGCTCCGGCGTAATAATAACTCATGGTCGGCCAATGCCTCTTGTAATTGGCGAAAGCTTTTGGGTGATGTGAGTGTTACTTTTACTGCTGAAGCTGAAAACCGACATGTCCTCATCTTCGAAGAGCACGCTTTTACTTCAAAGTCTGCTATTTGGATTCTGGTTGGAAATGATAAGACCAAGATTCATGGCATAAAAGGGTACTTTTATATCCACTTATTTTTAAAAATTCTTCGTTCCAATATATACATTCCGAGTGGTTTTAAATCAAAGGGGTATAAACCACTATATAACAGGGTTTACGCAATTTTTTTTTGTTCTCTGCCCTAAGTTTCGTTTGAAATACTACGTTTCAATGCATTTTTTTACATAGCTAGAATTACTTTGATTTGACAAAAGAATTCCAACAGATTAAAAGGTTTCCTTCTCACTATTCCAGGTTCCAGGTATTTCTATTTCTATTTATCTAATTGCATTGTAAGCAATATAAAAATTATTTGATACTACAGTCTCTTAAGGAATAATATAATATACCAGTAAGCATTATAACTAAAGAAAACTGTAGATGAGCCAGCAAAAGTGGTTTGGTTTGAAACTAAAAACTATAGATTATATTTCCTCCATACTTCACGTAAGCGTATAGTGGAACACGTCTATAGCATTATCCATTGTGTTCACTATCTAAAAATATATGATCTATATTATTTGAAATTGGTACGCTGGCTCGTTATACGTAGTACATTCATCATCTACTCGGGGTATTCAATTTACACGTATAAATAAAAAGAAAAGAAATGTGTATGGGGACGCCTACTGAGAGAATCGATAAAGTGCCTTGTTCAGGAACGCGCTGACATTGTCTGGGTAACGACTTCGTTAAAATAGAGTACGTACCAAGCACGGTGTACAGACTAAAAAGGAGCGACTCCAAAATACCCGTACAGTAACGGTATCGGATTTTTTAAAAGAAAATTGTATTTTTATCGATGCTATCGCCAATTTCAATACAAAAGTTGCACTATCAACATCTTGCGCAGTATTACATTACGGTAGCTTTTAGTTAAACGTTATTCAAATAGGAATGTGATAGAAAAATAAAGTAAAATATACAAAACAATATTGTCATAATCGAGTGAAGAAAATATATTTTCTTGGATCCAGGAAACACTTTCCTGTGTGATTATGGCATTACATAGACATGTAAACTAAATCTACGGATACATATAGTTTCATTCAGTTGTCCGATAACCTGTACCTTTATGTAAGGTTGTTTAACATAGCAAGATCTATTCCAAAATGGCACATACGGATTCGAAATTCCGGATGGTGAATTTGAAAGCGAAGTGTTTGATAACGAATCGGGATCCAAAGAAACAGTTAAAGGATTTGGATCCGAGAACATGAGAACGAATCCGGATCTGACTACCGGAAAGCCGATACCAATTGGAATACCGGATAGTGGATCCGGATCCCACGAGCCATGTATAGTTTTAGACCCGAATATCCAGGTCTCAATTTTATCGAATACCAACTAGGCCATGCTCAACAATAAACTGGGTACGGAAAATTTAAAATTAGGACTTAGCTCTTATGTGGAAGCAAAAAAGCACTGCTCTAATATCCTAAAATATCAGGGACCCTCCCCAAAATAAAACTACATGACAGAGATACTTATAATATGTCAATAAATCAAACAATTGAATTCTAACTTGGTAAAATAAGAGAAAAAAATTATGTTTCATACGTTTGGTCAATATGTATCTATAAGAAACAACAGCTGCAAACACACGTGTTTTCGAGCCAAACTACTTTATTGCAGTAATTCTATCTTAAAGACTAGAGCATTTCCTTAAGTGTCTAGCATAGAGATCATATTACAAAACTTGAAATTTCGTTACTAAAATTATATAAACTGAACATTCAAAACTCACCTAGCGGACGCTTACTGCGACAAACGCCTAAGAATTACCATAAAACCTGCGCGTGAATGACGAAAAGTGTCAGATTTCCAGGTCAGGTTATTAGCGAATGTGAAAATTCGTACTCCCCAAGTGTTCTGCAGTGGTTCACTTGAGTGAAATTTAAAAAATTATACATTCTCGAGAGGAAATACGCAAGTGTCCCATCTCAATTAAAAGTTTTGGGGAGAATATTTCCGTTCTGAAGACTAGAACTCCCGGGGGCCATATCTAGAGCGCTATTTCTCCAGTGTTTGCTGACGTCGGTCGGAAACTTTGAGAACGATATGTGCTAAGAAAAAGAAAGTTAACAATCAAAAGTATGTTGGAATGAATTTTGGAAGAGAATAGAATGCTAAATCAACGAGAATTTATTTTACGGTTACATAAAGCCCTACCATTCCATAGTGTATGCTTGAATTAATAGTGTTTTTTATACAAAAAAATAAGGTCGCAAGAACGGTTATAATCACTGTTCACTTACGTTAATTATCATACAGGGAATCATTCACTACGGCGACCTATTAGACACTCTTCTGAAAGTAATGCAGGTACTTTCTTGAAGTTTTGCGGGATAAAATGCATAAAGACCATCTTTCTAAAAATCTCTTCAATTTCATGGCACTTTTGATTCATTCAGAAACGGATATTAACTTTCTGTACAGTATGCACTGTTAGCATTTAAATATAAGTTAAACGATAATATCATCGATCTAGGATATACCAATGAGAAATTGAAAAGTGAAAATTTTATTATTGTCCGTCTAGGAAGTATCCGGAATTTATTATTTTTCTTAATTTTAATATATTTCTTTTTTGTTACATCCTAAGACAAAAGTAATGCATCAAGTAGGTTGTGCCGACTGTAGGGAATGGCAAAAATCATATAACAACACCAGCTGTCAAATATTGTTAATTATCAACGGGTTTAATATTTGTAAAATAATGTCGCAAGTAGAAAGAAGAAAGTTGGTGGAATATTTGTGTAGAAAAGGTGTTCAAAACGTTAAAAAATTAGTGCAATTGACTGAACTCGGAAAACGTGCAGTATATGAGACAATAAAGAGGATAAAAAATAGGGGAGATATGAGCCATGCACCAGTTTCTGGAAGACTGCGTAAGATTAGCGGAAATAATCTAAACGCTTTAGTGACTTTAGGACGACAAAACCCGCGCCTAGGGCTTCGAAAACTGGCTAACAGATTTGGAAATCAACGTCAAATAAGAGTGTGTCCAGAAACCGTCCGCATTTCACTGAGAAGGCAAGGTTACTTATCAAGGAAACCAAAAAAAATCCCTGCAATGACACTTCTACAAAAGCAGCGAAGAATAGATTTTTGCCAACGATTTCGAGACGATAATTTTAGTGATGTTTTTATATCTGGACGAAAGTTGTTTTCAGCTTGGTGCAAATCATTTAAAAATCCTATCAAGTTCCGTTCAAATTTCCAAATTTCCCACAAAAATAATGGTTTGGGGAGCAATCTCTCAGCGTGGTGCTACACCTCTCTGTATAATTGATGGCACCGTTAATAGTGCAAAGTATTGTGAAATTCTTAATGGCTTTCTTCTTGAAACGGCTCGTGCTTTATATCCCGAAGGGTGGCGTTTTCAACAGGATAATGCAAGATCTCATACTTCTGCCTACTTTAAAGCTTGGATGCTAGAACAAAACTTGGCAACAATTCCATGGCCAGCAGGTGCCCCAAATCTTAGTCCCATCGAAAACATACGGGGACTAATGAAAAAAGTAGAACGAGCAGCACCAGGAAATAAAGAAGATTTGATTCGGTCAGTTTTACAAGCCTGGACCACTATCAGCGATGTTGTGATTTTATTATTCAAGTAATAAGAATATATACCGTTAAATTATAGCTGTGCTTTTTATTTTCCGGATACTTTCTAGACGGACTATATTATATTTTGCTGGAAATTTTGAAGTTTTGTTAAATGTGGATTAACGGTGGCCTCGAAGGTGGTAACATTCTATGATACTTATATCGTTGAATTTGTCTTTGAAAGATCTGTCTATGTACAACATTAGAAATAAGAAAGTTGATATCCGTTTCCGATTTAATCCAGAGTTCCATGAAGTTGAAAATAGGAAGTACATTGTTACGGATAGTATCGCTCACCAAAATTTTAAGAAGGTACTTCCAGAGATACTTTTTGATAAGCCATCGTCATGAATGAGCCGCATACTACCGGGTTCGGCAATGAAACGGGACGATTTAAAATTTTTATTATTTCTTGAAGAATGAATTTTTTTATTAATTGACCATGTACAATATAAAGTACAAGAACAGCCATTTGGCGTACAATAAACAAAAAAATATATTTTAAACACTACGTTCGCTAAGAGTCCTCCATAGAAATTTATGCATTCGTGTAGTCAGACCTGGAAATTTTGCATGACCACACGCAGCATATTGACAGGTATTGTTTCAATTTCCTCTCGAATGTGTTGCTTGAGAGCTTAGACTTTCCAACAATTCATTGTAAACCAAACAGTAGGCTGTGCTGATGGTGGAGGGCCAACGACATTCGTACCCACTACCAACTTACGAGCTCTAAAGTTCACTTCAAATCATCCCGTTTCATTGTCGGACCCTGTATTATGTGAAATGATGAAACTTGGTACAGGCTATACCATTAAGTACTTATTGTAAGTTAAATCATCCTCTTAATGACAATTACATAAGCGCAGAGAAGCAATCGTCTTACCATGCATTTAATCATACATACAATATACACATTACTAAATTTTGGCCAAGTAAATAAAAGTAGTAATATCGGCAAAATTATTATTAATAATGAAATCTTCCGCGGAATAAAAGGCTGTAGAAGCATGTTAAGTTACACAAGAAAATAGCTTGTGGCATGTTTGCTCATAGACCTTATGTAATAAAATGAAGGCACAAGCTGTAAAGAAACAGTGTACAGCTCCCTACTAGAACAAACACATCCCAAATAAATATGCTTAATGAAACTTACACATTTATCGCATCGCTTCTCTGTATACTGTAATATTCAAGTGTTTGTTAATTCGATTAAATTACTGTAATATAACTAGGATGTAAAATAGCTTTAAATTAAATTGAGTAGCTGTAAAAAGTGATTAATTATTTTATTTTTTATTTGTCTGATTTTATCCTGGCATGTTTTGCAGTACGAGATCCTCCCATTTCTTGATTACTTGCGTGAGATGTTGCTATAGAAATCTTTATAAATATAAGGCCACTTTCCAATTCTATATCCTTATTGCTTTAATTAAATATTTCTCGTATTTGGCATATGTGAAAAATATTCCGATTAAAGCCATGTTTTAAATGTCAATGTTTTCAGGAATAGTTTCATCGTTTCGCGGATGATTTGTTTTAAAACCTACGCTTCTTTAGTGGAGCACTCACGTCAACCCAACAAAAACTAAGAAGCGAAGACAAACATATCATACCAGACTTAACGTACTCGTTCTAATCCTTCGAATAAGGCCTCTCGGGTGGTAATTTATGTTTACAGCGAATTCGCAGAACAATGTCGGACTAATATGTTATGCAGGCATCCGCATACGATGTAGCATATTTTAATAAAGCGTAACCTCCATGCATACACAAAAACACGTTAATCCAGAACGAGAATGGTATGCAAAGAACTCTACAATAGAGGATTATTTCGAGCAGAAAACAGCGAATCTGCAATTTTTGGTTAATAGGAATTTAACGATAAACTGAAGTACAGCATTGCATAAATTCGCACATAGTTACTAACTACGTGTTTCCATCTTTGACAACATAAACGAACGAGCAGTAGTATTACTACTAAACTAGTATTATTATACTGGAAAGAATCTACTGTAATGATATTAACCAAAAAATATAATGCTAAGATAGCTTAGCTTCCTCATGGTATTAATGGAATAATTCACGGCAAACGCAACAAAATGAGAGAAAAAAATTACACTAACACACGGACATGTTTCTGCCTACCTGGCGTCATCAGCGTGGTTTCGTGCGTGGTTTGTTGCGTTTGCCGTGAATTATTCCATTAATTCCATGAGGAAGCAAAGCTATCTTAGGATTATATTTTTTGGTTATTATTTCTGGGCGTTTTCTGATTTGTTCTATAATGATATTGTTTATCTAGGTTGGAAAGTGTTCCAAGTTGACATGTTTACATCTTTAGTTCCCTTTCCCCCGGATAGGTTTCGTAAAAAAAGAGTTCATTAAACAACTTGTACCGCGAAAAATCAAAGTTATTAACGTAAATCAGAATTATATTTTTTTATATAAAAATTTCACTGCCATTTCAAGTTCAGATATGCGTACTGTTGTTCGTATGTAATAAATAAAATTTGAATTATCCTAATAGTAACCAACATCATTTCGACCTATCAAGACATGTCTACATAATCTCTATGGAATGACTTACTCGATTTATGGATGGATGGACGAAAATTAGAAAAATAATCGAGAAAATAAACAAATCTTTTACCGGCAATTTTTCCAACATTTCTCGAGAAAAACTTTTCAAAAAACAATTCAATACCATTTTCACATTCTAACCATCAAAAAAATCTAACCCATGGATTTTGGGATCACTGCCAAAAGGATTTGAATAAATCGGACCCGGGTTCAGGACTTCAGGTTTCAAAATCAAGATATAACGATTGGATTTCGGCTATCGAAAAATCTTGGCCCAAAACAAATATAATAAAGATTTTTGTCTTCTTGTCAACTCCATCCGGGCACACACTGTATAAACAGCCTTTTAATTAACTTAGACCAAACACCTAATCATAGAAGCCCAGAAACATATTGCAACATGTTTAAAGTATTATACGTGAAATTTGCTTATATATAAGTACTTAGTTTCCTGTGGACGCTTGAAGTGTGCACATTACTCAATAATGCCCTTGCTTTGGGTTATTTTAAAGAATATTATTTTTCTAAAAAGAATAGCAAAACCGTGCCAAAAATTAGATTTAGTTAAACATTTAAAAATACAATTAGTTTTTGAGCAAGGAAAAAATAAAACGCAAATCTCAAATAGTAGAAATGTCTTTCGGGTGATGTCGCGTAGTTAAAATTTTACCTGACGTTTCGCTGACCATGCTGTCAGCTTGTTCAGAAGATTTCTAAAGACTGTCTTTAGAAATCTTTTGAAGAAGCTGACAGCATGGTCAGTGAAACGTCAAGTAAAAAAATTTTAACTACGCGACATCACCCGAAAGACATTTTTAATATGGATTACGGTCGTGAAAGCCTACACTCAGCAAATCTCAAATACTCATTGTACCGTGAGATAATCTATGAATCGTTACACAAAGACTGAAAATCATGAAAAATTAAAGAAGTGGAAGAAAATACATCTAAGCTGACTGCTGACTTGTTGGAACTTAAGCTAGAAAGAGAAACTTTTGGGATGACAACCGGCGAAATTGACGGGTCAATGGGTGGGCCGAGTTGACGATTGTGACGGAGTGGGTTGGGTCGAGCTAAGAAACGTAGCGGCCCGGGCCGGATCATGTTAACAAACGAGTCGGGCTGGGCCGACATAATTCCCAAAGTGTACACTTCCACATTAAAACCGCCGCTTATTATTGATATGAGAGCAAGTCCATTGATGAATTGTCAGATTAATGCAGAAAGAAACGGAAACAAACGTGAAGGCAATTTAAAATCTGTCATGTTAATCAAAAGAACGGTAATTAACAGCCTGAAAACTGAATATCAATAAAAATACAGGAAACGTAATGTACACTTACATTATATTTATATTTACATCGCCAATGTTAGCGAACTTTATCACTGAGAAACTAACGTCAATAACACAGTAAATTTGATGCACAATACAGCGAGAACTATGACTTTACTATTGTTACAGTTTTAAAATAAATGTAATAAAGTGCTTATCCCACTGTCTACTGCATATATATTTATATCCCAGTTGTGGTTTTATTATAAAACTTTTAGTGGTTGTACAAGGCATCTATATTTTTATTAAGAGGTCAGTAATGACGTACGCGTGTCTGATTCATGGTATTTTGACTGCTCGAAATACGCGAGAACAATAAAAAGTGGTAAGAATTTAAATTGCGAAGAGTTTAAGTCTTTCTATTTTTGATCAGAAAACATTGTTAAGATTAATATAACAAAGGTCCTATGTCCTCATTATTTACAAATAAAATAGATTTCTCTTATATGACGTTGATTGTCATATGATGCACCCACACCTACAAGGATTAGCTGTATTTTTAGAACCTGGAACCCTCCATTATTAGCTAATGCAGTAGAAATATTTGGCATGCTATCCAGACATATAACCTTTAAAACTTGATCATGATATTTGGAAATTTTGTTAAAAGAACTAAAAATCTTATCTGAGACCAGATCTATGTTACGTATTTATGATATACAGGTGTTCTCTCAAAGTTTAGTAATTTATTTTAACAGGTTGTCCTCTTCCACTTCTCTTTGGATGTTCTTCCGTGCTTTTCTTTATTTCCATTACAATTTATACACTTTTAATATTTCTTTTTAAAATAATTGCTAAACACTTTTCTCCAAAAACTGTCCCAGATACTGTTCGTGTCTGTTTCTTTACCGCTGATCCGTTACATTCTATTAGTTAAACTCATTATTTAAATGGACCTGTGGACGTTAACTTCTCGGCCAAAATGTATCGCAACCTCATCATGTAGAAGCTCCATAATCTGTTTCGTTTTGAAATCTACGTAATATTGACCTGATCGTTACACATCCGGAGTTGTCTTAGTTTCCGGCTTGGAACCACGTCGTTGACGTAGCTTCTGCCGATGTTTTGTCCACATTCTTATGGGACATCATCAGGGATGTTACTACACACTGACTGGAAACTATTCGTTCCGGAGGAGTTATATAGGGGTTGTTTCGGATCAATGGGGCGGAAAAGTTTTGGAATAATAAACCGTGGTTGACACTAGTAGGTTTAATCAGTTGGGAGTTCCATCGTCCAGCCGTCGTCGCGATTTAAATTGTTGGGATGCTTGAAAATTTCTGTGGATTTACGGATTTTTCTACAATATTAGTGAGCGTTGCGACAGAATATGCGAGTAGTCAAAATAGAATTTCTCAAAAAAATACTTTTTCAAGCGAAGCTTTCCACTGAGCAAACGTACTCTTTAAGATAAAAAAACAATGCCGTTAATTATTACTTAATCTTTTCTACCACTACAGATTAACGGCTTAATGTTTATGTTTTGACAAGTGCCCGTATCGTTAGACATGCTCCATTAGGCGCGAGCGTGTTAAAATATCTTTTTGCTTGGATTAACCTCTGATAGCGACTTAAACTTGAGGTCTTTACCGAACATCGTCTAAAAATATAACGTCCCTCTTTTTCTGTTTCCATTTTCATTCGCTTTTTTATAAACCTGAAATCCCTTTGAAGTAAAAGAAGCCTGCAAGTTATGTACTACATTCTGAGAGTAACTATAAGATAATTTATTAACATATGTTTAAACGCTTTCAAGAAAAGATCGGAGAACGTTTGTTAATTTTAATAGTGTGGCTAGTGTTAATTTTAATGTTACAGCTAAGCTTGGTCCGTTGTTTTCCGTTAAGTTGAGCTTGTACGATATACGGGGAGCGAAAATGAACTGTAATATCTAAGTAAAAGCGTATACGTACATATCTGCTTTCACCGTGTACATTCAAGCCGTGTTGCTCATTAAAAATGGGCGTAGCTACGATTTGAACTGCTTTCCGAAACTACAAACTTTTCTAGCAGGAAGAAAATTTGAGTCAAATGAAGAAGTCATACAGAAAGTAAACCAATATTTTGAAAACATCGAAAAAACTCATTTCCGCGAAGGAGTCGCGAAGCTAGAAAAACTTTGGGGATCTTCGAAGGTTTGAATAAGCCCAGGTCCAGCACGAAGCATTTAAACATAGTATTGTAGGAACGCTGCCTATTTGAACTACAATTGTCGAAATTGATTAATCAGATAATCAATTTATGCGCATTAAATGCTCCGTTAAATAGCAACCACCAAAACAAATTACTTTGTCGTTTGAGTGTAAATCTAGACAGGCTAAAATTTTTGGTTAATTGAAGAATGCGATTGAAATCGTGAATGGTCTCTTCAGGAACAGGATCGTGGAAATAATCAATACAACTACACCCAGTCACACGAGGCGATTTATAGTTAGTATTATATTGAGAGTTCCGGTAATAAATTTTGATCTTTTGCAGAAACGGTCACGCCGCTGAGAATTCTTGCCCTCACTCCGCTAACTAATGAAAAACGCCGAATAACTGAGCTATTGTAGCCAAATTTTAATTGCAACATATATTTAAACAAATTATAACAGATAAATACGAAACTTCTTTAAATATTATTTTTGACGACATCTATCAATTACTTTTTTGTTATTTCGACTGTATTATACGCATTGAAAGTATAACACAATTTTCATTCAAATTTTCTGGCAAGTTACATATTTCAAAGAAACATAATTTGTATGTGTTGATTAGAGTAGGTTGAAACTTATTTCGCATCATCCTCTTTTTCTAAATATTACCACAACAACGCAAAACGAAATGAAAAGTGTCTACTATCATCTTCCATGTGCGAGTGTTCATAAGTAACTAAATCGTTTGAAATAACAACCGTTGCCTCCACAAGAAGTTAGGATAACTCTGCAAAACTTTTTATAGAAAAACTCTGTCGAAAACTTTATGATAAACAAAGAATAGTGACTATATAGTTTTGGCAATCATCCTCTACTAAATGGAATCAGATTGTTATCTATATCGGCTTTAGTCCTTTAATATAGTAATGGTTCAAAACTAAGTTCTGGAGAATCGCAGTTAAGTTATTGTTTGTACACAAATTCGTTTTTTTTCCCTTCCTTTGAGAAAGGACATTTTCTATAGCACTTTTTTCGAAATTACTATTAATTAAATTATTGTTAATTGAGATAATTGAAAAAGCATTAAAGCGTTCTGATTCATGGTGTTTTCTAAACATGTTTTAAACCACTATCTCTATTTATTCAATTTATAAAAAAAAAATGCCATGCCGACCCCATTTTGTTACGTAAACGTTTTAATACCGGTGTAGATTTTTAAAGCTACTTTATTTTTACCTTTTTTGCCAATGGAAAATGTTCTTGTTAGTTTTCAAGCAAAAGAGGATGAGTTTATAAAACACAACCCAGGCAGTAAAGAAATTTGTCGAAATAAAATCAATTTTTGGCTAAATTCTCTAGATTAACAGACGAGAAGTCGGTAGAAATACCATAGCATAAGTTGCATTGGATGGAATTTCAATGAGCTCAATTTGATTGACTCATGATTCACCATAAGCTTACATTCAACTAACTATCGGGTTTATCCGTCTCTCGTATGATGTTTTCCGTTATACATTATTTCGCGCAAAGATTTGCTTTCTATTTTTCGAGGTGAAATATCATCCCGCGAACACATAGAAACAGCAGCGGGCAGGATCTCAAATATTATGACGTCCTCTGTAGACCAAGCTTCGAGGCCTCTTTCACGTCCGAATAATCGTTAGTTTTCGCCTCAAAACAGGTCATAGAGAAACTGACTACCTTTCGTAGGAAGCAATTCTGTCCCTGACTACAAGGAAGCGTCACTTCGACGAATGACGGAGGACCTGAGTCGGAATGGGGTGCATGTATGTATTTTTATAATAGTACCAGTAAACATTTCTTCAGATTTTTGTAAATTTTTAACTGCTCGGATATACTGAACCTGCAGAATCGTATTTAATGGTATGTAATGCGATTCCAAGCGATATTTGCAGAGCCCGAGGTCTTGAGCCTCTCATGGAAATTTCATAAAAATATAATGAATAATAATGAGCAATTTGTTGACTTGTTGTTTATTTTATCGTTTGCTATTTAGACGGTAGAGATGGACGGGCAACTACTTGATTAATATCATAAATAATGATTAAAATTTTAGGAATTGGAGTAAGCAAAACAAAATTGTTTTAAATAATTCAACCAGTTGCAAACATTAAATAACACAGGTGTGTTTTATATTCTTTAGTAGGCAACATGCGATACCTCAGTGTGAATTGCAGTAAATATTAAATTACTTCTATGAATAGTAATTTTTTCGTGTTATGGAATTGGGGTAATTCTAACGGTTATTTATACTGCACAAACTTTTAATATACCCTGTAAATATTACATTACAAAATGAATAACTAATGACAATTTTCATATTTCCTTTCATTTACATTACGTTTCCGTGGTTAACGGCAAAACCAGTTCATATACGACTCTAGAGTTTAATATACATACATCGCATATTTTATGTATGTAGCTGTATGTATCGCACGAAGTTACATGAATGTAACTGCCAAGCAATAAATCAATGATATGGAGGTCAATTATCGGAAAAGCGTCGTAAAAAATGCGTTGAATATTTACAGTTAACCTATGTACCTACAGAAAATATAAGCAATAAACAACGTACAAGGCTGCGTTTAATTTATATTCAGATGATGTGCAGGATTTACCTTCAAAAAAACCTTTATCAAATATGGTGGCTGTTTTACGTATTGCTATCACGTAAAGGAAGTTATTTCTAAAATTAGCATTATAGCTGACTTTCTTATCGCCGCAGGTATAAACGTTGTTCAAAATTATAATATTGTAAAAACATGAATGAGGAAACAGGAAAGTTGTTGGTATATAAATGTCCAAATTATATGTATACATTTTAACGTTAAAAGGTTTCAACGTAAGCAAGTTCGAAATATTTATTTCCTTTTTATATTAATTTTAAGGTTACGAATAAAAATCACACATTTCCTATTGGGTATTGTTATATAAAAACCGTATATTGTGCCGCCTTGCAGTTTGATATGGAACAAA
Source organism: Oryctes borbonicus (assembly GCA_902654985.2). Classification (NCBI taxonomy): domain Eukaryota; kingdom Metazoa; phylum Arthropoda; class Insecta; order Coleoptera; family Scarabaeidae; genus Oryctes; species Oryctes borbonicus. The sequence goes on from LR736876.1 coordinate 4,261,642, forward strand.
CAATGAAAAATCGTTAACACGATACCGGAATTTAAGGCCTAAGTTACATTTTCCATCCATAACGTAGAGAAATAATCATGATCAAAATAAAGAGGAATTACTACAGTCCATAATTTATACTTGTTAAGTATTTAATTAAATGGCATCATTTTGAGCTAAATAATGAGGAACATCGTATTTTCTTTGATAGATTCCGAATTATATTCTGTCAAAGTAGCTAGTTTAGAAGTAGAAAACTTACTAGACTTTGTAAATAAGGTAAATAATATTGAGAAATTTAGTACCGTTGATGTTTGTCCGTTTGTTCAATTTTCCTACTGTACCTATTTCAGAAGCCAATCGAGTTCTTAAACCTAAATAGTTGATGATCTCAAAATTAACTTCAAATATATGGCAAGTATTATGAATAACTGGAAGATATGCCAATGGACAATCTGCTGCTTCGAGTAAATTTGAAATGTATATAAACAAAGGCACGGTATACTTTTCTAGAGTCTGACCAAGGTAAATGACATTTTCGCACTTTTTGGCACTAAGAAAAATAGTATTCCAGAGGAAGTGAACAACCAACTTCTGCTTCTAGATAGTTTAATATTTAAAACCAACAAAAAAATGGAATTAGATATCTACAAAAAGGAAACCAACACCAACAAATACATTATAATTAGAGCGCAATTTTCTCGCTTGCCTTCCAGTGGTGTTTAATCGCGAGAGGTTGGGAGGATTCGAACTTAATCACTAATGATTATATAACAACTTTACGAAACAATTATAGACGTGAATTAAGAAAAGCTGAAGTAGCTGCATTTGATAATTATATAACTGATCATAAATATAGCTCTCGTGCCTTGTGGAATGTCGTTAAAAATAAGAGCTCACTAGAACGCAATAAATCTTTCTGACTGCTAATGCTTTAATAGCTATTTTGTAAATATTGCTGAAAATATCTTAAATGGTTTGCCGCCAATAAACACCGATTTCAAGGAATATCTGCACAAGTCTATATTATCTAACGTATCATTTTCATTTCACAAGGTGTCCTTCTTGGAGATTAGGTGTATTATCGATAGTTTAAACAACTTTTCTAGCAAGGACGCTTATAATATTAACTCAAAAATCATCAAAACTCTAAAAAACCTAATAATTTATCCATTAACAAATTTAATAAATCAGTGTATTGAGAAAAAAATATATATAATGCTAAGATAGCTTAGCTTCCTCATGGTATTGATGGAATAATTCACGACAAACCCAAATAAAAGGAGAGAGAAAAAATATACTAACACACGGACATGTTTCTGCCTACCAGGCAGAGATATGAAAAATACTCTCGAAACCACGATGATGACGCTGGGTAGGCAGAAACATGTCCGCGTGTTAGTGTATTTTTTGTCTCTCTCCTTTTATTGCGTTTGCCGTGAATTATTCCATCAATACCATGAGGAAGCTAAGCTATCTTAGCGTTATATTTTTTGGTTATTGTTTCTAGGCATTTTCTGATGTGTTCAGTGTATTGAGGCCACTTATTACCCTAAAGCTTTGAAGTTGTTAGTGGTTGCGCCTATTTTCAAAAAGGGTGTTCTTAGCGATATCAATAACTATCGACCTATATCTATTACATCAGTGTTTTCAAAAATATTTGAAAAAGCTTTAAAATTTCAAATAACTAATTATTATAATAGTTTATTTAATAGTAATTTTTTGTTTACTGATTGCCAATATGGCTTTCGGAGCAAATGTTCAACTACTCTTGCCATCAGTACCCTATCAAATTTAGTTTTAAATAACTTCGAGGACAATATTACACTTATGCCACATTTTTCGACCTCACGAAGGCATTTGATCATATTAGCAATTCTATTTTAGCTAGAAAATTAGCACACTATAATTTGTCCACTAATAGTATTAAACTTATTACGTCTTTCCTCAGTGATAGATTGCAGTTCGTAAATTTCAATAGTGTTTCTTCAGACATTCTTACTATTAAGCATGGAGTACCTCAAGGATCTGTTCTTGGTCCCTGCTTATTTTTAACTTATATGAACGATTTAGAATATTGTGATCACAATACAAATTTTATCCTTTTCGCAGACGATACAACAGCTATTAATTATAATTGATCTTTAGATGACCTTAAAAAAGAAACTGATAATATGAACATAAACATCAAAAATTGGTTCTCTGCAAACAAGCTTAGCATTAATCTAGAGAAAACACAGACACTATTATTTACATTCCGACCTTTCGAAAATGTTTCACAAAATGAACATGCTAAATTTCTAAGTATTTACCTGGATGAAACTCTCACTTGGGAAAGTCGTGTTAATACCTTATCCAAAAAAACTGTCATCAACAATTTACTTGATACGATCTTTAAGTTCCAAATTAGCAGTTAATTCTCTAAAACGTGCTTACTATGATCTGTTCCACTCAAGTATGTCATATTGCCATATTGAGCTGGGGCCATTCGTCTCATTCTAATAACATATTTGCTCTACAACGTAAATGTATAAGACTAATATCTGGCGTTGGATATATGAATGATTGCAGAGACTTGTTCAGATCTTTGGGAATTCCATGCTTGTACATTTTTGAATGTGTACTTACGTAAAATCCAAACTTAAATAAATATACACTTAATTCTATGATACAGGGTCATTATACCAGATATAATGACAATTTACGATCAAATTTTCATAGGTTAGCACGAAGTAAGCTACTATGCTATTAAGTATTATAATATTACCCCAAACACTGTTAGGGATTTACCGATTTCTTCATTTAAACGGACAATTAAAAAATATTTGCTTTCTATTCGCTCTCTATTCGGTCGATGAATATCTGAGTAGTAATAGCTATGATATGTTTTTGTACATTTAAATTTATTCGTTTGTGTAAGCACTATTGTTGTGTAATAGCACTAACAAAGATTATTATTATTTCGTTCGGAGTATTTCGTATGTTTTAATTTTAGGGTTTATAAGCGGTAAAAGTAGATAGGTACTTGTAAATATCTTTTAAAGTAGAGATAGAACGATGCACATTAGAATCAAAATCTACATTGATTTAGTCTTTCCCAAAACATATTAAGGAAATACAGTAGTCATATGATAGAATAATTTTTTTTTAATGGAAGAGCCTGCATACTATGACATTTCCAGGTGAGTCCCCGGACGTATGTATAACAATTTCGTACAATTGTTGAAATATTGGATTTTAATTTTGCAAATTTTGCAATATTTATCATTGATCACTGATGTTTTACCTTGATCAACTTAATAAAAAACATATTAATTCAGAGTGAAGACAGAGAAAATTGAATATCATACACCCACATAATAATCAATACGGTATAGTATAATATATCAGAAAAGTTGTGAAGATGAATGTACCCCGTTTACAGAAAATTTACAGATAACATTTATCCTAGAGCATGAAACGTGGTTAAAACCAATGAAATAAATAAATTACACATATATATATTCTGTATTGCTGTAAATTACCGTGTATAGTAATAAAACAATCTATCATCGTTAGGAATGATGTGTTTTCACTGTTTCAGTGCATTAACTACATTGCAATAGTATTGCTTTAAAATAAATAGCTGTCGTAACTTGTGATGGCGGCAAACAACATCATTTATGACAACGATTCGTTAGGTACTGTATGAGAACAAGCTGACTGCTGATAGATTAACCGTGATTTGAAAATCTCAAATATTTGCATTTCTGACAATAAGGCCGAATCTGGCAAGTGACACAAAGGTAAGGATCATATAATTAACGAGCAAATACAAAATTGATATTTATTGTGCAATAAATTAACAGAAGCAGCAGAAGGATGAGTGCATGTGAGCTTTTATAACTGAGAGTTTAACTTGAATAATTGAAATTTTGCCCGTATAAGGCAGGATTAGAAAACAAGCGAATTTTTCGAAAGCATTATATAGCGTATCCGATAACCACGATTAAACTTTCAAACGGAAAAAGGATCAAAACCTTTTTTTAGTCTTACTAGCTTTTCTCCCTCCTATCAAATTTTCGTCCAAAAAAGCATATCTACCAATGAGGATGTTTCATTCGTTTCATTGTTTCATGTATCATTTAAAATAACAATTTTAAATGATACACTTTGTTTATTTACTATATTTTCAAAATATTCCTATGTCTATTTTTAACAGATTTCTATATCTATTTCTTTCAAAGAAACTCAAAATGGCGTAAATTATTATGAGGTTAGATAGGGCCGAATATGCATCAGGTACACAGGTTGTCTCACCGGGAACCTGCATCGATCGATATATGAAGTATATCCATTAGAAAATTTTCTGAAAACTTGGCAGTGCACTAAAGCCGACACGTGCTATTCAACTAAAACACTTTTAATAATCTAACACTTCCGGTTATACTGAAAACAGCTGTAAACTTTGTTATTTTAAAAGGAATTTTTGACAGATGGACGAGGGCCTAATGCAAAATGTCGAGTCTAAGTAGATCTGGAATCCATCCTTCTGTTGCAATATCCAAATATAACAATCGCCTTCGGCTGTAAATATCTTTTTTACGTTGAATGTTAGACATTTGCCTTATTATAGAAAAACGTTGGATATATGAATTATCTGTATGGTGGACATAGGTTGTATTAAAAAAAATGTTTTCGGTATTTGCACTGAACAAAATTTTGTGCTCAATATTGAACATGCTGTATATGTTGAAGATAATATCACGTCTAAATAGAACTAAGCATACAACGTAGCCTTGTAAAAAATTTATGCTAAACTATGTTGCACTCTGAATCTGTTAACAGTAGACTCATACAGCCCATATTGCGTTGATTCATTTTTGGGGGAACTAATCAATAACGTAATAATATGCAGTATGTTCCATTTAAAATAATAAAATAGGCGTCTTGCTTCCTGCTTGTCGATCACCCCGAATATATTTTTGAAAAAACTTTAACATTTACACAATTCTAAAGGACTGGAACATCCCCTACTATGATCTTTTCCTTAATCTAAAATACGGAAACTTTAAGCTGCATTTAAACCTAATGTTGCTTACAAAATACTGAACGCTAAAACATTGAAATATCTTAAGTAAATGGCCGACCATATAACCCTAACATTTTATTCGACGGTTAATACCACGAAGACCTATGCCTCCTAATCACCACGATATAAATAGGTTCCGAGATGAATAGATCGCGAAAGAAGAGTTTCGGGACTTAAAACTCCGCAACCGCTAAATAATTCAGGATTATCCGGTCCCCTGTAGGATATACACTGGGGTGAAAAACGCTCGTTTATCCCGAATAGAAACACTGAGGGCGTTTTCGGCGTTCAATCGAGATTTAAAAGAAGATTTTTGCCTGTAAACGGAAAATATATATCTGCTTCTATTAAGATGCGTTAGACGTGTGGGTTGAAATATAGCAGATAAGAAGGAGTATTGACCTGACGCTTCCGACACTCGCATTGGTGTTTTAAGAAACTTTATCATCAATACTAATTCAAGTGATTCAATTACACGGCTGAAATAATTTGATAATAATACTTTTTATAGCGACGATACTTTACACGTATGGTACAATAGCAAGCACTAATTCTGATTTATTGTTGTGTTTAATAAGTCTCATCCTGTTTCAATGAACAGTCTTCACGTAGCAAAGTTTACTTCGTGCGATTCAATGAAAATTTATAAAAATATATGGAAATGCTATTGAAAATAATAACTTAGATAAATCAAAGAAAAGTTTGAGCATCGATCCATTGCAAGTACATAATATTCAACCGCACATATACAATTAGCTAATTAATTATATTTGGGTGATTCTCATTTGAAAACTGTTAAAATTTACAATTTTTGAAATTACTTTTTAAATAACTACTTATTTATTTTTGTGACACATAAGGGTGGGTCACTATATGAATCATCTTAATAAACAACACATAAGTATCGGCACCCTCCGCAACACACAAGTTTAATTTATTATACAGTAATATAATAAATAGTCCGGGACAGCTGTTTCCAGGGCACGAATGGTCCTCATCATCAACCGGTGACCGAATGATAGATCGGTTAAAACGGTTGAAACGGCCGTCCCGGACTAATTATTATATTACTATATAATAAATTAAACTTGTGTGGTGCGGAGGGTGCCAATACTTATGTGTTGTTTACCATACTACGCCACAGTCCTTGCTATCATTATTGAATCATCTTAATGTTTGAGTAGAAATAACAAGGTTAACCTGATCTGGTGGACAGAATATACATTGGTATTGAGAGTTCGTGAGGGCCAGAATCTCTGATTAGAGAAACGAAACTTATAGAACTTGACAAAAGGTCAATCAGTGCTGGGATCCTCATTCTTACCAGCCATGCTCGCTTAAGGAAACACCTACATCAAATGATTGGTAAAGTAGCAAACGGTTGAGAATACATTTTACCATTTCCCACTTTCTTTATTCGAGGCACTTGTGACCCCAGAGAATTGGAAGATGACTTCACTGGGTGAACTTCTGGAAGAAGCAAGAGGAATGGATCTACCATGCGAACTTTGGGATTATATGGCCGATCTACAATAGACTTGATTGATCGGCGTTGTCAACATAAATGCAATGTAAGATCTGTCAAAATAATTATCAGAATTAATAAAATTCGTAATAATTAACTTATTTAACTTGTTTGGCTCTCCTACAATTTATTATTTGAATCGCGATAATACTGAATAGCAAAATCAGATAAATTTACTTAATGTCTATTGAGTATCACAATAGCATATTCTTTCGCTTTCGCCTCTTGTCAATTTTCGCTAGTTTTAAAACATATTTTACAACAATAAATTATTCCAATATTTTAACGTTGGACATGTTTGAGAACATTACCCACAAAATTATATGTAATATCAGGTAATTTACCCATTAGGAACTAATAGGTATTGTATGCTATTTACTGGCATGAAACATAAGCTATTTGTTAATAGAAATGCCTAACTAACTGCTACGATAAATATACGACGATAATAATACAAATAATAGATGGAGGTTAGATTAAGAAGGAAAACAAAAAAGATATTAATATAATGAACCGCACATACATAAAACTCCCATATGCTACGTTCAGGTTTTCTACATTAGTTTATAAATACTTTTATAAATGTATGATGTTGTTTAAAAAGAGAATTTATACGTTCTAAGTTTTCAAATAACATCTTAATCAGAAATTATGTTTTCTCTAATGTAAGTAATATATCTTAATTATTTATTAATTCTGCAAACCAAACTTTAAAGTCATATACTAAAGCTACTTTTTACTGTAAATTTTTTATTAGTAATTAATTGCTAATATGGACAATGTTCAATTTTACATTAAATTTACGCAATAGTTGTGTGTGTATGATATGATTATCACCAATTTGTTCAATTTCTAAAACAAGGTTTTTTAAGAATTTCGGATATGGTATTATCTGTGGATTCGAAGCGTACCGTTACAATTTTTATTATTTATTTTATTATGGTTACTAATAAAATTATTCTTAACAGGTAGAAACACATTTCAGATAATGCCTTTTATATACTCTCTTTTTCGAATATTTCAGGGAGTATAATATAATAAACATAATATATACGCGTATATACGTTTTACGGCATTTTTATGCATCATTAAACCTTATTTCTGTCTTGTATATTTACGGCTATCAATATCTTTTGAACTATACACTTACACATATACTTCGAAATATTTCTGGCGGATATCTATTATAAAGCAATAAAAATAAAATTCTGTCCATATGATAAATTTAAAATAAATTAAACACTTTAGGCACACAGATAATACACGGTAGTAATGGGCGATTATTAGAAAGTCTTAGGTAAAACCGACCTTAATTTTATAACCATAATAACTGGTTAACAACTGGTTATGTGGAGTGTTTCGATCACATTAATTGCTTGTTGTTTAGAGATCTCTGCAAAATTTATCCAAATACATATTTGAGCAACCGTTTGAAGGTTATCACACACCTCGAAATATTCAAAGTGAAAATGTTTTTGAATTGATTGTAGCCACAGCAAATTTTCAGATTCTTTCAATTCGTTACTTACAAGGACAGATTGTTGCAGTTACCAGTATGTGCTGTTAGAGGAAGAAAAGAGAAGCAAAAAGAATTTTAAAAATCATTAAGATCTGAACAAAAAAGCAGACTAAAAGTAAAGAATACCTATATATATATATAGATAATTAATTAATAAAGTTTTAGTTGTTAAAAAAATAATTTTTAAACTACCAGTAACAAAAGGTTAGAAGCGAACTACTACCTTAATGCTTGTTTGCTTGTTTATTTTGTATGCAACACGCAAATCCATAACTTATGCGTTTTAAGGAATTTGCAAAACAAAGTACAATTGATGATGTTGCTCAATGTTAGAAAATTGTGCCTTTTACAAAATATTCTATATATTAATTCAACAGTGTTTTCTATAAAACATAGAAATACATAATAACATAAGAATACACGGATAATAAATTTTTATTTATTACTTAAAAATAAGCATAAAAATGTTGTGTCTGCACTCAAAAAATAGATATTACCAGCCATGAGACCTATTAATATAATTTATTATACCATTTATTATTTTACGGATAGCCAAGGTTTTTAATGAGATATTTTAAAATTAACGAAACAATTGATTCTGCGTAAAGCGCTGTAATATATATTATATTAACGGTCCATATTATCTTTAAATTGAGAAATACAAAAATTGCTAATAAAATATAAAAATCTTTGCAATAAAGGTGGCTGTGAAAGTTCTAATATAAATTTTATGTTAAAATATAATTCTTCCTAAAAAAGTGATTACATAAATATACTGCAAGTGGCAAGTATGTAATAAACCATATTAAAATCACTTTTTTTATCTCTTCGTATTACCCGAGCTTCTTCTATACTATTAATTATTTACTTTCGTGATTATTTTAAATTTTTTTCTCTTAGTAGTATAGAATAGTGACAATTTCGTAATTATGTGTTTGCATTGAGATGTTTCAAGTATCCGACTTCAATGACATACCTACAGAGTAAGTAGCACAAGGACAACCGCTTCGGAAGTACCCCTATTCATGTTAAAGGAGGAATATTACGGGTCTATTATCAAATTTCAACGAGGCATTCGTTATATAACATTAACACAACGTACGCTTCAATAATTATAGTAAAAAGTTAAAAGGAATAAAAAGAAAACAAATCTAATTAAAAGTTGTATTTACACAAGAAGGGCAATTTTACAATTCCAAAGTTGGGACACATGTACGTATTTCAAAACTTGGCAAACATATATTTTGGATTGTTACTTTAAAACATTGTAATATACGTAGGCAAAAGCAGGTCATTGTTTAAAAATTCCTTGGAATATGGCGAGGGATCTCTGTTCATTGTGACGTCAGTTTAATTATTTTTATTTGACTACTTTACTATATTTTGATTTGATCTCAATAATATTATTGTACGCATCGTTTCACATGATCTAGTAGAATTACATACGTAACAGTTTGAAATTTAACACTCTCTAAAGAGTGTTCAAATGTTTCCTATTAGAGTTGGACAGCCCGGATAGAATTTTTCCAAACTCATAAATTTGTTATTAAATAACTTGTAAGTCGACATACCCAAGACAAATTTCCATGTACAATATAAAAATATGTAAATATATGCAATAACCGTAGATATATTGATATATGTAAAATGAAGATATGTATTTATGCAATAAGCACATATACCTTCCGACTTTAAATTGTAACTTGTACATTTTAGAATATTCTGATAAGTAGAAATAGTGATTTACAGTACTTGTTAGTGGACGAGAAGATCAAGCTTGCGCTCACTATTATTAGTTTGCTTAGAAATTCAAACAACATTCCTCTGAACAATTATATCATGCGATAATAATTCATAAAATAAAACTAAGATGTATAAAAAATGTAACGATTTAAGATTAAGAAGGAAATAAACTAGTCCCAAACCTAAAAAGAAAACAATGAATTGCGTCAATAAAATATTTTCATTTGGAACGGGTCAAGATTCAAGCATTTAACGAATTACACTTACTAAAGAAAGTCACATTACGAACATACACCAAATCCTTTTTCAATAAACTAAAGGAGAATCTCTCAATAATTAAACTAAGATTAACCATTTGGGATATGATAATAAAATGATAAATGATGAAAAATCGTAGCTTAGCAATTTAGAATAGAAAGTACAATCATCCACATTCACAATTCGTTTTAAATCAATAATATTTGTATGAACACCATACCTTGTTACAAAATGCCTCAGGAGACTGCCACATTAAATTATGTTATTTTTTATATCAAATTATTCCATTTAATATTACAATAATAACGTATGTCTCCATATAATGAGAATGATTGTTTATAAAATTGATTATTAAAGGATTAAGTTGTTGTAGGAGTACCCACAAAAGGAAATTTTGAAATAAAAGAATAGGGCTACAAAAATTCGTGATGCGATGATTTTGCACCGCGAATTAATGCACATTCTGAAGAAGCTTTGCTTTCGAATAGAGGTTTTAAATCAAATCCAAGATTATTTATTTTTAAATTATAAAAATGGCGACGATTTCCGAAATAATCAACATGCTAGAATATTTTCTCTTATAATGTAGTAACATAATAAATAAATAAAGTAATAAAGTAAAACTCTCTGCATTCTATCATTGCGAATCTCCCTATTTAACCCCTAAACATTCTTAAACTGCGAACTATTTTTTCCATTTTTTTTTACCATCTATGCACTTATTTTTATTAAAACGCTCTCTTGTTTTAGTGTTAATAAATAATTCCAATGCTCATAACTAGATTACAAAAATGAACTTACCTCAATCAAGTAGTTATAGACAAAGTCTCAGTTATTCGCATTTCATACACAGACGTATTGCTGTTTAACTCTACAGAAAACCAAATTGGTGATTTACACAAAAGTTTTTAGAAGGTATTTCCCCACAATTTATCGTTTACAACAGAAACTAGTCGAAAAAATCGCAACATCTTTACACGGCCAAATGAATGAAATAAATCTATGACGATGTTCACCTCAAAATCGTTTACTTGTTAACATTACAGTATTCTATCGCATTTACAATCTAGGTGTGCTTCTAGTGTGCAACTGCAAACTCAACGCGAAAATCCTTGCAATCAAAACAAACGTTGCTATCCCGATATCCACCAGCAAAAGATTTTCGTTATATGCGTGTATTTGAATAATATGTGCGTTTATGTGTGCGTGTATTTGTGCAAATGTATGCGTGTGTTTATCTATTTGTAAAGGTATTGTAGTGTGTGTGCATGTATACAGGTATAAAAATGTCCAAAGCGAGCGTAAACGGCGAATGGTGGTTTTAGGAGCCCGGGCACCAGATATAAACTGACGTTGAAGCTATAGCCGGCAACTCGCTAGGTATATCTGTTCCCATGCGCCGCTACCAAAACTCTACACGGTCTGCTACGTAAGTGTATTCTAACGCCGGACGCACATCCCCTAGTCATCCCTACCCTGTTCACAGTCACCCTAAGTGTTCTCTTTTCGCTCCAAACTGAACTCTATTTTAAATATCTTTTCCACTCCTATAGGCCCCGAGGTCGCTGTGCACAGCGCCTCTAGTACATATTCTGTCTTTAATCGCTTCTTAATTTTTAATAAAATCAAATTTCCCTTCACGCTTACTTTGTTATCTTCCCAGACAAAAATAATCACATCATGCTGTCTTGTTGATTTTCCCATTCTACAATAAAATGCAAGAGAGGTCCAGACATAATAAAACTAATGCTACATCTTTCAGTTGGAATTGTTAAACTGGTAAAAGAGTTAGGCATATGGTAACTTTCGATTATTTCACCTAATACAATAATACAATCTGTAATACATTTGCAGGTAGGATCAGAAAAAAGCTAAGTTTTGAAAAAATGGTTTTCGATTTCTGATATTTTCAATAAAACTGGTGTCGAATTCGAATTTTGCATTTTTATAAACAAAAAAAAAAACAAATATACCGGGTGTCCGTTTAAGAAAAATAATTTTAATGATCGGAATTGACCAGTAATGCATCTGCTGCACATTCACGCTACCTGCACTATTAAAAATGGCCTCATCTGGCCATAAAATATTAGACAAAAAAAAAATGGGTTTTTTGGGTTCAAAATCTCGATCTGCCTGTGATGGGGTTAGAATTTATGGTCTTTTACGAACACACCAACGCGATAACCCTAGACCTCTCGAAATATCTCGTATACTAGATTGGGGATAAATCTCAACATAGACGAGAACATTATCTTCATTACGACTTAGCCGCTGTCTTTGCAAAGCGGGAGTGTGCCTCATTTAACAAGGCGAGTGAAAACTTTCCTAAAACAATGCCGACTTTTTAAGTATCGTACGGTATATTCTCGCGATGCAATACTTGCATTTTCAAAGGAATGGAAGTAAATAACTAACATGTCATAAAGTTCATAATTACAATATGACATTTTTTACTAGTTATTCAGTATATTTACTTCTATCTCAACTATGGACACATTCTCTGTTAACACTCACAAAAATGAATATTGTGTTACAGTGTTAAGAAAATCTATTCAGCATTACCTGGACCACTAACGTCTTTCCTGCCCTTATGGCCTGCTTAAGTATGAAGTATCGTGTTCTATACTAGATATCATTTTCTTAAGTTTTTTAATTGGGCCCATATCAGCTCTATTTGGTAGAAGATGCAGTAATATGGTGCTAAGTGTAACACTATTTGTCTTGTTCGTTTGACTTTCAAGTGCACATAATATTCCTTGACATAACGCCTTGATTACATATAACGTTTTTTTCGTGTAACACCGTCCACAATGCCATATGCTAATACAAATTTTTAATCTTTAAACGAGTGGAAAATAATAATAATAATAAATAAAAATATGGAAATGAAGTTGCACCACCTTTAAACTATTCGAATGCGTTCTTAGCAAAATGCTTTCTGCGAATATTATCAAATAATAACCGTTGCAACGTGAAATCGATCAGTTTTTGTTTGGTTTTCCTGTAAGACCAGGTGTCCTGTTGCAACTACGTGCAATTAATGTGTAATCCCGTTTCATATAAGATCCAACTGCACCATATGCTCGTTATCCGGTTCGAAATGTTGGGCTTCGAAACAAGGGCAACCATTCTGCTATGTTGCGGTGTTATAATGTATGATAATGAATGGTCGAAGACTATGAAGAACGAAGAGAAAGTTTAGATGGATTGCGTATAATTATCCTTCGCGAGGACTTCCTCTTCAAATTGTCAGATGCCAAAATAAGTCATCAAACTTCGATCCGTGCAGTTTACAACCGTAGAATTCGTATAAGGTTCAAAAGCTATCGTTTTTAGTGTAAAAACATCAACATCGGCAGAAAACAAATGAGAAGAATGGAAATGCGCAATGTTTAGTGATAAATTATCACTAAAGAAGATTTTATCAAGACAACACATCTTTTAGTGACTCCTTCTTCATGTATTAAACTGCTGTAACAAATTGTTATAATAATAAACAATAAGACAAAGTTAATTCTAGTTTATATTAAGTGTTAATACATCTTTTTAATATTATCAAATACTTGAAAATGTTAACGTTCTTTTCCAATTTGATATTATTGTCCACTGTTTAGAAAAAGTAGAAAAATATTGTCAGATTTATAATTATTGCATGGAAGTACTGAAGAATATTTTTTACTTGCTCTTTGATCCAATATTCATAATGTCTATAACACAGGATTAACTCCGTATTATAATTTTTTTCCCTGTTACTGTAGTTTCAGAAATGGCCGGTAGACCTCAGCCACTTCGTAGACGATCGCGAATATTTAAAAAATAAATTAGTGCAATATGTATCCACCATAAAGAAATGTTAATTGCCAGATGTAAATTGCTGAACTCCTCGAAATGACTTAAACACAAAGCCAAAGTTTATGTTTAGATCCCGTTAGATACATAATACAGGGCAATTATTAACCCTTCATTAAGAGCGCTTAAGATAGGTTACATTTAAAATACATGGTTCCTGCGGCAAACAGACCGATAGTGTGATTATTACACGGTTAATGGCTTTTAACGCTGTTTATCTGTTTCACCTGATACTCCCTTACAACTAAATAATTCATTAATTAACATTGAGGAGAATGTATGTGTCTCTCTAATGCATGTATAAATGTTTGAGGGACAGGTTCTTTAGGTGTTTGTAACATAGCATACTCTGAAATACATATACAGATGTGTATTTATTACGTATTTAGACAATATAATTTGCCTATGCACTTAAAAGCCGTTGATTTCATACTTTATCCGGGACGAATTTACTATCAGGGAAAACAATAATTTACGTTACTTAACTTATTACATTATTAAGGAGCTTTCCATAATAACTAATACGAAATATGTTAAATTGACACAATATTTTAGGCTTCAATAGAATGCTCTTATCCGCCATATAGATGACTGCACTTATACAGGTATTCACGAAAATGTTAAATATTTGTTATATAAACGCACTACTATGTTCTATATAAGTCTGCTTTCAGTTAACTGAACAGTAGTATTACCCTAATTTTATCTAAACTTATTATCGTGCTTACAGCAACGTTTCCTGTAAACCCGTTACATACTTGCTTACTTTTCATATTCTCTCCTAGGAAGTGAACACATCGCTACTTAAGTGTGTTAAGCGAAGGATGGATGAGAACTTTACAAACGTGTTCTTGCGTAATTTTGTGAAAAGCGCTGAATTAATATATTGAGCATATGTTAAATATGTGCATTAGATTGCGGTCCATAACCTTTAGAAAATTATTTACACAGCTTTTAAACTTAGTGCGTGGGTGAAAAATATACGAGGGTGCACTTCTACACTGATAGAAAATTTTCTGTAAAATTACACTGACGCACATTGGTTATTTGTGGCCATTAGTAATAGTGTGCTTAGATATGTGACATAGATTTCTCTTACATATACTGGTGCATACTTTTTGCTCAAAGACGAAGGATAGAGCTTGAACGAGGATCCACCGCGTGCTGCAGCCGCTATATTATTAATTGAGAGATCGGAATATCCAATTTTCGACGAGGCTAGAACAATCAGGTCGAGTCTGCAGTTATTTGTTTGAATTAATGTTTGTAAAATTAATACTTAGGGAGTTAATTTTTGTTAAATTTTTAAAAATCCGTAGAAACTAGCTAATGTTTTGGCGGTTTATTTGCTTGGTTTTACCGCAAAAAAAAAATAATATTCATAATAATAAAAAAATACGTGTTTTTAATTATATAGTTCATTTAATAAACATGTAAGCCCACTAATAGTAAGGTTAGAAAAACCTTCAAAATAATGTAGTTAAAACGAAAATCCTCCATTAGATAAAATACTCTATTGAAAGTCACTACACGATCGAGGCGAACCCGTATTTTCAACGTGTAACTGGCTGCGAGAGTTTTCCGCCAAAAGCCAGGCCGCACGTCCCTCCGCTCCAGCTTCCTCTACTCTCTGAAGGAAGACAGAGAGTTCCATTGATGACAATGCGCTCAATGCGTCATGACGTGCGACTATTCAACTGTTCGCATCAAGTGAAAAAGAGAAAAAGCTGGTGAGCAAACACATGAAGTACGAGAAAAAAGGAGAAATACAAAAGAGCGGATAGATTCCCGCAAGATGTTTAGGCCCTCTGGTTATGGATGCAGCTTTGACGCATTTGATGCCGAAGCGGTTGGAAGAAACAGAAAGAGGGTGAATTTGCGATGACTTTAATTTCATTTAGCGTACCCAAAAAGATCCTGTCCGCTACGAAATGTCAATACGCTAGCTTTTTGGGGGAATATTTACAAATGCAATTTGAACGTAATGGTACAATAAAAGATATTAGCGGTGCTTTAAATCAATACGTTTCCTACTTCATAAAATTCTTTCAGTATCACACGATCAACAAAAGCTGCTAGCGAGTATCTCAACTTACGTACGTAGTAAACATCTTGAGAATTCGATTCACGGTTGCCAAATCGTCCAATCATATACGTACAATCGTGGGCAATGAAGAGTCGTGCACTTTGCCAAATAAAATGTTAAGATTTGTCGGGGCGGTTCGATTCCATCGTGTATTTTCCTTGAACTTTGTATACATTGTACTAGGCGACGGAAATACTCGAGGAAATCGAATCGTTGTGCACGTGCCCCCGGTTACGTCATCCTCCACTGCCGTCGACATCGCAACAATAAATTGTATCAAGGGCGTAAAATAGAATGCAAAGTATAAATTACAAGAAATTAATGAAAGAAAATCAAATTAATGTCATCACCAGGCTCCATAGATGCAGCGGAAACTTACAACGTACAAGTTATCACATTTATAAGAATTATGGAAAATATCCGTATTTAGCTGTACAGATTCTGAACGACTATAAGCAATTCTACTCAAAACATGTATACAAAAGCAGTTTTTTAAGAATAGTGAGAGGTAAAACTCATAGGAAGGCCAAGACGGTCTATAGAAGTTTCAAAAGATCTTTTTAACAGGATTGTCTATTAGTTTCTATTAATAATTTTTAAATTGTACCAGTTTCACGTTAAAAAATCGGTGATTTTTTATGAAAATGATTGACATGTTTTTATTTTATTTAATACACATGATAGATGCGAAATGTTCAAAATTCTTACTTGGAACTGCGACTACTGATATTTGGAAAATTGAACAAAATTTAGTAGATTCCTAACACCAGCGGAGCTAACTCACTTAAAATATTTTAACATGTCCGCCTATTTCTTCATGATTTTGTTTACCTGTATGTACTGCTTTTGAATTGTTTAATCTCACAAACGCTCCCAAAACTGTTTGAGTTTTAATAATAAAATTGTTATTGTAAAGTGTTTATGGACATTTTACTTCTATAAAGAAATACTCAGAATATTAGAAAGCATTACAGATAGTTGCATTTAAGTAAGAAAATGTATCTCTTGCAGCTTGAAACTTATCTACCAAAGTGGTCACGTACATCAGGGAACCCCAGATATAAATTGTTAAATTCGTGGTTCATTTTTCATTCCCAATATATTTTTAAAAGAGACGCACCGCACCTGGCTTAGAAGTACGTACATATGTGTATTACACTCCATAGAGAAGTATCCGAGTAGTTTTACAGTTTATCTAAAAGAAACGTCAGCTCTATGTAATCGCAAAGGAGCTGTAATTAATAATAAAAAAAGAATATTTGAATATATGAGTTAGTGTAATATACAATAGTTTTGAAAATTGTGTTATTGATTGCCGTAGTTCAACGTTGAAAATTACGATATATACCTTGAACAACGAATACGCTTCTACATATGAGGGTAGTTTGCAAAGATTCCTGCCTAACACAGAAACTAGTATTTTTATTTGTCAAAATTAGTTTTGTACTGAACGAGCTTTGAGCCTAGGAAACACAAAAAGGCGCTGAGGACCAGATCTGACGAATAGGGTGGTCTATCGATTCGAACTCCAGTAACGCTGAAGTGTTAGACAATGCGTTGTTTTGGTAGAACAAAACTTTCTTTTTCCAAAATGCGCCGTTTCCCTACAATTTCATATTATCAAGTGATGATGCGTAGTATGCCCCTGTTATTGTATTGTCTTTTTCAAAATAGTCATTAACACAATTCCATGATTATCCTAAAAAATAGTCTCTATTATTTTCCATGCTGATGGAACAGTCTTCGCCTTTTTCGGAACCGATTTACCCTTCGCAATCCACGGTTTCGACTGTGCCTTGATGATTATGATTTACCTAACTTTACCATATGAATATGTTACCTGAACTATTTGCTTTTGGACCAAGAAAAACTTTTATGCCCTCTTACTGTGTTTTTTTTAACTATTGCTATAGGTATTTAAAATCATCTGAGAGAGCTCGATGTAATTGTCTGTATCAGATATATTTACGAGCATCTGTTTTACAGTTTTAATGAAATGGCGGTGAAGACTGCGGCAGTAAAACGGACAAATTCTTAACTGGACACGGTAAAAACGCCGGTCGTTTGTTTATCCCTGTTGTTGGCGTATCATCCTCCTCACTCATATCGCCAAAAACCCAACTAATTAACAAACCGAAAAACCGAGAAAAAAGTAATTTAATTTGTACGGAGCGCGTGGGTTCGCGCCGACGTACTACTTCCTGCGAAACGTTAGCTGCAGGGCAAAGCGATTTGGAATAAGATATCTCCATTCCGTTCAACCCTCTCCGTGTACGACACCCTCTTCGTCTGCCAGTCGATACGCCATAGCTCTAGCCCGATAATATTAACGTGGAAAAAGCCACTATTGACGTAACGATCGAAGCTGTGCCACGCGCTTGCGTGCAACGAATTTATGAGCTTTCGTTCGCTCTCCTTCTCAACGAATTCGTCGCGACTTTAGCGAAAAGTTTCCTGCGAGAAACAGAAGCATACAATCCGCGTTCCCGAATTGTTCACACATGTAAGCAACGTGTTGCCTCAACACTGATTGTCACTGAATATGTTTGTGTAAGTTGTTGATGAGACGGTTAGTATCTAATTTTATATAATGCAAAAATTGTAGAGGAACAATGTGCAGGATAATAAATTTATACGTATAAATACAGCGTGTCCGAACAAAAGATTCCTTTCTTGAGCAATTTAGGGGAACGTAGGATAGAAGTTTGTTTTTTCTAATGGAACATGCTGGTTTTTGAATACCTCTCTTGAATTCATGTTAACCTTCTTCAAAATTCCCTATACGCATCTATGTTAGTTTTCGAGATAATTGAGATAATTTTGAGGTTTCTGTGAAATACCGCAGATTCTTTAGAGGCCGATATCTCAAACACCCTACATGTTGGAGCAAGGGTTCAAATTTTATGCAGTTCAGTATTTCTTAGAGCTTTCAGCGATACACCGGGGTTTTTTCTATACAGATCAGATGGTCATCGATATCAAGTTTGATTCAGTTATTTTTTTTTAATGGAGCACTCTGTATATTTCTACGTTCGTGCTCACAAGCACATCATCAGACTAGCTAAAAAATAACTTACTTTACTAACATGTCAAGGTAAGAAGTTGTTTAGCTACATGGATAAACTCCAATTCGTTCATTTTCAACCTGAAATAAGAAATGACCTAATAAAGTTGCTGAAGATTTGTTTAGAGCAAGATTTCTTCCAATTCAACAATAATCTTTACTCGTTACCCATTGGTCACAAGTGATGAAGTAAACAGATCATCGGTCTGCGGTTGTTTGAGGAAAATGCAGTCTCCTTTATTCGTTAACTCAATTACTCAGAACTCCATTAGGAGAATAACAATGGAGATAATTTAAAATAACAAATCTGATCTTCAATTAGACATCACAATAAAATAAGTGTAAAATACCTTCAACATTTTAATATAATTATAAAATAAAGTTTCAACACTTACTTAAGAGGAGGAGAGAAATGATTGTTAGTGAATAAAGGAAGCTCCTTTCTCTTCAAACCACCACAAACCGATTCCCCTTGTACTTAATTAATTGCTTCCTAACGTTGTAGGATCATAGTACTTCTTTTCGAACTTTACTCATTAATATTATGTCTATTTAGATTATCCCAATTTAACAAAAACGAAATATGTATTTTTTTAACGCCACTTTCTTATTCCGCAGCTCTCTATTGAATATCATATTTATATATAATATATTTCAATCTAAAAATTACAAAAACACCCGTAGCCACTAATAAGTGACCGTTTTAATAGGTTTTGGGTATAAAGTAGTCTAAAAAAAACATATTTTTGTACGAAAATACATTAATTGGCTATACATCAAGAATGAACTTTTAATGCATTACGTTAATATTAATAGCCAAGTCGATGTTTGCGGTTGTTGCTGCGCCTCGATCGTAAATATTTACCGGCAATTTCAAGATTAATTGCTTGTGAATCGCTAAAATTAGAAGGATTGTGCCATAATTTTGAAATGAAAATTAATTGAAATAATAAATTTGCTTGAAGAATGTAATAATATATAAAATAAGCAAGAATGCACTGTCACGGAAGTTCTTTAAATTTCGAATTTAGAAATCTTCATAACACTATTTAGCATTTCAAAAATGGATTTCTTCAAAGGTCATTTTTAGATATGTCATGCAATCCAATCTTTGTCTGAATAAAAGTAAAACACCAACTTCATTACTATCCATTAAAAACTTAGCTGAGACTCCTCGCTATACTTTATATATTTATAATAAACTAAATTGAAAAGTATATATATATATATATATATATATATATATCGATTACGTCAAATAAGTTGCCCACAGCTACATTTCCTAAATTTTTTTTTCTTCTTCCAATAAGTATAAACAAAACTAAAATATTTTTGTGTGCTTGAATGTGCAAAGCTCAAACAAATTTTTGATCGAGGAAATATTATATAATTTTATCAAAAGGTTTTTAGTCAAGTGCTTTTGCCAACAAGGATGTTTAAAATTTCACAGATCTGAAAGATACACAACTAATGAAATTGTTGAGCTGAAGTTCAGCTTTATTGCAGAGAATGATAGCTTAGTTAGCGGAATGTGCATCCAGTGTTGCAGTAAATATCATAGCGATGTATTTCAGTACAACTAAGTTAACAAACAATAAACAAATATAGCTTTGGAAACAATTTGGAATAAAGTGTGCGAATAAAAGTGGCCTAACTTTTCATACAACGGTATTATTTTTATCTTTAATCTTGACGAAAACATATCCTTTTTGATAATAACTTACTGATAATTACACTGAGCAAAAAAGGTACGTAAATACAATAAAAAAGTTGGTGTGACAATTTTTTTATCAGAATTGGTCCAACGAACAATCTTATCATTTTAATAAATGGCGGTTTATTATATCAATGAACTCCGTACTTTTTTTTTAGGCCTTTCAAAAATCTTATCACTTTGGGTTCAAATATTTATGGTTTTTCTATATCTCGGCATCAGAACAAGCTAGGAGGCTCGTTCGAAAGAACTCAACGGGTACTCTAAAGGAGAGAAACGTTAACTTCCTAGCTCTAACCGTTCCGACGCTACGGGGTTTCAAATTTGAAAAATGAAAATTCTTTTTTTTCAACTTTGGCTCGTAAGCCAAAAGAGGTTGGTCGCAAGCGATTCGCCGGTTAATTCTCTATCGGGACACCCCAATCTTACAATCTTCAATTCAATTTTCAACACCCTAGCTCTAATCGTTCGGACGCTATGGCGTCTCAACTTTGAAAAATTAAAATTCTTTTTTTCAAATTTGAGCCCCAATAGCTCACAAGCCAAAAGAGCTAGAAGGTCCTGGTTGGCCGCAATCGACTCCACCCTTGCCACCGGAGATGCTTATCTAAGAAGATAATCGACGAATACTGGAGCGATGTCGATTTTCTGTCAGCAGGTTAAGTTTGGTCCCGTTCGAAAGATCTCGACGAGCACGTTAAAGTAGTGCTCCCTAGCTCTAACCGTCCCGACGCTACGGCGTCCCAAAGTTGAAGAATGAAAATTCATTTTTTCGCTCAAAACTTTATTGTGGCATTTGTCAACATTCTACTTGAAGCACTCGCAGTTACCAAATTTATATTGAAATCATAGGCTACTCTAAATGACAATTTAATTGAAAGTATGATACATTGCATGAAGGATATTGAAAACGAAATGTTACTAATTTATCTAATTTTATACTTACTTCAAAATATTGCCATACGTGTTGCCTTATTTTTAATTACGAATGTGGTATAACAGCAGCGCGTCTATATGTCTACCTATTACACAAACGTTCGTATATCTCCTATCGGATATACGAAATTATCAGACCACATTCACAATTCGTGTTCCCGTTTAAATTGCCCGATTACCTTTTGATCTCTGGTTGTCTTTGTGAAATAATGCCGTAATTCTACCCCATTAAATTTATCTGAGTCAAGTCAAGTAAACAAATTACACCTTTTCCTCCATTAGAAATGTATTTCGCTTGAGTAAATTACTTTATCGCGACGATCTGGAAATATTTAAATAACAAAGTAAACGTGTAATTTAAATTACCGCTCCCCATCTACGATTCGGAATTATTAATACTCAGCGTTTATGTTCCGAGCAGGGGATATTTAGGACCTTTCTATACGTAGATATTGATGCTTTTCATTTAGCGGTATAGATTTACCGCTAGCACTTTAGTATTAGTAGTAAGCTATTAGTGTTGTAAATAATTAAATTTAATAGATCAATGATGATACACCGCGATACAAAAAATTAATATTATTACATGTCATACCTCTTAATGGCGCTTAAGTTTGGACCCAAAAATTACAGCGGGACAGGTATAAAGGTAAAAAACCGCTTAGGCTTAATTCTGTATTTGACTTTGCATAAAGCCTTAATAATTTTTAACAAGGTGTCTTTTTGTCTGCCCCCTTCTAGCCGGCTTATTTAAAATGTTGCGTTTTTAAATTAGTATGCTTTGGAACGTTCTAGTAGTTTTGTACATGATATAGTGAATACCTTGTATGAAAATACAAAATGCCAAAATTGTTTAAACAAATTACAAAGCACTCACCTCATAGATCATCTATACGTTAGAAATACTAACTTTAGATTGATATATTGAGAAAGTGATTGATTTCTGAAGGTGGGTTCAACCCCTGGGCAATAATAGAATCAATTAAGCTTAATTGATAAAAGCAATTAAAGGCTTCTTTGTTGGAATTTTGTCCACGACGAGAAATTTCGCCTCTGTGAATTGAAGGTAAGTTTGCAATCAAATGTCACTCCTAAATCCTTTATACTTTCACAACCGTTCAACGCAATATTATCAATACGATATTGATGGTTAATTACAGTAAATTTACGTGAAAATGAAACAAAGTTACGCTGTTGTCGACACACAACAGGTTAAGTAGATCTAGCTGATTTTGAAGATGTTGGCACTAATGGAGAGAATCCGTTACATTAGAAAGCTAGTATCATTTCAACAATCGAACACTTTTGATCAACCTTCCCGCTATCATCCAAACACTCTGATAACCACTGCACCATTACAGAAAGATTCGATACTGCAGCGCGTTTACTCTTGATGTTCGGGCAAAAAATGTCGGAATGAAGGATAGATATTATTATAGAAAGAGATCTCGAAAACAAAGTTATTAATAATTGCAATAGGTCTGTAGTTATTCACCAAGGAAATATCACATTTTTTTGTGAACAGGACTAACCCATCCAGTGAATAAAAATAGATAACACAACGGCTCAGCTAAGACAAAGGAGCATTCTTTCAGCAAACACGTTTATTATCATCACCCATGACACCTGATTCAGTAATGCAAATAGTATAATTTCAATATTAAAAGTTAAAGAATGTTTTATTAATAAAATTTCGGCATCAACTTACCACAAAATATTTTATACAATCACCGGCGACACCGTGCCCGCAGCGAAAATGTATAAATCACTGCAATTTCCTAAACGCATTCGCGATATAGTCGCGTTAGTTTGGGGGATTGAGCTTGTCGCCGTGTATGTTTAACCGACCAATTTAGCAGAGCGAAAGATTCGTTGGTTTGTGAGAACCTTTAATCTTTGTTTAGAGACGATGCGATTTCATTTCTCTAATGGGTATACCTGCTTCTTTTGCTCGGAAACATTTTGTAGTTCCTTACATTACTTACTAATCCAGTAGATTTATAGTGGTGCGTTATAAATAATTTTAGATAAACACATCGGCTCGTTATTAATATACAATGTCATCGCAACATTATAATACGAAGCACTACGACGACAAACCTGGTACCTACTAAATGTTGGGTTCAAAACATAGGAAGATTATTTTTAAAATTTCTTATTAACAACTTCACGGAACATTTGCATGTATTACGTGACTGTTTTTAACGTCATCACGACCCTATTCATTTCGTATTCCATTTTGTTGTGGAAAGAAGACGAGCGACGTCCTACCATCAGATAAATGCGCGTTGTTACCCTTTCCCTTCCGTAACCACCCTCTTCTGACCAGTCACTCAAGGAACCGGATACAGTTTCATTAATATGTAATACCATAAACTAGTCTGGTTTAATATTCATAAACTTTTGAAGTAAATAAAGTACATACATCGAAATGGCGTACAAATATTCATGGGGCTGAATATTTGTTATTAAAGTAAATTCATCGACATGCCGATATTAGTATAAACATTTTATTTCTAATTTGATCGTTTGCGGATACGAAAGATTAAAGAGGTATATTGTTGAATAACGTATTCAGAATGGAAATTAATAGCTAGAGAATGCTATACAGGTGTTTGAAGAACTTATATTTTTATACATTACAATAAATTTTTGATTTTAAAAATTAAAAGCACAGCTGCCTTTGGTCACTGCGACTTTAATAATTCTATTGTAACAAAATATCCTTGTATGTTGAGTATAGGCTTTCACAACCGTAGTCCATAGTAGAAATGTCTTTCGAGTGATGTCGTGTAGTTAATATTTTACTTGACGTTTCGCTGACCATCCTGTCAGCTTCTTCAGAAGATTTCTAAAGACTGCTGTTGTTGTCTTTTGCTGCTCGTTATATATCCTATTTCTGTACGACTACTACTACTACTGACGACTCTGTAGTGTTAACTTCCATGTGTTGCTGATCTTGTATCCATCTTCACGATTGAAGTTGTTGGTGTTCTTCTTTATTTCTATGGATGGATGGATGGATGGATGGATGGATGGATGGGATAATACGCGAATCCATAGAAATAATGAAGAACACCAACAACTTCAATCGCGAAGATGGATACAAGATCAACAACACGGAACAACACGGCGGAACGGAACGGTTATGGATCAGCAAAGCAGAACGGTTATGGATCAGCAAAGCGGAACAAAAATAGGATATATAACGAGCAGCAAAAGACAACAGCAGTCGTTAGAAATCTTCTGAAGAAGCTGACAGGATGGTCAGCGAAACGTCAAGTAAAATATTAACTACACGACATCACCCGAAAGACATTTCTACTATCCTTGTATGTTGAAACTAAACGTGTAAACTACGCCCGAGGTGAAACTAACTGAGCGGGAAGCAGTTGATCACGGTAACTCAGCGTGTGAACCATGCCAGAAGCGAAAACCGATCAACTACTTTCCGCTCAGTTAGTTTCATCTCTGGTGTGATTTACACGTTGAGCTGCCGTGCTAACTGTAGCCTACCGCCTTTCCCTCTACCGAAGAAGCCTCATATGATTGTCGAGTTTTCGATTAACCATAACACGATCCAAACCCGGAACAAGTTTGGTTTTAACTGACTCTGGCTGTGGAAGCCTACGGTATTATTACCCTTGCATGTGTTAGAATAGTTGGAGACTTATAATAAACCTTAGTACTACTCTAGAATCTTCTTCCCTCAGTTCGGGAGATGCAAGATATGGCCCACTGAAATCTTTATTATCTTTGGTGAGCCTGATGTGAGTCCTTTTTCCTGCTTTTTTCTTTTTCCTTAGTACGAGGCCCTTCCATATCTTTATTGTTTGTTATTATGTAGCTCTTTTGGAGACCACATACGGTGTTAGGACCAATGAAAGGCATGTTCACTGCTTCTCTGACCCTTTTCATTTCCTTCTATCCTTTGGTGGTTTAGCCCACCTCAAAGTAACGTAAATATTGCGCCTCAGTTATTTAGATTATGTACGTATTCGTGTATCAGCCCAGATTAGTAGTGTGGGCCTTAACTGCCTGACTGTGCCTGAATCAACCTCGCCTAATTTAATACTTATGGAACATTATATTTACGTTGCATGTTCTCAGATAAGGTTTCTAGTATTTTATCGCCGCAATCTATACCTTAAAGTCTGCATAGGGGAGGCTCGGGTAATAATATTTTTAGTTTTAACACTGCGTATATTTTTATATATATTGTGAATGTTTTCATGGACAAATTAATTGCTTGCAATGAAACGATGAGGAGTTTCTTTGTTATTATCTCAAAAAATTCCGTATCTTGTGCTGTGTTAATGACGCCTCTGACATCTAGCATTCAGGTTCGGTATTTCAATTTAATAACTGAAGAAGTTATCTGCAATATTGTTGCTAGCGTTGAATATATAATGCTTTGTGTCAGTAGATGGAGCATTGAACAATTAGAAATTAAAATAGAATAGATAGATATATTTTAAAACCCCCCAATACTTCTAAATGTTTTTTTTTTAATGTAAAGCCTTAGTCGGCTTTAGTTGGCTATTTGTTACACGACAAATCTCTGCGTATTCCAATTTATTGTAGTCGATGATTCGAATATCACATTTCACGATGAATTTTTTCAATTTGCCTTCTATTGCAGCGATTAATTTTTCAATGATCCCGCATTACCTATCACAAATACTATGCAATTTGTATACAATGTATTAACAAATGGCAAAAAGGAGACGATTACTTAAAGAACTATTAATATAGCAAACAATTTAAAAAGCACATACAATAAGTAAAAGCGCAAATCATAAATATTTATTTTACTATGCTAAAATTACATAAATGTTAAAAGGAGAGTAGGTCAGTAGGTATGCATAATAAATGGATGTCGTTTTTTGTATGTATGTACGTGAAAGAAGAAATTTTGAAACAAATTTCATACTAATGGCTGTTAAAATTAGTAACTAGAATATGTATACGTAACTTTTGCTGAAATATTCAAACATAAACAAACAATAACCAAACGGTTGCTGTACCTATTTAAATAAACCGGTGATATTTCTTAATTTCCAACTAACATCGTCTTCCTTCAACATTGAAGAAATTCTCTTGGATCGACTCTTAGATTCTAATGGACAGTATCACCGGGTGTATTGCAACGTTTTCAAGTTAATTCAATTAAGATAGATAACCTAAGAGACCATACTTCAAAATTATTACAGTTTCATATTTAAATACGTTTTAATTCCATTACCATCACTGGGGCTGTCCAAAATCGTTTCTTCCATATCCGCGTACACGGTCTTAGAATCGGATACCCGGGACTTTTGAATGGATCTTCTTTGCCAAATTATTACCGTTCCTTCCATTGTTAACTCCTAAAATTTGACACACATGAGCAGATGCATTTTCTTGGTGGAACGAAACTTTCTTTTTCTTCAAATGCCACCGTTTTCCCGCAATTTCTGCTTTCAGTTTGTCAAATAATATGCCCCTATTCTCTCATTCTGCCCATCTTCTTTCAAGAAAGTCGAACAATTCCATGACTAGCCCGGGAAACAATCGCCAACACTTTTCTGATTGATGAAACAGTGTTAGCATTTTTCAGAGCCGATTCACCTTTCGCAGTCCACTGTTTCGACTATGCTTTGGCTTCAGAAGTATACTGTTGTATCCATGTTTCATCTACAATTATTAATCCGACTTACTTCGCTCGATCTTTTTCAACAGGTCTTTGGAAATATTTGTTATTGATTCCGAGTGAGCAAGTGCGACACCCAACTTGTGGCGTCGTTAGCTTCTCCATGCCCAAATTTTCGACAAACACGTTCTTTAAAGATACCCACAGCGTCTGCTATCCCTCTAACCTAAATTCAACAATCGTCTAGAACTATGGTAACCTCTTTCAATGTCATCGGTAGTGGTTGCAGTTTTTGGCCGTTTCGAACGTTCACCGTCAACCAAGTTGGTACAGCCAGACTACCCAAGATTTCCCTATAACAAATAATGATGCGGAGTCCCCATAAACAACATCCGTCTCGGCTTTAATTTGCGTAGGCCTATTGCCTTTCAAATGTAAGAATTTAAAGACGGCTCCATATTTGATTTTTTCTATTTCTATAGAAACAGTAATATCCATTAACACCATCGATTATTAAACAACATCTGAGATTGAATGTCCAACTTGGGTGAAATTTTCCAAAGTATCTTTCAACGCAGGCGCAATTATATTACTAGTATTTTTTTCATGAGTAACGCCATTTTCACGATGAAACTTTTCGAACTATCCTTGTAGAACTGAAACATTGCGTAACCACATGCTATAATAGTTCCTAGAAAGATGAAAATTTGAATATACAACATTCTCGATTTGTCATTTTCGTTAATGTTTGCTTATTCAATTTGTATTTAATTTTTATTATACATAGGTGTCCAGTAAAGGTCCGAATTGACCGGGTTATAGTCATCAAGTACATTGATAATTTGATACCGATAAACGTTACAAAGAAAAATAACAACAAATTATAATTCATATGGTCACTTAGAGGAACATTTAAGGCAGCACCACTCTGTTTTTATTATCTTTTATTGTTGTTACTGCCAGTACGGCAGTCGTAAAAATCCATATATTGTAATGTTTTAAAATTTTGTAACAAGAACCCTACAGATTATCGATAATTTCATACGAAAAAATGTAATTCAGGTTAAACAGGTTTGTCATAAATATGGATAAAATCTCTTTGTGTTTAATATATCCATGTAGTTCTTCGATTAGAGAACGCATTCCTTGAACTGGGAGCTGACCTTGTCGGACAAAACAGGTCCAGTGGATTTGATAAGTCGAAAGCCGGCGAAGTTGACGGCCTACGTTAGCAAACGTGTCAGACGGGACGGAGTTGCATCTTTTTATCAATCGGATGGCAGCAATGACGGCATCAATTGGCAACCAACATGGTTTTATTTTAGTTGACCGTTGCATTCGTGATGGTAGTACCGGTTATCGTTTTTGTTTGTATTAATGGATTAATAGATTACTGCTTCTAATACCTGCTTCTAGAGCCGGTGGAGGATAAATGGGGAAGTTGTGGACCTTTATTGATAAAATGGTACCTGATCTATTTTCAGTAGAACAAAGCACTCTTTAACATCTGCTATAGAAGAAACGTTTTTTGATGTGCTAAAGCGTCTGCGGCGTTCTATTATAGGTAATCTTAGCTAGTCCATGTAAAAAAAAAATGTATGGCAAACAATGCTAAAATATCGGCACATTCTGCACCACACAAGCTTAATTACTTAATCCAAAACAGTTGTGTTGAGGATGACTGAGGTATGACTAAATGATGTGAGAGAAAAGACTAACATGCCTGTTCTATGCTTACTCTATAGAAGAAAAAATATTTACAAATATAAGAAAAATAGACGAAAGGATCTCTTGCCATTGTAGCACGAAACGTAAAGCATGCGTTCTTACCTTCATAAATTAAAAAAACTCGAGTAGGACAACAGTGCATTCTCTTTATTCATCAAGTTTGTATTCTTTTTTATGTAAATAGTTTGGTAAGCGTTTAATTCTAGCGGCGAAGTTACGCTCTTAATCAATTTTAAGTTTTCTAATTTAATATGATGTCCGGCTTCGTCTATGCGTTGTGCTAAATTTCACGGTTCTATCCTCCCGTATCTGTAGACCAATATAGTCTTTATCACAGACACTACATGCGATTTTATAAATTCCCGACCTTTCCTTTATGTCCGGTTTATCTTTCGGATTGCCAGTTCGCGAAATACTCTCAGAAACCTTCTTGGCAATCCGAAAGATAAATCTAACGTGAAGGAAAGGTTGAGAATTTATAAAATTGCATGCAGCGACTGTGATAAATTCTATATGCCTTTACCCTGGACTACGTCAATACTTTAGTGTTGGTTATTTTACTGTTTTTTGTCGTTTTGTATTAACGCAATGCAATATTTTCACCAACCAAAGACCAAGTCTACGTGTATGTTACTGGGCATATTTTCTAAATAAATTATACCTACCAAAAATAAAAAGTCCAATATATACCTATATGCATTCTATTATGTAGTAAGGCAATTGTACGGTAATGCTGGTATTTCTTTTTGATACATCTTATTGTATCTAAAGCAACAAAATATCTTATATTCTTGTAAACAAGGATTGTCCAGTACAGATACTTTTAACCGCTCCTATTTGTAAGCCATTTTTCGTATCCATGTGAAAATTTTAAGCAAATATGTTCATACTTCATATTTGTTTAAGAAGAAGAGCTTTAATTATAGTAGTTGTTTTCTCTGCTCAATTTTTATCAATGAGTGTCTGGATTTTCCGGTATTCACAGCATAGAGATGGTAACGTCGTTACCACAAACCAGTTTCTCTCATTAAGCCATGTGTAGTGTGTTTCTTTATAGTTAGGGAGCTGGTGGCAAATTAGGTATAGAATTTCATCGTCGTTGTTAGTGATATGTAATTTATGTAGTTTAGAGACAATGATTCTTGGTGCTTGGGTAGCACTGATTTTCTTTTAAATGAATTTTAAAATTCAACAAAGTAGCATTTGTTGGTTCAATTCGTTTTTGAGTTTTCACGTTCTTATTAAAGCATTCCGGTTGTTTCCGACCGGTTGAATGTTACACTGTAAGACTAGAGTTTTCACTAATTTCGGAAATTGTATTGCTATTTTTTTTTTTGTAAAATTATCTATTTCGCATGAAGAAAGTTACTTGTTTATGGAACCTGAGAATTATAATTATAATGTTACTGCTAATGTTGTTTTTTAGTCTTTCGGATGCAACTGAGTAACTACTAACTACAAAACAAATACCTACATATATAAATATTTCTCGTTATAATCGACAACATATCGTCGATAAGCACAATTGGGCTCTATGAGAATATTTGTTTTAACGCGATCACGAGATTTTTCATGTTTCTTTATTTTAGTGGTTAAATGCTGTAGAGCTTTCGCACCAGCTTTAGCCTGACTGAAATCCGATCAAAACGCAGTATTATACAACAACAGACACGAAAAGCAATATAATAAAGAAAAATCACGAATTCCTTGTAGAAGTTTTGCTTGTGCTAAAACTCATAACTAACACTAGACTTTTGAAATTGTTTCTTTAATATTGCGTAAAATGGCTGTTTTTGTAATTTTTCAAACAGAATTTAATATTATAACAATACATGTACAGTTTCACTGATCGTAATACTTGACACGTTCTGTTTCATAACATATAACTTCTCCCTTCTTTAAAACTCCCTGTTATATGAAGTATTGTTTTGACTTCACCGAACACGCTATGAAAACTGTGTTCTTCCGCACTCTAGATTGCCTTACCTCCAGGATCAATAACTTTGTGTGATTCGATAAAATAATGCGTGATTTGTTTGTTAAGAGATTTTTTTTTAAATAATTGGAATTCTGATCATAGAATCATGATCTAAGGATCATGATTTAAGGTTATCAGCAAAAGAAGACGACTGAAAAGTATTACAATCAACAGCCTTAATTAAATATTCGCACAATATTAATAGGACGGAAGATTTCCGCTTCGAAAATTGCATTTTAGGTAGTATTCAGAAATTTATTTCAAAAGTCTAATGTTATTTGTGACATTCAAAATAAATCATGAAAAATAAAAAGGTTTTCCCCTTGTAACACCAATCCGGTAACACAGTATATATTTTTTCCAATATTGGAAAAACAACAAATCATCTTATTGATTACTATCTGTTCGGCCGACCACACAGTAGAAGGAGGCATTGTTTAATCAAGTAATAAAATTTTAATACCAATCTTGAATTATTCCCTATAGTGCCTTCGATATGTTCACTTTGCGAAGCATATTTGCAATATTTAATTGGAAATATTTTGAATGATTCAACTATTTATGTACTTGTAACGTGTTATTTAACGATGATCGTATTCTGGGAAGGTAAGTTTAAAAATAAGTTTAAAATGGGAACAATTAAAATTCATTAAAAGTATGCCTATATATACCTGATTTATTTATTACGCATATTTGATGCTAACAAATTTCGATGGAAGATATGAAGTTGTTTATTGAAAGCAGAATCAAGATATCGCCTAATTTGTTGTAGAATTAATATTGTTTCTGCTAAGGTGTTTTATAGCTTAGAATGAATCAAATTCAATGGCCTTAATAGCTTACAAGCGATTGATTGAGATTCTAACATATCTAGTATTAACCGTTGAACGACAGAAGCTAGCGTTTTTAGAAAAAAATAGATCGATTTAATTTTTTTGTGAACAAAATTTTAAAGTTACGAGCAGTTCAGCTACATTTCCACAGGTTGGCGATATTCGAAAGAAAACGAAGCCGATTGATATGTTCCTTCAATACCTGTCTCCCAAATTTTTGTACAGTGCAGAAAATATGTAAAAGAACTTTATTTTAATAGCCTTCTTTTTATTATTATACCTACTAGGCACTATTAAGCATTTCTTATTATACCTACTATCTACACAGGAATCGATTTTGTAAGTTTAACACCAAAGGCTAAATAACAGCATATTAATGTAGTAGTGCAACCCATCATACCAGGGTAGTGCCTTAAGCTTTTACAAACGGCGCTATTGAGATTTGCCATTACTATTTCCGTAAAATTTCACGTTCGTTATTGCTGAAGCAGCGACAGCACAGAAATCGGACGAGTAGCTTGTTTAAAGTGAACGTTTAAAGAAAATAATTTTAAACGTATTAAAGACTCCGGCACATTCGATTTTTCATGAACATGTAGGTGTTGAAGGATCTGTTCCAAGTGGATTCCGCATAGTATCACCCAAGCGCAAAAAGAGATTCCTGTCAATTGATGTAAGGAAGTGATCGAAAAATTCAACAGGGGAATCCGCATAAACATCGTAACGGATGATGTATTCGTACTAGCCGGAAACTGAGCAACAATCAACTGTTTCAGTGTTCTCAGATGAACCAAATCTAACAAAATGGTAAAGGTACAGCAATTCGTTTGCCAGAAGTCATCGATGAAATCAGGAGAACAATCGACATCATCCTTCATCATGACAACGTCAGTTCTCAAAACAGAACGTCAAAGAACTGATTATTTGAAGGAGAGAAACATCGAATTCAAGCCTTATTGCCCGTATTCATCTGATTTATTGCCTAACGCCTTTTCTCGATCAACAAATACGTGGACAACCCAAGAAGCTGTTGCCATATGAAGAAAACCGGTAATTGCGTATATCCGAAGTGAAATCCTTTCCACTGTTAGTTTTAAGACGTGCTAACGTTAAGCGAATTCTTTATCTATGTTTGCTTTCAAAATAGAGGCACAAGTAGAACAAAAGAAATTTTTATCACGTTATAATTACCATCAACGGAAACTGGTTGGGCTAGTTAATAAAATTTCAACTGATATGTATACACAAATTATTAACGTGTTTTGTTCCATATAGCGACCTAGTTCAAATCCACAATTGCGTTACGAATGTACGTTAAATTGGTTTAGGTGGTTTTAAAAGGAATTTTCATATATACCCGAAAATAGTAGGAATTGAACCTTTTATATTAATGTAAATGCGAGGACTGGAAGATAGGTACAGTTTTTTAATGCAGTTTGCTTGCGAATTTGTAGAAAACTTTACTAATCTATGGATTCGATATTTCGACATTATTAGATAGGTACCCTAGCATCTATTATTACTTTCTATTTTGAGCTCATTAATATAAGGTAATTGTTAGAAACTTTCGAGAAGCTGTGACAATTTAAACAAACAAAAAATTTCCTAAGAATAGAAGTTATTCTGGAACACGTTTCAGTAATTACATCAACTTGGAACACTTATTACTTCATATTACTGCGAGTTTTCTAAAATAATGTCGCTGCCGCATTTACCTTTTACTAAGATGCTAATTCAATTAACAATATTATGTATTACTGCATATGTAAACAAACAATTAAACGTTGTCTCTAACATTTATTAATTTTTAAGAGCCTTTATTTATCGCATACGATCATCGATTGGCAATCATTAGCAGGTATTTACGAAAAATGCGGGAAGAAAATTGATTGGTGTTGCTGTGGGAGACTATGCACATTTATTTAAGAAATTAAAGTAAATTCACACTTCTAAGCATGTATTTACCAGTATGCGTTTACATATGTTCATATTTAACTGACTTAGACCTATGTTACTTGGTTACTCGCATGAATCTTACAATTAAGTTAAAACCTAAGCTGATTGAGCATTTAAGGACAAGCGAAACAAGATTCCCGCTGTATAAACTAAGCTTAAGGCAAGCTTAAATTGCAACTAATGCGTTTCTAGTATGCAATACAATCAACGATAACATTACAAAGTTATTTTTCAATTGACCAATATCAAACTAACATTTCGTTTCAATTGTCTTAACTAGCATTTAATAATGAATCAATTTAATCCACAACTAAAGTTTAATTGTAATTGGTAACGTCACAAAATTAAATTGAACCCAGATTAAGGTGGCTAATCTGTGATTAAATATTTAATTTAATGACTTCGATTACATCGTGAACTGACTGCTGTAGTTATTAATCTCGGAAGTTATAAATCCTACGATGTAGTTAATGTAACCAACATCAGCCTATTAGGTTACCATAACAAGCTATTCCTTTTACATGGGCTACACTAAAAGTTTTTACCTGTGATTTTTTCAGAAAGTTTTTTAAACGAGTGGCTAGGTTTCAGTGGTTTAAATGAATAATTTAAATGCGTTGGATGCTAATTAAACTTGTACTAATGTTTTGTATTTGTATAGATTTATGTGTAGTATTTTGCCTTGCACCACACAAAGAAAGATTAATAACAAATTATTGCTATAATTTGGAATAATATTTTTAAGAAATTATTCAATCTAATACTCCAAGTGAACGCACTACACGGAAATGATTTTAAGAGATTGCTCAGGGAGATCAGAATTGAAACGATACATTCCATTTTACCAACAACAATAAAAGTTACCGCTGTGTGTGCCGAACTGCTATTAGCGTTATTTAGTTCCTTCTTTGTTGTAGAATAAAAATAAGATGAAGTAAATGAAGTTACATAACAATAGTTGCGAGAAAGATTTAAAACTTGGCTATAAAGCTACAAATAATAATTTAGAATCAAGTTGCAATTGATATATAAACAACATAAAGCGCTAAATATGCATTTTTTTACATTTTTAATTGTTGTGCATGTTACTTTAATTATCAATTCTGCGCAAGAACTATCAACATTGAAGATTTTAAATGAATTTGAAAGACTCTAAATTGTTATAATGTCGGGTTATGAAGATAGGTTTGAAGGAAGCTTGCAACATGTCTGCGATTTCTTTAATAAAGTTCATCCCAAGAGAGATCCGATTTCACGAACCACTGTTTTGGAAACCTTAAGGCGACCATTAGCACTTGATCAAAACATTTCCCGATCATCTGTAATGAAAACCTTGCGAGATCCAATATATTCAGGAATCGATTGAAGATTATTTTGATAGGAGATTCCAGTTTTGCGAGGAAATTTGCAATAACAATCAAAATTTGTAAATAATGTTATTTTCTGAGACAACTCTATGTTTTACCTCAAACTTCAGATAGTAGGCATCGAAAAATCCGTACTGAGTTGCGCGGAAGATTATCGCTTTTATTAGAATTTTACGGACAAACGTTGTCGATCCGCTTTTTATTGAAGGAAATTTAAATGCACGTATTGCCCTCATTCATAATGAAAGGGATGCGAATCTACCTGGCAATGATATCTGGTTCCAACAAGATGCTGCTCCACCACACTATGGCATAAACGTACACTGCCGTTCAGTGATGTTCGGTCATAAAATAAAAATCTATTATATCACACTGTATACAATTATTAATACATAAAATTAGAAAAATATTAAGCATACACTCTTTTCTAAGAGATTAAGAGCCATAAATTATTATGTAAAGTAGAAATATTGCGACAACCACAATAAAGTCCCTTTTATTATCATTCCAAGAATTTCTCGGAAGCACCGATCTTTTGAAACGGGTCGTTTGGGGATTATTAACGAACAATACATTTAGGAAATATACCGCAGTATCACTCTTGTTTATTTATCACAGGCGTAAAGATATAAATTTGCTTCATTTTACTGTTAAACGCGTGTTGGTGTGCATCTGTCGTTTTTGCGCGAAAGTTTTAAGAAAATTTACTTCAAAATGGTACGTGGCAAGCCTACGACTGTAGAAAAACGTTCACGCATTATTACGCTGTTTGAAGAAGGATATTCGGTGCGACAAATTGCTGAAAAAATAAATATGAGAAGTTCAACAGTAAATGACATCATAAAGCGATATCGGACAACTGGAAGAAAATCGTGTTCGTCCCGGAGCATCTAGGAAAATAACAAAAGCTGAAGATGTGAGAATTGTATTATTAAGCAAACGCAATAGAAAATTATCAACACCACAAATAGCAGCCGAATTCAATCGCAGCCGTGAAGAACAAGTTTCGGCGAGTACGGTAAAACATCGACTTGGACGAGCAGACCTTCATTTACGCATTGCCATTCGAAAACCCTTATTACGTCGGGGTAACAGAGCAAAACGGCTACAGTGGGCCCGTTCTCATCTAGATTGGTCGTTAGATGATTGGAAACACGTGCTTTGGAGTGACGAGTCAAAGTTTGAGGTTTTTGGGCAAAGTCAACGAGTTTATGTCCGAAGATCTAAAACCGAAAAGTGATCCCGAACTGCATTGTGCCTACAGTGAAGCAAGGGCGTAGTTCTGTGTTAGTGTGGGGTGCTTTGCTGGGACGGGAGATTTATGCAGAGAGCAGGGTGTAATGCGGAAGGAAAATTATTTTGCAATACTCCAGAATCATGCAGTGCCATCAGGATTGCGTATAATAGGCCGTAACTTTACATTCATGAATGACAACGACCCAAAACACACTGCGTTAGTGTGTAAGAACTATCTAAAGGAGCAAGAAGAACAGCACACCCTGAAAGTAATGACATGGCCCCCACAAAGCCCAGATTTGAACCCTATAGAGTTGTTGTGGGATGAACTGGACAGGAGGATCCGAAAAATATGCCCAACTTCAGAAGAACATTTACGGAATATTCTGCAACATGAATGGATTAATATTCCACAATCCGTTTTAAAAAACTTATCGAAAAAATGCCTAAAATAGTTCGAGCGGTGATTAACAGCAAAAGGAGTTTTTTTCGATGAAAAAAAAATATAATGTTCAGTATGTTATATTAGGCCAGAATAACTTTTTATTTATTTATTTTTATATTTTTTACCTGTACATACAATAAAATTGCATTTTGTTTTTAGTTTCGTTTGTTTCTGTAACCTTTTCATGTTTTTTACTAACCGACCGAACTTCTCTGAACGGCAGTGTACGTGAATGTATTCCCAAACGGGTGGATTCCTCGATCTCAAAAATTAAATCCATTAGATCTTTTTTATAGAGATAAACCAGATAACAAGAAGATTTGCAAGACCGAATTACAAGGGTACTAGAAGAAATTTCCCTTATTAAATTCCATTATTTTAAATGACACCTAACATCGTTCAATGCCTATTTATCTATGTGCTTATCCATTATTCGATTACAGCATTTTACACATTTTGATCAATCAAACGTGCCTACAACAATATTTCCATAAATCCTTGCATACTTTATATTAATTCACATCGTAAATAAATGTAGATGTAACAAAGAAATCCTTAATAAAATTATTAATT
Source organism: Oryctes borbonicus (assembly GCA_902654985.2). NCBI lineage: Eukaryota > Metazoa > Arthropoda > Insecta > Coleoptera > Scarabaeidae > Oryctes > Oryctes borbonicus. The sequence goes on from LR736876.1 coordinate 4,299,134, forward strand.
TCATGTAATTAATATCTGTTCGTTTTGTTTTGTAGACTATATTGATGCGATAAGCGAACTAATAACTCCAGGACTAGAAATATATGAATATATTATGGAAACTAAAAGTGGTAAGGAAGAAAGATTAGAGCGCATTGACTTGATATATGTTTTCTTGTACACGCCACTTATTTTTATTAGATCCCAGGACCCATAATTGGTTATTAATAACCTCACCAATTCCACTCCTGATAATTATTGCAACGTATTTGTATTTTTGCCTATGGTTGGGGCCTAGATTGATGAAAGGACGAAAAGCATACGAATTGAAATATGTTGTAGCAATGTATGACGTTCTTCAAATTATACTCAACGCGTACATAGTTTGTGAGGTACGTACTTTTAAACTAACCGAATTTAATTTGTGTTCAATATAATTTTTTTAGCATATCAAAGGAGGTTGGGGTGTCGGTTACAGTTTTGCGTGCCAACCCGTAGATTATTCAGATAGTCCACGAGCTGTAAGGGTAGGTTTGTAGAAGATATTCTGTTACGTGCATATAAAGCGCCGTTTACCTCCTCCAAGTAATTATTACTTGCTTCCAGTAACATGTATGTTACCCTACTCAATTTATGACACAGATTATACGTACTGTTATTATGCCTTTAGTAAATTTCTAATTACAATAGTGTCAACTACTTGCATGTAAATACACTACCCGACAAAAACGTAGACGCGGTATCGTTTCTATTTACGAAACAAAGTTTATAGACATTATATAAAAGGTAAATGAGGGTTATTAATACTTGTTATGTAAATAGTCCATTTATAGATATTTCTGCGTATTTATTGCTTTATGAGGGGTAATTGAGATTTTCCCAAATCAAAATAAGAATTTTAAATGCGACAAAAATTTAGACCCTGTGCATTTATTACATTAATATAAGCAAAAATGTTTTAATTTGATACTTCTCTCTATATGCAGCGGTTGTGCTGGTAAAGTGCACACATTTCACCACGAGAAATTATATTTTATAAAGTGTTTGCAATATGGGTAGAAAAAAGAAATTATCCTTGATAGAAAGGGGTAAACTTCTAGCCTGGCACCAGGATGGTGTTAGTAAGAAGGAAATTGCTCGTCGGTTACGAAGAAGCGATCATTCCGTTAGAAATTTCCTAAAAGATCCGAAAAATTACGGCAAACCAAAAGGCCAGGGGCGACCGAAAGCTGTAAGTGAGCGGGATAAACCCATGATATTGCGGTGTGCATCCAATTCTTCTGCGTCGGCGAGAGTTATTGCAGAACAGGCGGGGGTACAAACGCACGTGCGTAATGTTCAAAGGATTTTAAAGGCGTCACCGGTAATATCACGGAAGAAAATGTTGAGAAAACCGCCACTTGAAAATGACCAGACAATTAGGGGGTGGATCTGTGATGATATGGGCAGCGATTGGATTCCGCGATAAAAGTGAGATAGTGTTTTGCACAAACAAAATGACATCTGTGACGTATAAAGACTTATTGCGTGACAATCTTCTACGTGTTGGAAACCAATGGGCCGGGCGCAATTTTGTTTTCCAGCAAGATAACGCGCCAATTCATAAAGCAAAAACCATTACTGAATTGGTTTAAAGGGAAAAAGATTAAAACTTTACAGTGGCCGGCGCGGTCACCAGACTTAAACATTATTGAAAACATGTGGGGTGAATGAGCACGTCGCGTTTATGGCGGAGGCCGTCAATATTTCACGGTACAGAAACTGAAAACTTCAATAGCGACTCAATGGCAGAATATCCCTCAAAATTACGTGTTAAATTTATATAAATCTATCAATAACAGACTATTGGAAGTGATTAAGAACAATGGAGGATCTACGGATTACATCTCATTTGTTAATTTTTGTTTTACATTTGCAACAGAGCGTCTAAATTTTTGTCGCAGAAATTGTTTAAACATTGGAGTAATAATTTATTATTTAGTTCATATATTACTGGAGGAGATATTTTTAAGTTTATTTTACTTTTATGAATAAAAACTTAATTAGATATCTTGCTAGTTTCGCAAAGAAATGTTGTAACCCTTAAAACCCGTAAAACATCTTACCGCGTCTAAGTTTTTGTCGGGGAGTGTATGTATTAAGTATTTCTATAATTTTTTTTGTAGATGGCAGCGGCAGTGTGGTGGTATTTCATGTGCAATATGATTGCGCTTTTAGATACGGTAAGATTTAAAAATATTACCATAAATAGTAATTTACTTGGAGAACACTTTTACAGATATTCTTCATTCTTAGAAAGAAGAATAATCAAATGTCGTTTCTTCATTTATATCATCATTCGATGATGCCTTTATGCAGCTGGGTAGGTGTAAAGTACTTTCCAGGTAAGCCTCGAATAAGTTCTATTTCAATGTTCCTAAAATTTTATCATTATTTGCTAAGAGTAGAACGAAGACGGAAAGTCACACTCCTTTAACATGTCACACATTTACGCCTACAAAGTATCTCAGCAAGCTGGTGCACAACACTTCGATTTACTCGCATATTTCCGTTGCACATCGTGTACATTGTGCTATGCAACGGAAATACACGAGGAAAGTGAAGGGTTGCAATTACGTCACAACTCTAGCCGCCACTGATCTATATGCATGCTTGATTGATAACAAATTACTTGCAGGTGGACATGGCACTTTATTAGGGCTCATCAATTCTTTTACTCACATTCTAATGTATTCTTACTACCTAATAACGAATTTAAGCCCGAACTTCCAGAAATATGTAAAGTGGAAGAGGCACCTGACGGAACTACAAATGGTATGTTGTTGCTCAACGTTACTTAATATTATTCATTAACTGTGTCCAATGCACTTTTATCTATGCTAACCTATTGAATGTCGTTTTTTTAACAGCAACCTTCCAAAAGACGTAAAAGTATTTTTGGGTTCAATAATTAAGTCGTCAAGAAAGGAAAGGCTTAAAATATAAGAATAAAGTAATTGTAAGATTATGCAGTGCTATGAGATTGTTAAGTGATAAGCAGTTAATGTACTTGTGTATAATATTGCAACAATTATTACAATAAAGTCAAAAAAGCAAATGTTCTTTACATTCTTTTGCTTTCAGGTACAATTTTGCATTCTCATCTTACACAATGTGCAAGTTTTGCTCCGTCGATGCGATTATCCAAAGATAGCAGCTATTGTTCTAGGCTTTCACGCATTTCTCTTCTTAATAATGAGCATCTTGAATTTTAGAAATGATCAATAATTTTGTACGTAACCGTAGCGACCTGCATTTGCAGTAACAGTTATCAATTTTCTTTTAAGAACGTTCATTTCCGAAATTTCTTGATGCTCGTATATGCGCTTATATATTTTTGTACATATATTTATTTGTATTTAGTTAACATTTGTAATATTTATAAATTTAATAAACGCTTTTCTTTTCAGATTCAGTTTTTCATACTCTTCTTACACAGTTCACAAGCTTTATTCCACCCATGCGATTATCCAAAGACAATGAATTTTATTCTTCTTACACAAGAGGCGTTTCTCGTCTACCAACTCGGAAGACATTACGTGCGATCATACTTGTTACCACGAAACTTATTAATCGGTGCGAATAATAACATAATTAATGGAGAAATTAAGCAGAAATAAACTTGATTTCGAAGCAGTTATTTTGCAAATTTTATTATTATAGTATTACCACGTTTTACGGGCACAAGCTTGAAGCTCTTTCCCATTCACAACGCTTGTGAGTACAACGATCATTTTTTTGATGTACCAACTTCCAACGGAACAGCATTTGGGAAAGTACGTACAGACTACTCGTGAGCGGGCTTCTAACTTTTTATAGTGTGGACAACATGCTTATGAACCTCAGAAGCTACGCGATCCAAACTCACCAGCACAAGTAGTCTGTACCTCCCTGCGTACCTTGCATAGATTATGCAGCCATTAACACTATAAAAGGTCATGCGCACGAGTACAAGCACACTCTGTACGAAGAAACTCTTCTATACATATCCTAATGGAACCTAAATCGTCGAAGAAATGTTTTCTCCTAACTTTATATGTTACGTAAACATATGAATGTTCTACAAAAGACGTGAAAAGCGACGTTTCATTCAACGTTGTACAAGCGTTTAAAATCAACTTGAAAAGCAATGTCTCACTCGACGTTGAGATGGTTTAGGGTCAACGCAAACGTAACGTTACCCTGAAATATAACTTTAGGTTGCTAGTAAATATATAAATGTAAAAAAAAAAACATGAAATGTAACGTCTCATTAACGTTGTTAAATCGTTTAAGATCAACGTGAAACCTAAGTTACCGTTAAACATAACTTTTACATTGATTTCCTTAATATTTCCTACGTAATTAAATATTCGACAAAATCTCGGCTAGGTAAGGGATCAAACCTGACATCTTCTATTTGCCAGAGAGCCATGGTAACCGCTGCAGCACGGGGTCTATGCCAAAAATGAAATCACTTTAATACCTAGCTGTTATTTGTTGGCAGAACCCCGTGATGTGTATAATATATAATATTTAATTACGCTAGAAATATCAAGAAAATCACGGATTTTCACATTTCACTGACGAAATATTTCCTTTGGGATCCCTTTGGAGATGGTTAAGATGAAGATTAAAAGACAGCTATATCACTGGCAGGAAAAACGTTGGAGACAAGAAGCAGGAAATGTGCATTCGAAAGCTTTCTTGGTAGGGCCCTCAAAATGTTAGAAAAACTGTTGGCTTTGAGCAAATTAAATATCAGATTGTGGATCGGCACCGTAATTGGTCATTGTCCACTGAACAAGGATCTACACAAAATCGAACTTGTGCCTGAACCTGTATATAGAGGATGCTATGAGAAAAAGGAAATTCCTCTGCACCTTATCAGCCATGGCGAAGCATATAACAGCATAAGACAGTGGCTTAGAGAAAGGAATATAGAACATAGAACCAAAAAGAATTCTGAGTTTTTAAAGGCAGCATTCAAAAATTATTGAGAGGGTCACTCCAACCCACTAAAAAACGGCTATAGGGACCAACTCGTCGTTGTAATAGTAATAATACCTATATACATATTTACGGAATTTACATAAAATATAACCTATTTACTTTTCTCTAATTCCGGATAGATAAATATTTACATTCCTCTTGCAAGGTAGCTTAAATTCTGACGTAACTTATGCATATTTAAGTAAGTTATTACAATTTAAGCATTTATTGCGCTACTCCTAGTTACGCTGAACATTTCATATATTTGCAAGGTTTATTTACAAATAGAAAATGATACTTTATATAATTACATTAAATATGTACACTTAATTTATTATGCAAAAGTTCAAGGTGTAAGTATTTGAATTACAAAAGCGCACGTTTCGTCCTTTTAACTAATCAACTATATTAAAAAAAAACTAAAATATGTGCGTACATTTGTGTTATTACGTGTACGTTCAAATAAGATTTGTAATATTCATTACCAGTACATGAATGGTGTAATTACTTCAGCTGATTTTATACGTAGAAAAGCTCGATAGATTCCTTTTCTTCCAAGATAAAAAATTAACTAAATTGCTGTGGTTTCATCTAAATATAGATATGACGTATATGTTACGTTTATTCAACGTTTTCTAAACGTTGCGTGGAAACATTCATATTATCTTTGTAAAAAGTAACGTTTATTCAACTATTGCAACGTTAATTCAACCACTGTGTTCCCATTGTGTGATCGTCCAATTTTTTAAGCTTCTTCAATGCATGTCGATGGTTACAATTAAGAACTTTATGTTATGAAATAAGTGTTGTTTTCGGCACCCGTTAAGGAAAATTAAAAATGTTTCTGTTTATAGCATTATTCAAAATCATCATATTTGCACGAAAGGTTTAAAAAACATTGAATAAACGTTACCTAACGTTTAGTTATGGTCATAAAAAAAAAATATTTCAACATTTTGGTTCTCATCAGGCAATGTCGGCATTTCTGTCGCTTCCGGTTATACCGAAAGTTGATACCAACTTGTTTACTTTAAATGGAACGCCCTATACATTATTACATTCGTGGAATTTTATATATTTTAAGTTTACATAAGATTGCAAGCCTCAAAGTCCTTACACAACATCTAGAAAAGGTTAATGTATGGCGTGGTACACTAAGTGGAAGCCTAATACAGTGAAGGACCAACTTGGGTATCCGTTAGTCACTTAACTTCAATAAGATGGTGCCTCGCTTCATTTTAGCCAATTATTCGTGATTATTTGAATCACACGTTTCCAGAGATATGGATTGGACATAATGAGTGGCCTCCTCCGTCTCAAGATATACCTTAATGGATGTCTTCCGGGGACTCTCAAAAAATTTTGAGTAGTAGGACAACTACGTTAGATTATTTAGAAACTTGGATTAGGAATGTGATAGTAAATATTTCTGTAGAATACCTTCATCTTTCATTAGAAACTTTTGCAAAACATTTCGCTTATTTCTATTGTTACTAAAGTTCGTTTATTTATCTTTGCCTGTAAGTTTGCTTCTAGTTGCGCAAAACAAGTGAACTTAAGTCTAATCAAAATAATACTAATATTTTATGGTATGAGAAAGCATGTTTAAAGGTCAATCGGCAAAGATAATTTCTCCCGGCAAACTTGCACCAAAGAAGTCGAAGACGATTCCACTACCCGAAAAAGTTACAGGGAGATAAGATAATAATTTGGAGGACGACAATCACGAGATTTTCGATTGATTTATTGGACCGATTCGACGATAAACTAAAGAGAAAAAGACCCCACCTAGCGAAGAAAAATATTCTCTACTACCATGACAATGCCCCGGCCTACTCATCGGCAGTTGCGACAGCGAAACTAGTCCAGCTAGGGTACCAATTGGTCCTCTATGCCAGATTTGCCGAAGCAGAAGCCTATTTTGCAGAGTTCAAATCCTATTATTTGGATGGCTTTAGAAGGTTTGGAACTACAAAGAGGTTAGTAGAGAGACAAAGAAATTGAAGAAATGCAAAACAATTACATTGTCTTTCTTAACATGGGTATTTATCATACCATTCTCGTATATATTTGAAACAAGTAAATAATGTCTTATATTCATTTTACTTGTTTTTAAAAGGCACATAATTATAGATAATAAAATTGTATATATTGCGAAGCACGTACGGATATAACGGAACTTATAAAATAATTAAAGTAAATACGTAACTTGGAGTTAAATATTTGCAGATTTAATATATTTATATAGTAGTGAGATATTCATTTCACCCTTATTAGTTCTGTATAGTTTATGCATAATGTACATTGTCACGCACACCTTAATTAACTAACTTATTTGAATAATATGTACAACTACAGTAAATCGCGTGTATCAGAAATGTAAAGAACTTTCACAACAATCTTATCGACGAAATGCGCAACTTCTAATCCCCAAGATTAACTTGTGCTTGAGAAAACCTCTTATTTTTCCTTTAAGGTAAAACGCGCTGATAGTACCGCATATGGTTACATCTTCAAAACATTGTTGTCCCCACCGAGAATAACAAGAATCATGTTACGTGAAAGATCTGTACGGTATATCATACAGCTTCGATAATTAGGTGAGCATGTGAAAGTAAAACAATTTTTACCAATGTGAGCCTTATGCGGAGATCCGTTGTATGAATGTAAGCCGATACCAATTACAATAATGATTCAGTTTTTTTTCATACTTACTCTCATGTGTAACGTAAGAATATGTAATATAATAAACACTTACTCTCGTATAGAGCGTGTGTACTCATTATGGGATCTTCACTTTCTACTAATAAGTAGTAGTGCCGACGTATAGGAGAACATGCTGTACATCAACTACCCCTACTACTTTTTAAAATCACGGCTTGCTGCGTACTATACTAATAAAATTTTCCTGCAGAATTTCAGTCAGTTTTAAATGCCTACAGTGCACCCATTCTAAAGGAACATACATAATCCTTAGTAAGTTTACATGTGAAAAAGTGTTGGCATTTCGTTCTATTCTCAATTTGAAAATAGTTTGTTATAATTAGTGTGATATATTAAGTGCAATGGATCAAATACTATACGGTATGTATTTTCTTTTATTTTTTTTATCGGAAAAATTATATTTGTAATATGCGCATTGTTTAACAAAGATTTTACTTGTTGTACTTAGTTATGTAATTTTGCAATTTGCGAAGTATACGTACGTACAAGACAATTTTTATATTGCAAATAACTGGTTATTATATAATTGGAAAGAAATCGAGATAAGCTTTGAATGAACTGCTAGTTCTGTTTAACGATCAAATACTTTAAAGGTTATTTTGTCTCATTTTGAATTTTCATTCAATGCGATAGTTTGAACTAAATTTAAAATGCTTTCGGTGATACTATAATGCGAAATGGCGCGAATTTTTTCCCTGCACTTAAACGCAATAAAACAAAAGGCTAGATGTCAACCTATTGTTAATCCATGCTAATATGATTAAAAAGTTGTTACAATTAAATACGTTTATGGTTATGGAAAAATATAATAAAAAAAAAATAAAAGTGTTTTTGTGTAGATGGCGAAAATAGCTTTATTTTTATATCGGATATAAAAGAACGTATCTAACTAACTATAAATAACTGATGTATAAGTTGCCTATACTACACAAAGAGATATTTAATGGTCGTAGTAATAATAATACTTATAGTTATTGACCAGCCACGAACCCACCCTAGACACCAAAAACGGTGTGCCCTAACAAGCAATAACACGTTTGCTTTCTAAACTAATTGCACGGAACCTTCCAACTATTGTATAAAATATTTACATTCTTGAAAAAATCCGGTAAATTCCGGAGGCAAAACCAAGAAACTATTTGGGTATTAAGATACGCGTCCTAAATCTTACAGAGCTTGTAAAAATACATATACAATACAATTACGTAAACTCCAAAAGCTTGGTTCTTCCTTCTCTAAGAAGAAGAAATATATACCAGGCTTACAATACCATAAAAGTTGCTCTTTTTAATTGATTAAAAGCACATCAGAATAAATCATTTAAAATCTCATGAATTCACTTAATATTAACATAACGCCTATATAAAATTACCAAAGCGCGTTGAGGTTATAGGAAAGTGAATCCAAAGTAGCACCAATCATTTGAACCCAGCTACCGCTGGTATATTACAAAATGTGAATTAACCCTTTTAAAATTACAAAATTTTTGTTCTAATAATAATATAATAATAATAATAATTCAAGAACAAACAAATGTGTGACCTTCTAAGTTGCACAAATAAAACGAGAAAGCTGTTATGGTGTAGATGATTTACAACTTCTCTGTCTGTAATCAACTTACGAAAATATGAAAATTGTGCAGTGTAATATTCGCTTATTATCCTATCACTATCATCATCAATCTTAAACAAAGCTTACAGGTAAATGGGAATCATTACCTAATTATCTTTTACGATTTTTACAAATATAAAAAAAATCTAAATGTTTTCTCAGCGTTGATCAAAGAGTTAGTGGGTACAAAAAAAATAAATTTTCTATTAGCATTGAATTTATTAACTGTAGCTAACGTCTCTTAATTATACACTAATACTACATTCGAATTAAGAATTATTACACTATGTAATAATTTGTACTGCTTATTTATGTTCACTACAAAGAAATAATTATACCAGCTTCACTTCATTGGTAAAAACGTGGGAGCCACATGCAAAACGGTTTAAATGTTTTTACGTCCAAATCAACTTAACAAGGATGTAGCAGAACATATATCCAACAGTAGATATAAGAAGCTCTTTATCAATATTTGAAGAATTTAATACATTTGTTTAATTTATTTGTGTATATTAAAAGTTAACGTCCAACAAGCCCATGTTGACGATCGGAATTCCTGAAATTAGATGCAAAAGCAAGTTTGACAATATCTGAAAATTATCTATAAATCAAAGATCACATCTCTCGTCTTTGCCAAAAAGATCTACAAACGGTAGAACACATTTTGTGTAAATATCTTACCATCAGTCACACACAATATTAACACTTCTGTAATGCATTCCTCGCACCTACTGAAATGAAGGAAGAAGATCCTAGAGTAGTGTGTTAATGTTTAGTAGAAACCTCTAACAATTCTAACGCACAAAGAGGCACCGTTACAGTAGATCTATTTAGACCGCAGAAAAGGCACAAGTGCCTTGGTCCTCCTTTAATAATAATAAAAATCATGAATCATGAGTCAAATCATGAGTCTGGTCATAACTTTTAATATATTAAATGTAACTATTATTTTTAATTATGTACAGTCGTCTAGCGTTTTGTTACATGTTTTTTGAACATTTTACATTTGCCTACTTAACACAAATTCTGGAACTCATCCTAATATAATCTTTTATACTACTTACTTTTATCTCCTTTATAATGACGTGAACAAACATTTATAAAGGAAGCTACATTGTCACAGTAAATAACTTTTGCATCGGCATATTTTTTTAGGAAAATTACGGAGAAAAATACATTAAAAAGCTTATACACCCCGTTGGGTCGTCACTTTAATATATAAAAAATATAACTATATATAAATATAAATATATATATTTAAACGGCAATGTGTTCCTAGTAAGTAATGGATGCTATGGTTACAATATTTATCTATAAAATAATTTTATAACATTTAACATGGTATGCGAAAATGTGCTATCTCCTGTTAATAGCTATAACACAAATTACGTATAAATACAATATAAAGTACGTACTGTACTGTTTTCACAAATCATGTAAGTATGTTAAGATGTTATAAGAACCTTTTGTGTATAATAGCAGTATAACAGTAACTTCTGTAATTATCACTGATTCACAGTAGCACACCGATTCCTCAGAAAGCGAAGAAAACATTATTCTCTCGTATAACGGCATTTTCTATTTAACGACCATAATTACTTTAACTATTTCGTAATTTATAATATCGGAAATGCTACTACATGGCAAATCAAGTAAGCCATTACATTTAACCACAAAATAGTGGAATAGTTTTTAAACTATTTGTGTCGTAGACCTTAAACCTTAAAGACGATTGAAGAAAAATGAAAATATTCTATCCATAAATAATAAATTATATTTTAGTCTTTAAAGTTACTTAAGTCGATTAAAGTTTAATGCAGTAATAAAGATTTCTGTATCATGTCACCGCTACTTAATACCGTTGTCAACCAAAAGTCATTTAGTAGTTATAGAAAAGAATATTGGGATGGGGTTGTCACGTAGTACCGCCTACCATGCGAAAACCAAGAATAAATTACTTTTTAGAATTGAATTTATTAGTTCAACAATTGTTATGACTACGTTGCTTAGCAGCGAGCTCTTTGGGTCAACTTGGCGGCTTGGAGACAATGTGGCCCTTTTTCCCGCCCAACTTTGCAAAACAACAAAAATAAATCACCAAAACTTTCATTACTCCATAAGCTGACATTTTTAAAGCTAAGGAATGACATGTCATATTCTTTATGTAAAGCTTAACAGTTTCAAAAAAGCACAAAAGGGGGAAAAAAACCTTTTTATTTACCATTAAATTTGGTTTTAAAAGCCATACGAAGGCTTACTATTAACATTTGAAAAATGTGATTATTTACAAAGAATAAGCCAACGCACATTATTAGCCTGTGCAAGAAACCAAAAAGGAACGCTTCACTACTTTATCGCTCATCAAACAGTAATAGAAAAATTGTACAATTGCGAGGGGGAAATATAATAATAATTTTTTTGCTTCCTTTTTTATTTTCCCAATGTCATTGAAGATTTCTATTAGGCTCAATCAACATCACTTCCTCAATCTATAATGTGAATAGGCTACCTTATTTGTACGAATTTAAATGTAAATGTTACACCTATACTCATATCGATAAAAGCATCAACACATTAGAACGACAACTTTTAAGGTTATTTGAAGGTAATCATCTACTGCACCTTCAAATCATGCAATTAAGCGATATTTCTTAATGTAAAAGAGCATAGACTGTGGACGCTATATGTTAAACAAGAAATACATATATGTAAGTTAAAGGCAATCTAGAGCATATTTCTTGTAAATTATCTTCTCAAACGGTAACAATCTTTGTTTAAAGAATGATCAACTGTCTTATTACTTTTTACTGGCAATGATTTTGTTGTCTGCTTTTATTACTGAATCTAATACCGCTGTTAAATGCGCTGCTTGGGCTTTCCCATCATTTATAACTTCATGCATGTAATTTTCACAATCGAACAGCTCTTTATGTTTAACTATCAGCGCAGAAGTATATTACATTTGTAGCGTAATAAAACATTAGCATTATAACATTAAGCTTAGAGTGCTTAACGTTAGAAAATACACCGCCAAAAACCGCAACCATGGATATTTGAAAAAGAAACATGAATCATGGAAATATGAATAATTAATTAATCACAATATGAATCATGGAAATATGAATAATTAATTAATCACAATATCATTAGCGCTAACTTCGCTAAAATATCTTGACACGTTTATGGGTTCCAATTTTAACGGAATCAACTTGCCGAGATTGTACGATTTACTAGTAAGATTACTAAACATTTATTGGATAAAGGCAAATTATTTTCTGAAAAATTAAATTAATTGTTATTATTTCAAAATTCAGTATTTTTCCTTAAATACATTGGCTGCAATTAAAAATTTACCACCCTTAAATTGTTGGAGTATTTCAATTAATGACAATAACAAAAACTATGCTACGCAAGAACAAATCTTGTTTGTCAGTTTTAACATATGACATAATGGCTGCTAATATTTTCTCATATAACATACGATATAGCGTCTGTAGAAGCATTATTCCATACAATTTGAACACGCTTTATAGTGTCATACAAGTTAGTAATAGATAGCAAGCGGAACATATGCAACATGTTCTTGATAATACTTTATGGAATTTTTCCATAGATAACTGTTATGTTAGTATTTTTCCTCCTATCTAAAAGACGTTTATAACCCGATATAGAAAATCTAATAGGAGGTTATCCTTTATAATTATAGCAAGAAATATAGCATTTCCGTGCAAGATCCTACCTTTGTTTAGCAAAGGGGACCTTAGGTTGCTGGCGGGATTTCTGACAAATCATACAGTCCTAAAATATCACTTATTCAATTTAGGAAAAGCTAAAAATCAAATCTGCCGTCTGTGTCAAGAAGATCTGGAGACGGCAAAACAAACATTCTATGCAGATGTGTTGCCACCATTCGCACACTTCAGTAAACCATTTCTGACATCTAGTGAACTGAAGGAAGAAGGTCCCAGAGTAGTACTAAGGTTGAGTAAGAGCCTTTGCCTACTTTCTAACACATATAAGGGCATTTTGTTACAATAGATCTATCTATATCGCAGTGATTATAGGCATTTGTGCTATAGCCCAATGATACTAATACCAATATTATATTCTGAAATTAATTTAACATATTCCCAATTGTCATACATACCCTGTATAACAAAACGGCAATATACATCACGCTAATGATAAACCGAAAGCTATAATGTAAGAATCCAAAGTCACACCAAGAATATGAGTGCTGTTGCGAGAAATCAAAGCCACACCTTCTGTTTTACAGCATTTTCACCATATCTTACGCAAATTTAACACAAAGGCATATTGAAGTGTAAATCATAGATAATGAAAAAATGAGACTTCGTAAAAAGATGTTAATTTGCGCATCAGTAGGCGTAGTAAACCGCCTACGAACATATTGTACATAAGAAAATATCAATTTTAATAAACGTAGGTGGTTTCTAATAGCAGAAAAATAATAACATGCTTCAAATACGTACATATCAGCAATGTTTTAAATGTATTACTCAGCGCTAAACAGAATTTAGCATCACGTCTAATATTTCACCTATGCATGCCACTGACACACGTATATATGTGTTCGTTATATATACATCCAAACAGGTAACATTTTACGAAAAATCGGGAACATTAGAAAGAATTAACCCTGATTACATATTCCTTCAGTTTGTGTATATTTAGTGAAATACGAAACTTTAATTTTCTGGCGGCATTGCTTGGAAGAGGACTAAAAAATAAATCGAATTCCAATGTCCAACTTCCAAGTCCTCGCTTATTGCAATCATTTTAATTATATTTCAATATTTGGTTATCGTTATCATGGTTTGGATTTACTTGGGTTTCCAAGACTGGAACTTATGATTATCATTCAATTCAACAGCAAACTCTTAGCTATCAACAGCACCAGTCAACTTATTAACATATATATGTATTTCGCAGAACTAAATACATTAGAGGTCTCAGAATAAGATCCTAAGGAATTCCGCAACTTACCGATAATGAACTCGACCTAGTACTACACAACTGCACCGACTGAGTTCTTCTTGCTAAGAAACTGGAAAACAAATAAATAGAGTCAGCGTAACAACCAATATAATAAACAATAGCCAGCACCAAATCATGATTAACGGTGAAACACTTCACTATTACCCCTTATCACAAACACTTCACGCACGTTTCGATAGCTAAGCTATCATCTTCAGCAGCAATACTGAACTGAGTTCGGTATTGCTGCTGTGTGTACAGTATCAGTGAAGTGTTTATGGTAAGGGGTAATAGTGAACTGTTTTAGTGTTCCAGTGCCACAGTATTCGAGTGCGTGATTTAATGATTAACGGTATCAAACGCCTTACTAAAATCTGAGCAAAGTAGTACTATTAATTCTAACGTGAATGATATTATCAGTTACATTCAGTGGTGTAGTGAGACAGCTGTGCCCCCGCCGAAAACTGGAATTTTAGGTGGAGGTACACTCATGTCAAGTGATCATTAAACCACATGCAAATATCAGAACTTAGAAAGATAAGTTTTTTAACCTCAGATTTTACGAAAACTTATCTTATAATCCTCACTTCTTTCATGATTTAATTTTTGTATTAGCGTGTATTATCCCTGTTTAAATAGCATTGACCAACTGCGTATTCAGCGAGTGCAGAATACTTGCTTGGATGGAATTCGTCGCTTTGAGCACATATCTCACACGCTGTAGCGGGCTTGTGGCTAGATATGCAATTTTTTTAGCCAAAGGTATTGTTGAGAAGTGGTCCATACTATTACTGTTAGATTTAGGGGTCTAGTGACATCTTCTTCCTATAACTTTGAACTTTATATAACATTGTCAAACTTTACAATACTCTGCCGGTCTTCTTTGGAGCTTTGACTTCGCTGTTCTTTGCCCGTTACTTACGAAAACATTTTCCTTCTCGCTCTGATCCGATGTAGTGGACGTGTATTGCTGATTTTGCACTGCTTACTTCGGTTGTATTTATGCATTTATGTTATTTACACTCGAATATAGATTTAAGTTAGGCTAGTTAGTTTTTAAGGTAGGTACTTAGAGCTGCTTCTTGCTTTGCATCTAGCTGATCTTTTTGCATCTTTTTGCGGTACGTAAGTACTTTAATTGGGTAAAATTATTAATAAATAAATAATTGATATTTATTATTTTGCTGATATCATTTACTGACTAGTGATATATAGCAACGATTCCTACAAATTTTACAGTGATTAATACCAAAACCTTTTTTCCGTGTATCCTTACCGTCTATTATAAATTAAAAGAAAAATAATAGAATCCAAAACTGCGCGAATGAGATTCCATTCGAATCGAGTTTCCAGTTCTTAGAAATAGCATTGCTTAAGGTCACACTAGATAAATGTTACCATACTTTAGAACATTATTTATTATCCAATGGCATCTTTTCCTTTTATGTATCCACACAGTAAAAACTGAACCTGAATTTAAGCGAAACAATTGCGAATTATAATTTATAAGACATACTTAATAGATTTGTACTCATTTTAAGCAAAGCTGCAATAAAATGTTACATAAACGGAAAACACGTACTGTACATAAAAACCCACTTTCCTACTGGTTGGAGATTCCGGTAATTTAAGAACATAAAGAACATTCCGGAGTTTCCACGTTGATAAATTTATGTTAGTGGTGCGTACATACAGTACACATACAGGATGTTACGCAAAATAATGTTCTTAAATACGTACACCACTCCAATAATTTAATGTCTCCTGTTAATTATATACGCATCGTTTTTTCCCTTTTTAATCTAATCTTTATTACAATTTCTATAGACATACAGACTATAATCAGTAAGTGATGTAAACATAAGTGTGTATATAATATCTGATGAATAGGGTGGGTGCTCCTTCAATTTGAACCCCAATTCGTAAATTTCTGCCATGGCAACCAATGAAGTATAAACGCTGTCTTGGTGGACCAAACGTTTCTTTTTCTTCAAACATTGCCGTTTTTTCGCAATTTCTGCCTTGAGCTGGTCAAGTAATGATGCCCAGTATGTCCCCGTTATTGTTTTTTTCTTTTTCAAGAGATTCCTGAAATTTTCAAAACGCAGCCAATTGCGTTAAGTAGAATAATTTTCATGAGAAACTCCTATCTCCATGTTATGGTTTGGAACTTTTCAGGCTATGTAGCCTATCTAGCCTCGTATGTGGAATAATCAAGTAGAGATAAGTATTAAGGTATGGAGTGGTGAGTACATTATAGAGTTTTAATTGATAATGTACCTTCAATTTCAGAAATTCAAGCTGCTTATGAAATATTCTCCGTGTATGTCTTAATTAACATCAAATATTTGGCTACGTCAAACAATTGTAGCAATAAAATGTAGCCGAATAGAATTAAAACATAATAATTGCTTTAATTCTATTTGGCTTGAGACACATATACAGAGTATCCTCCCCCTTTTAACTATCTTTTGAACGAAAAAAATTGCATAGCGTTTCTAGAAAAAAGCAGGTGGATATTTATTTTTTGAAAACCAACTTTTAGTGCTATGGGCAGCTCGATTGGATTTCCTACGTTATCGAAACTGATGTAATTTTAGGACCTCCCTATATAATTTTAACAGATCATCATTATGCATAAGTGTTCAAATACGTGATTTAACAAATTTATTTCAAGATATGGGTTACCACATCAGAGTGAACAAACAACAAAATAAATAATAGAATCGGGAAATGCGTATATTTATTATATGCGTAATAAATTGCCTTTTACGTAAGATTTATTTATTACTTTAGGCTGAGGCACTTAAAGAGATATATTTATACTGTATAGTGTACAGCTACTAATTAGTATTAAAACAAATCAAAACACTTCAAGGCTTTCCATCTAGTGCCGACGTGGTAACAGAAATGCATTTTTAACTTTTGATAATCTCTGGAGCTCTGTGGGGTGTGCCCTATGAGCCTGACCAGTTGTTCTTCCTGCAAGAGGACTCCGAGGATGTACGCCTTAGGCAATTCCTGTGTCGGGGTGGAGATTAGAAATAAGTTCGAATCGCCGCTTTACCGCGTGAGGCATTAAGATGGATCGTTAAAAAAACGGCAGCATTTCCTAAAAATGTTAATTTACATCAATTATGTCAAATGTTAAGTAAAGAAGGGCATCTAAAAGCGTAATAATATACAGGACGTTCCATTTAAAAGAACAAGCTTGTACCATACCCAGCAGAAACTGAACACCCTGTTTACTTCATATTATGCAACACTGGTCTCCGGATATTTTTCATTTGAATTTTTTACTCTAAATTACCCAGGAAAGGAATTATCTTTCACCCACGCGCTATAGGTGGACAAGCTGAAAGTATGTCGAGAACTATTGAGCGCATTGCTTTAAATCTATTAGTTCAGAACAAACTAAGAATGACACACGGAGTGTTTCATTAAATTTCAAAAGGAAAAATGCACTTTGATATTTTAAAAGAATGTGGTATATTTGGCGGTTATACATAATGTATAACCGCCCGTCACTACGTAACTTTTTTCGACGGTTGTTTTGATACAACTAAACTTGTTCAATAATAATATTAATTATATTGCTTTAGTTACTTCTAGATCTGCATAGTTGCCTTAACCTTTAAAAATATTGTTGAATGTAAATTCTTGAAATAGTTCATTTACATATTTTCCTAATTATGGTTAATTCCGTGTCAATTATTGTAAATTGTATACAGAAATAACGCGGTTTATAATAATCAATGTAAATATAACAGACTACAATCTGGCCGTACATGCACTAGATACGTTACCTTTTTCTTGATTCTTACATGCCACAGCGGATCATGTTTTCATTGATGAAATGCACAATCCTTTATACATTTTATTCATTTTGGTTATCTACATGTTATGGTAATACCTATCGTCAATCAGTATACAGCGTTTAATGTTTGGCATGCTTTATAAATTACATGTTCACACTAAAAAATAAATACTACATATTGATAATTAACTACAACGCACCTTACAAACTGAATAAATTATTCAGATACGTACATTTATATCTGCGATTTATGATTTTTTTTTCCTCTTGGACAATCACATATAGGGAAGTAATAAAAGTGCTATGACAGAAGTCAAAATAGCATTTCAATAGTAAACATTTGCGCAGTTATTTAAACAATCGAAAGTAATAGTTTGCTAGGAGATTTTTCCTTTGTAGATACTTGTGTCAATATGAAAAAGGCTACTTTGTTAGCTCGTATTTTTTAAATAGCAGAAGAAGTCTAATTTGCGAAATTACCTTCGCACTCGCCTTGAGTTAAAATGGACATATGCTCACTTGCACATCCTAATCATACCGTATCTGCGAAAATCGATAATAGTGCAACCGGTTCTGTGGCCGTATCAACAAGAAAGAGTAGACATTCATATTCCTGCCTGTTTTCATTCTTGGAATATAGTGTCATTTGCCTCAAACAAGTGGAAAACTACGTAGGCACTTATACCTACGTAGTTTTTTTTATCTTAATAAAGGGGATAAATAAAATTACCTAGGAACTAGTGACCTCTAAACATTGATGCTGCAATAAAATGCATCGTTTGTTTATCTTTTATGCTTCTACGTCCTTGAAATATAAATTTTACGTTCTTATTTTAAAAAGGAGAAAATGCTTGTTTTATTCTTGATTAGTTAAAATTTACATTTAATAGCAGTTACTTTGCGTTATTTATGCATCCATTAATATTAATAGAATTGTTACATGTTGATAATATTTTCGTATAGTGAACTAATACCTTCCTAATATGTTGAAGGAAACTGAATGTTTGGTAGATGAATCTTTCCACGCCCAATTAATAACTTTTCAAATTAAAAGTTTATACATTTAGCTTTTAAGGCTTTGGTAATGGTCTATTATACCAATTTAACAATCCAATCTTCAAAGAGGATAGCGGTCATTAGGAACTAACACGTAGTTAATAATGTCCGGATAACAACCAAAGCTTAAAAAAAAATGGAACTTTGACTGATGAATCAATCAGTGTGTATGTATCTACATACACTTAAAGTAAAATAATAAAATAAAGTCATTCGGAAGAAAATATTTTGGAAGTTGTTTTGAAAACCCGTTATCGACAATTACTTCACAAGCTCTTAATAATTAATATAGTAATTAGGTTAAAATAATTTATCTAGTTAGTATCCAACCATCTTATATGGTTATAAATTATCACGTCTGTTTTTTCGATGTGTGCTTTTTGTTTTTGCTCACGTGTTTATCTAGATGCAAGAGTTTTTCTAGAGAAGATTTTCTACGAAGACTGTGCAGGTGAAAAACTTTTCTTTAACGGTTGGTTTAATTGAATTTATAAGAAAATGCAAAAGGAAGTTGTAAATATAAAAGACATAATTGATGTTTCGGAGAAAAACTAATTTCTCGATTACACCGAATTACACCGAAATTTTATGTTTCATTGATATTGAATTTTATTATTGATATGTAAAAATTCGCTTATGATGAGAATTTAAATAAATAGAAGCAAAAAAATTAATACATATACTGCAACGTAGTACATAAGACTGAAAGAGATGCCAACCAAAGTTGATTTAATACTAGCTATCTACCAGAGAGAAGAATGCAGTGACATAGTAATCAATAGTACCGCCTATCGTAGGATGTATCTATGAAATATGTTCTTCTATGAGAGATACGTATGTAGCTATTGAATCAGATTTAGTTGTCAACCTGTATGTATTGTATGTAGTATAGTATTCAAAATGCAACAGGTAAAATCAATCGCTTTAAGAAGAGCCGTTCCGTTCAGCCGATTCCGCTCTGGCAACATCTGCTAAGGCTAAGACTTTCTGACTCGTTTTCAATTTCTACAGCAACTCATATGGCCTCTGGTCCCCTCTCAGCAATACTATTCATGTTTGTTGCCGGTCCATAATGTTCGTTTTTAATTCGCCCTCAATATAGCAAACATCCAGAGAATCAATTCTGTTGTGGCTTAACAAACTGAATATCACATGGAAATAAGTCTAGTGGGAGGTGTCCATAGGTTGTCGCTACTCGCTAATGTCAGTTCGTTAGACGCTAACTCGTATAGCATATTACAGGCTAAAATGTAGTATTGCTCCAGAAAAAAATATTACCTATATGAAATGTGTATCATAACTGGTCGTGTTGAATATTAAACAAAAGCTACCGTTAACAAAAGGGCGAACTGATGGCAAGACAATCAACCTCTTTTAGCTGGAGTCGCCTCTGAGAGAAGTGGTTTATTTTAAAAGTAATTTCAATTTTATTTAAAAACCAAAATTAATTCAAGTTGTACCATTTGAAAAAAAGCGGGATTTTATTAGATGACGCGTTAGCATAGAGAGGGCACGTAAACGTTAAATTTTGAGGATATTTATCCATTAACGATACTATTCCGTAATTTAAACTGCCAAAAAGGTATCCAGGTGATATTTCCGACTGTTCGGATGAATATTATCTCTCAAATAGAAAACAATTTTTCATTACGGACACTACTGACACAATACTCACAAGTAATCTTTCAATAATTTACGTTTCTTTTTCAATTAAATATTCGCTTGATTGAACATTTGAGAATCCTATATGAACTGAATGTTAGTCCTTTTTTGAAAGTAACGAGCATTAATTCATTATTATTGTCTTATCTTCAATATAGCTGGTAGTGGGAAACCATATGCCCAAGTGCGAGTTTGAGATTGATGTTTAGCGAAAGAAACAAAGAAACCTAGAACGCATAGAATTTGTTAGAAATAGATATTTCTCTAAATATCTACAGGTAAAGTCCAAGCAAAATCTCATGAGATCAGCGCAGAAACCCATTTTTACTAAAGAAATTGTAACGAGTGGAATGTGAAATAGAGATAACAAGTGAATTGCGCCACTCATTCTACACAGCTTAGTGCTATCAGATTTTGCTCTGGGTTTATATTAAGTTCCCTATTTTATTTCTTTGCGCAAACACCAAACCAGAGTTTACGTTTAAGTAATTAGCACATGCATAAATAATAAAATAATCTATTTTTGTCATTAATATATGTTCAAAGTTGCACATGAACTTATATAATTATTTCATTATATTAGAACCAATTGTTTTACTTCCTGGATACAATGCACCTTAACTTTCAATTTTCGTAGAACACATATCTATGCATCTGCATCTATCATAATAGATTATATTCTAATAAACGTAATAAAATGATTTACTGTACAGGAACCCGATGCATATCTTTACGTATACTAATGTCGAAATTAACGAGACATTACGTACAGAATCGTATAAGTACTTAGGAGCAATGTTCGATCTTACAGTCCTACAATACAACACCATACTACAATAGATTACGTAATTTATTGTTTTAATAGGAATTGTAACGAATACTTTTTTCTTTACAGGTGCATACACAGGGATAATGAATGGAATAATCAAGCCCGTAGTGGATTTTTACAGTTACGTAATGGACGTGAAAAGTGGTACGTAGACAGTCGGAAACCTAATTTAAATAATATAGTTCTGCTTGGATGTGCTTTACAATGTGAAATATTGCGCAAGCATATAACTAGGAATTATGTCAACATTTCAGTGAAAAGCAATTGATGTTGCGATTTCCAAGTTTCTTGTACATCGCCGATATCTAAAAAGAAACTAATGAAATCAATTGTGAAGGAGATTACATGAAACGCGGAAGTACTGGTGTATAATCAAATATCTATTGGGAATGAGTACTTAAAGGATAAAAGCGTTAAAGAAGAAAGGAAACTCTTAGTAACATTCCATGACTTTGTTAAAAATGAATGCAGATAAATAATAGTTATAACAGCAACAAAACACGATTACATATACTGTAAAGTTGATATTTTTGATCAATTTTTTGAGACCGTCCATTTTAAAGCTTCAGTCTGATATGAAGAGTGTAACAAATAGTACGTCCGTCTGTATGCTAAATAACAATTTAATGTTTTGGGGATGTAATATAATGTTAATTGTGCAACTTTGGAAAATAATGAAGAAAAAGTGATACAGTAATTTTTTTTTTTATTTCTTCTTAAATAGAAGCCCCTGTATATTACATTATTGAAGATCCCTAACTACACACAGATTATGAAAGTGTTTCTTGGTTTCGAGTTACAACTGTTTTTGTTAATAAATAATAAAGGATTATATTCCGCATCAATCCCTATTAAGTATCCCTAAGCCTCTTAATAGCAGTTTCTACAATAATTCAGTACAATCAAATGTTTAATGTACCTAAATGGTTATCAAGCGGCTAATAAAAAATGAAACAAGTTGAAAGCAAAGTATAAAAAGTAGACTGAAAAGCATTCGTTTTACATAAAAGTAAATTACTCTAAAGATGATGGTGTTAACGCTGGACGAAGCAGAAAAGCATCCTATTTAAGCTAGTAGAAATTACAGTGAAAGATATCCAGACTGGAGGCATCCGAAAAAGAGTTTTTCAAAAATTAATGACGAAATTTATTGAAACGGGAAATATCATACAAGAAATGCGAAAGAACAAAAAGAACAAGAAATAAAGAAAATAAGTTAAACGTTCTGTTGGCAGTTACTGAAGATCCAAATACAAGCCAAAGGAATATAAGCAAAAACACAGGTGTAAGTGGACGATCTGTTCTACAAATATTAAAGAAAAATCGTATACATCGTATACGCAGCTTACTGACCAGGATTTCGAAAATTTTTTTAATTCTACAACGGAGCTAATGATAAATTACAAGAAAATACCTATTTTATGTTTAAAGTGTTCTTCTCTGACGAAGCAACTTTTCATTACTATACAGGAAATCCTAAAATTTTGCGACAAGTGGACCAGCAACACCGGTGGAGCGTTAACGTTTGGGGAGGCATAATAGTCGAGCTTACACCAACACCTTCTTACTATACGAGATTATCTGAATAACACGTATCCCGAGGGATGATTGGGAAGAAATGGTCCTGTAAAATGGCCGCAAAGATCTTGAGTCCTAACATGAGGTCGTGTTAAAGAGATTGTACGTATAGGCTGAAGCTCCAGCAATAATAGAACACATTAAGCACAGAAGTATTAATGCTAATATTTTATTTTTACTTTTACATTTCAGTAAATTCTGTTATAAATAAGTGCTTTTTTCTTAAGAGGGAAGAACCCTCGTCCGTTTTCTTTATAAATAGAAAAGAAGTTAAACATTAGAATATTGTTTATTGCTAAATTTGAAAGCGTGTGGACGTAGAAATACTTTCTTCGGCATATGTGATTTTTCAATTTTTTTAACAGAAACAGTTGTAACTCGAAAACCACATAACACGTTACTTTCACAATTTGGAGATAAATGGAGTGTAGCTAACAATCTTTAATAACATCAAAAAATATATAATGTGCTCCATTACGGTGTCACCTTTTTGATAAGGCGCCCAATATACCGGAATATATAAGAAGCACAATTAACATTATATCACATCCCCAAAACGCACTATTTCTGCACCCTGTACAAAATATATCTAAATATTAATACGTAATTGTATTTAATAAGTTGGATGGCTATTTTATTTAAAGCTCCTATATTTTGCTAGAGCAACAAAAATTTCACCTTGCAATTGCATCTTTCAGATATTATGTTCTTGGTAGTAAGAGTAATAGAAAGTTGTTATTCAATTAAGTCATCTACACGATTATAAATATAATTCTGTAACACTTTAGATGTAGCTTACATGTACAACTATATTAATAATTCTATAAACAAATTTTTAATTTACACTACCAGATTTTTGTTTTCAACAAATCTACGAATTTCTAAAACAATTATTCTAAATTAATCAAATAACTTTTTTGATGCAGAGTATGCCGGTGCTTTAGTGTTTGAGATATATTATCAACAGGACATTTTTATATACTAACCAATATCTTATCCTTGGAATGTATTGTAAACAACACATAAGTATCGGCACCCTCCGCACCACACAAGTTTAATTTATTATATAGTAATATAATAATTAGTCCGGGACGGCCGTTTCGGTTTCGGTGGTGCGGAGGGTGCCGATACTTATGTGTTGTTTACCATACTACGCCACAGTCCTTGCTATCATTATTGGAATGTATTGTGTATTCTATTACTTTCATCTCCACATCCTGTTTGCATTATTATTATTATTAAAGTATTGAAAAAGATGTTTTATTAACAATTGAAATTGTTAACGGCTCAAACATACATTACTAAAATACCGCCAAGCCCAAAAATAAGTGCTTAATTTGCATTTCAATCGCACTTATGTTGAATCCACTTATTTGCTCATTTTACACAACGTCAAACTAAAAAAAAACACGTGTATATTACATAATTTCTGAAGTGCGGTTCTTTTAATTTTTAACATTTGACTTTCGTCATTGGTGATTTATGTAATTTTCTAATTTTGACCTGCAAAGAGATTAATTTCATATTATATAACGCTTTTTACGGTCCCGAAAAGTGTGAAAATAACAATACGCGTATACCATACAGACTATAGAATTTTTTCCACAAATTTGTTCCTCATCTTGTTACATGATCCTCCCTCGTTCTTCCTTACTGCGAGAGAAATACATCCAGAATAATAAGAAAGATGACAAAATGGCGCTTGTCTCATACATGTTAATGTATTAAGGGAACCAACGCAAGTTTGTTTAATATTATGTAAGTTGCAAGCTCCATTAAAGAAGAATTTACATTAGAATTAGTTATTCGCTAAGTACATAATAATTTTCTTCGTTCACATATATGTGTGTATGTCTGGTGTTCGTCGATATCAGCGCCTTAAATTATACTCCTAAAACTTCAGGTACAATAATAAGGTTACATAACTGAGTTTTTATTAGACACAAAAAACCATTAGCAGAATGTTACTTTTATTAAGTTAATATAATAAATATTGATAGAATTTAAAGAGTAAATAATTTTTAAATTAAATTTAATAAGTCTAAATGAAAAATGCTAACACCATTTAACGCCGGAGTAAAACATTTGCATAGCCCATTGGCGTTGAATGGCATTGTTTGGCATTCCATTAGAATTGTGTGTGTGTGTGTGTGCAGAGTTATGAGTGATAAAAAGTAAAATCATCTTAAGTATGCGCCCATGCAAACGGTGAATGTGCCACAGTTAAGGTTTAATATTAAATACATTGAGTTTTTAAATTTTGATATCACGTTCGATAAAACGTTTTTCGTTCCTTCCCGCCTTTCAAGAAACTGCAGTTTATATTTGGTAGCAATACCATTTGAAAAGTCTGTTATTTGTTGTTCAATTTAACATAACGTTATGCATGATTGAAGTTGGCCGTAACATATTGCAGCTTAAAAAAAAAAATAATGCTAAGATAGCTTAGCTTCCTCATGGTATTAATGGAATAATTCACGGCAAACGCAATAAAAGAAGAGAGAGAAAAATACACTAACACACGGACATGTTTCTGCCTACCCGGCGTCATCAGCGTGGTTTCGAGAGTACTTTTCATATCTCTACCTTCTATCGCTGTTGCCTCACTATTTTTTGGTTATTGTTTCTAGGCATTTTCTGATGTGTTCTGTTTATATTGCAGCTTCTTTAATATCCAATGTCGTCACAAATACTCCAAATAAACTATAATTCATAAATTAGGATTGCTTTGCTAAGATAGCTTAGCTTCCTCATGGTATTAATGGAATAATTCACGGCAAACGCAACAAAAGGAGAGAAAAATAATTACACTAACACACGGACATGTTTGTGCCTACCCGGCGTCGTCAGCGTGGTTTCGAGAGTAATTTTTTATCTCTACCTTTTATCGCTGTTGCCTCACAGTTAATGCCACAACTTTCAAAACGACAAACTCGACATTTCTTGGCGCCCCTCGAGTTTGTCGTTTTGAAAGTTGTGGCATTAACTGTGAGGCAACAGCGGTAGAAGGTAGAAATAAAAAAAAAATTACTCTCGAAACCACGCTGATGACGCCGAGTAGGCAGAAACATGTCCGTATGTTAGTGTAATTTTTTTCTCTCCTTTTGTTGCGTTTGCCGTGAATTATTCCATTAATACCATAAGGAAGCTAAGCTATCTTAGCATTATATTTTTTGGTTACTGTTTCTAGGCATTTTCTGATGTGTTCTGTTTCTAGGATTGCTTCGTTTAAATTAATCTATTCTAGCGATATTCAATTCATTTTGAAAAAGAAAAAAAAAGCATTTTGAAAACGGTGAAGAAATTTTCAAAAATTTAGACATACTTTTAATTAATTATTATCCAGGGTGTCTATATATTCTATATAGGTGTAAACGGTCTAAATGTACTACAAGGTTAGTTTTCGAAAAATAACGTGGTTTGCCCATTATAAATAGAGCACTTTCATACGCAATCAAATTAGTCTAATTGTTTTTTTTTTTTCGATTTTGTTTAGTATGGATTCTGCACCACCCCAGCGTATTGTTTTCAATCCGTCCTTTTCTTGGTTCTCCTACTGCAGCTCTGAGAAAACGCATTTCATAAGCCTGAATTTTACTTTTGTCTATATCATTTAGGACCGACGTTTTGCACCCGTGGCATGTATACTGTCAAATTGTATTTCTACTAATTTCCTTTCTCCGAATGAAAGCTCTATTTGAAGCGAAGTACACTTTAGTAACATTTGATATTCTGCTGTTCATTTCTGGTTCTAGCTCAAAGCAAATGTCTCTGCTGTAATTTCTTGTTATTTATACTGACATCAGCCGTTGTTTCACTCCTCGATATTATCAGGATCTCAATTGTCCCTCTATTGATGTTCAATCGGTAATCTTTCAAGCTTTCATTCCAAGCATCGATATTAGTTTGCGGATCCTTTTCTGATTTCGCTATTATCGGCCAGCACGTACTGCAAATTCTTACTCCATTCTTTAACTATCAACTTTTATTGTTTCTTTACTTTTCCATAAAAAATAGTTAAAAATATTTCGAGTTTACCCAGCTAACGCTGTATATAGTATCCAAATATGTGACTTTATAATTTAGGAAAGGATAACATCGTAAACTAATACAAATAAAAATTCAAATACCATGCAGAATAAACCATTTGGCTATGTGTAATATAACCTTAATTATTTGTAACATAAACCATAACCAAGTGGACATGTTAAATAATTTATTTACAGTAGCAGGTAGCAAAAGCACATTCGAATATATTTATTGGTATAACAAACATTCAGAGAATGCTAGTAACAGTAAGCGCCGCATACCATATTATGCCTAGGCAAAATGTGCAATTCAAATTGCAATATAGCCACTACAGGCGGAGCATAAGCTCGTACGGATATTTACGTTGAAATAATCCATGGGGACTCTGTGTAAAATAATGCTTAAGTTGGGAAAGTTGAAGAAAAGGTACAACATTTTTCTCGCAAATTCTTTTATTCACAATTAGGCGATAGGTTTCGTATCTAATAAACACATCATCAAACAAAGCTAAAAGGCAATAGCAGGACAAGTTCATCGCTTTAATCAAAAACATCGAATTACCTCTTTGTCCCTATTCATCTGATTTATCGCCTTACGAATTCTAAAATTTTTTTATCACTTTAAAAAGCTGTTAAAGCCTTCAAAAACAATGTTTCCATCTTCATAGTGGAAAAAATATTTCGAAAATTGGTTCGAACACGTACAAGAAGGGTATAGATCTTGATGGCGAATATTTTGAAAAATTCTTTTCCTTTCATTGTTTTTGTAAGAACTTAAAAGGAACCCCTCCTATACTCGTATCTTCTAAAATTGTATTTGTGCTGTGTAGATAGTAGATAGGCAAAATTTTCAGATAATGTAATAATCACTATAAGCCATATTTCAAAATATTTGTGGATTTGCAGCGTAATTAATAAGTAGCGGACTGAGTTATTTTAAACAAAACATTCTGTATTTTCATCTAGAAATACATTTTTAGGGTATATTTTTACGACATTAAATTCCGTACTTGTCTCTATCTAAACATGCTGTTAAAACACCTTGGAAATATACAGAGTGTTCAGTATTAAATACCAAACTTTGCCAAATTTGAACACTAAAAATGGCATATATTTTTATGCACAATATAGAAAATGATATCTGTAACATTTTTTTGTATAACGCTTAATATTGAAAGTAAATGAGATATTTAAAGTTAAACGTGACTCCTGTGATTGGACATTTATATTTAACCGGACCATAATGTTAGTATTATTTGGTCATCGTGGCAATAGTAAACAAAGCATCCTAATTTGCTGTATTTAACTGTTTATTCAAAATTTTCGGCTTAAGTAGTTACTTGCAAAATTAGTTACATAAAAAACTGCTATGTATATACGAAGTTAGAGACAACGCGAGCATTTCGAAGTGCAACAATTATAATGTTAAAAAAAATGCGGAACTTTTACAAACAATTGCGCAAATCTATCGAGGTGCAAGAACTTTGAAGGTTGACTGGAGATTGATAATTATAAATAGCTGTTAATTATTGCGGCGAGAATGCAAGTGATCCCTACAAGTTGACCATCAAATGAATCAAAGAAAAATTCTCCCATTTGCAATTTTATATTCGGCAGTTTCAACTCCAAAAATGTTTCGGAAGACCCAAACATTTCTGAGTCGCAGCGTTAGGCATTTAATATTACAAAAGTTAAAACAAAATAAGGTTGCAATCCAATGACGAAGATAAACTGTACTTGTGAATTTTTTGAACATAGATTTCCTCTTTTCAATGTTACATTGCAACATTGTAAAAAGGATCCTACTAGTAATTCAGAATAAAATTGTTTTATAGCATTGAAATAAATAATATTTGTTATTAAGTTGTATTATTTTCCAGATCCAAGAACCGATGACTGGTTTTTAGTAAGTTCACCTGGACCTCTCCTAACACTACTTGTAACGTATGTTTATTTTTGTGTAAAAGCTGGACCTAGATTTATGAAAGATAGGAAACCATTCAATTTAAAATATATATTAGTATTATATAATCTTATACAAGTCGTTTACAGTATATTTCTTTTCTATGAAGTAAGTTAACCCATTGTTATATACAAATAAGGATGGTATTTACCAATGTGATTACAATTTTAGGGTTTACAAGGAGGTTGGATACACGATTACAAATTCTCTTGCCAACCAGTGGACTACAGTACCAATCCCAGAGCAATGAGAGTAAGATACATTAATATAATATATAAGGAATCCCATGAGTTGTACTTTTGATTCTAGATGGCAAACGCGGTGTGGTGGTATTACATTGCTAAACTAACAGAACTCCTAGATACCGTAAGTACCAGAGAATTCTTTCATCGCTTGATTTAACTTGCACTGTTCAGGTATTCTTCGTTCTTAGAAAGAAGAACAATCAAATAACATTCCTTCACGTATATCATCATTTTATGATGCCGATATGTAGTTGGATTGGCGTTAAATTTTTGCCAGGTATCAAGTATCTATCTATTAGGTGGTTGCAAATTATCGCTTATTTGTTTGTTACAGGTGGACATGGCACTTTATTAGGCGTGATCAATTCTTTCATCCATATATGGATGTATTTATATTATATGATCGCCTCGTTAGGACCAGAATACCAGCAATACTTATGGTGGAAGAAGCATTTAACAGAAATGCAAATGGTATGTGTGAAACGTAACATTAGTACATTGAAAACAATCTTAGTAACACACAAAATAATTAATATATTAAGCAATTACTAAAAATTAAATTTCGTTGGCTTATCCGATGTAGTTAAATTTAGTTAGAGAATCAAAACTCCTTGGACATCCGTAGGCGTCGGGTGATATATTGTAATATGTCTTCAGGTAAATAATAACTAGGTTCATAAAAGGATTTGGACTACGGAACTCCGTGGTATAGTGTTCAAGCGCACCCGTCTGGAAAAAGCGAGAGACATGAGCTCAAATCCTACCGGTGTCTTTACTTATTTACTTTTGTTGCCTTTGACAGCAGGATTACGTCCCTAGAGATGAAAATGTTAAATATTTTCGTAAAATTTTTTTTCGAAATTTTAAGCCGGTAGTAGGAGAAATATAATATTACACTCGAGCCGTAAGTCTCGGATGGATTGTAGACCTTGACTTCGCTCTAATTTGCAAACATCATCTGCCGCAAAACAGCACTTACGTTCCTCGTGACGTTTGTAAGTAACTATATACACTACCGTTCATATATTTGGGGACGATAAAAAAATTCAGTTTTTTTTTTAATTCGAATAAAAACTAAAAGTCATTTGTAATTTAATTTACTTCTGTACATTGAGTATACTATACAAAACTAAAAATATTCCAAAAAGAAATGTTGTACTAATTATAATTAGGTCTATACGGATTTTTCGTCTATATGTCCACCCTTTGACTTAATTACTGCGGTACATATTCGTGGCATTCTTAGAATTAAACATTTCAAAAATGTTGCTGGGATCTCGGTCCATGCTTGCTGGAGCTTTCTTCATAAATCTTGTGAACTAGTCACTCCTTTTTGACCAATCCTTCTGTTCAGTTCATCCCATATTAATTCGATAGGCGACAGGTCAGGAGACTGAGGTGGCCAAATCATTCTTTTTAAACGATCTTTTCCTTCCAGAGATGCTCGATAGTTCCTGCATATACGAGAAGAATGCTTAGGGTCGTTATCCTCTTGAAACGTAAAGTTTCGACCTCGTAATCGTTCCCCACTTGGTACAGCATTATCTTGTAATATTTTGAGATAGCCCTCTTTACGAAGTATTCCTTGTATTACTAAATCACCTACAGCTGTTCCCGCAAAACAGCCCCAAATCATTACGCTACCTCCACAATGCTTCACTGTAGATAAAATACACTGTTCACTAACTCTTTCACCAACCTGTCGCCTAACAAACGTCCTCCGTTTGGAGCCAAATGTTTCAAATTTGGACTTATCTGTCCACAGCACGTTGCACCACTGTTCGAATGTCCAGTGTCTGTGTTCTTGTGCCCACTGCAATCTTTTCGTTTTATTTAGAACTTTCAAAAGCGGTTTTCTGGCAGCTACTCGGCCCTTTAAGCCTGCCGCAATTAATCTTCGTTTCACAGTCGAATGTGAAATAGGATTTCTTCGTGAAACATTGACTTGCTGCGTTATTTCCGGAGCCGTTAGGAATCTATTTCTTTTTGAAACAAGAACCATGAACTGATCCTCAGCAGCTGTTGTCTTCTTTTCGCGTCCAGAACGTTTCTTATCAGCCAAAGAACCTGTTTCCGTCACCCGTTTTAATGTTGTAAATACACCATTTTTTCGATATTTTTAATTTTTTCGCAATAACTGCCATTGAGTATCCTTCATTACGTAAAGTAATAATAGCAGAACGCGTTTAGATGGAATTTCTTTTCGTTTTGCCATTTCAGCACCACCCGTTTACTACGATAGTTAAATTTAAACTAAACTATTATCAAGATCGATTTTATTTTAAATACAAGACAATATCTGCTTTGTTTGTTGTACTAAGTGTTCTATGATTCTCACATTATCCCTTTGTGGAAATATTCGACAATATTTTCAAGTTTACGTTTATAACCCCATAAAAGGGATTAAGAGGAATTTTGCCTGAGGCTGCGGTAGAATATAAATGCGTTATAAATTTGATGGGATAGAAGAGAATACTGTTGTAAATTATGTTCATGCATATAGAAATGAAATAATCTTTCATATAAAACACAATCAATTGTCAATATTTCAATTTTGCTTATTTTTCGGAGTTTTTCTTAGTCGTCCCCAAATATATGAACGGTAGTGTATTTGTACATACAACTTCTAAAGCAAATAAAATTTCGCCACTGTTAAAATTGTCAAATTATGTTACGTAAGACGCCTAGTGTTGTATTAATTTCTCTAAATAATGCATATCCCATTTACGTGATGACTTGCGTAAGTTTAGAAAAATATGTTTTCTATAAGTGATATTTATTCGGTTTATAGATGTGTAAATTGATATTCCATAAGTTTAATAAATATTCAACATTCAGTATTTTCGCACCTTGAGTTTCAACTCTTTTGCTGCTAGGTATGATAGGTATGCATTACATGTAAATGCCGAGCAATTAATTATATACTTGATGATGATTTCAACATTTATCCGTAATTTTTTCCTTATGCATTTTAAAATTAGCTTACCTAACCGTTTGCCAAAGTGCAAGTCATGACTATAGTAATAATAATAATAATCATATTTTATTAGTTAGTTGTATATAACAAGTCCCGGAACAACTAAATAAACTACAAGATTTTGGATGCGATAGCTTTTTCTGCACATTGTCCTTGTTCTTTAGAAAAAAAAACCCGCACGATGTAGGTTAAAATAGATTGGTTATTTGCGATACCGCAGATGTCTGTATCTATACCTTTATATAATAATTAAACACATGTTATACATAACGTACGATTTGACGGCCCAATGACATTTAACAACTGTTAAACGCACATCATATAAGTATATAGGCGATGTGCGCATCTGAGGTTGTGATAAGCTTTGAGCTTATATACCACGTTGGGCCGTTACCGCACATTAATAAAGATTAATTAGAAAAGAGTATTACGAAAATGAAATAGTACCTCACCTCAAGATATTCAACTAAGTTATTTCCGACTATTATGCTATTATATTGTTTCAGATTCAATTTTGCCTAATATTTATCCACGAATTCCAAGTGCTTTTCCGCCAGTGTGATTATCCAAAAACAATATCATTACTATTAACAGTCCAAGCGGCATTCTTCTTCTACCTTTTTGGGAAATTCTATCTCTACGCATACACTTCGTTGCTGAAGAAACGGATAGTGGAAAATAATAACGTACCAAATGGAAAGAAACATTATCAGTGATCCCGTGAAAAAAAAACGAATTTAAGTAGCTAAATTATTTCAACGCTTTTTTAGTTTTGTTTTATAGTAAATTATTTATTATTGGTACCAGTGAATTTTCAAAAAAAAAACACGGTTAATGTTAATGTTATTTATTAACAATATCAATACCGATCATTTCAATACGCATGTACAAAGATCGAAGACACGAATTTTAAATGAACAAGTATCTTTTTAAGTAATATAAGTTTTTTCTATTTTTACCTCAAACTCATACAGAATAATTTTACAAAAAATACCTCTCTTGTTCAATTGATATTATAGTTCTAGGTCTAAGTACTATTGTATTCATTATCGTTGATGTAATTGAATATATTTTGCCATGTATATACAGAATTAATAAAATTTGTTTTGTTATATCCTCCATAGAGTGTATTTAAGAATACAGAATACGCTGTATAGAGCTAAGCTTGATTAATTGCAATTGAAAAGTAACAAAGTACAGCAGTTATTTTTTTTATCTAAAAATGCCTATAAGTAGTACATTTTAACCATCATTTACTTTACGTGGTCATAATGGCTTTCTATTCTTCAAAAATATAAAAGTTTGTAGTTGCAGCTTCTTAAAATTTCCATATATACAGGATGTTCTGACCCTCTGTAATTATAAAATTGTGACTTTTGTATAAACATTAGGAAGATAAAGTTTTCTGTTACTACTACTAAACAATCTACACTATCTCTCACTTTTTCCTAATACGTAAAATATACACATACATTATCTAACTCTTTTTTCTTTAGGTTCTAAAGAATATGGAATCAATAATCTGAGATCGTCACTATCAGTATGTTTTGTTTACTGTTATCATTGTAACCAAATTGTATTAACAATCAACACCAAAAACCATTTGGATGATGTTACGTCTCGATACTAGAAGGCGTGAGTAGTCTGCAGGTGCTCTGTATATAACGAACGCTGGACAGCCCGCAGTTAAACAATAATCGAAGTTAAAAATAGATAACGCTTAGACGTGTAAAGTTACTTGTAGAATCAAATACAAAATAAAGTAGTTAGAAACAATGTTGTGTTTTCCCTCAAATCCACGTTAACTGGCAACCCAAGAGGTGCATATACTGCGGATACTGAACATCCCGTATGTTTCAAAGACGCTTCGACACCATATCTAGATAGGAGCAAGTACGCAATTTAATCTCATAAAGATATATGCTATAATAATGTATTTGCATTTCGAAATTTTTGAAAGAAATAGGTACACATATTTAATTTTAGGATACAGGATGTTCCGTTAAAAGTAAAGTAGAGTGCGCTACTTATCGATCATCTAATATATTTTGAGAAGATACTGTGTGAAGTGTATTATGTTACCAAAAAATTTATACTTCCTACTGTTTATACAAGAATCGCAAATTAACAATTCCAAAAGGCTGGATTTTGGAATACAACAGAGTCTGATTATAATTTGAATTCGTATTTATCAGTATTACAGTGCCCTGCTAGTAATGGTAGTAAACACGGCTAAACTATGCGCCCTCAACTTTTTGCCCCGGAACTAAATGCACCATGTGATGTAAATAGTCGATATGAACTCGGCGAAAATTTGCCGAGCGATACTTAAAATATTTCAAATTATAATAAAGACAAGACTATCAAGAATTATTTTCTGTGTCAGAAGTGTAATACTACATTAAACTATAGCTTTGTTCGAACCCACAACAATTCTGTGCATTCTCAAGTTTCACAGTTGAGTCCGCTGAATGCGGCTAATCGCCTACCCAGTTGCGTTCAACCAAAATCCATAATCTTGGTTGAATGCGATTTATAGTGCGTAGAGTGGTGTTTGACATTTGAATACATGTGTAAGGTTAAGAACTATTTAAATATGTAACAATTAAGAAAATTTATGTATGTATAGATAAATGTGCGGTGAGTTACTACGGTTTATAAATGAATATTAACGATGACTTGGTTAGCGACTGATTGTCGTCTCCAGATACCTAAACTAAGTGATCCTATGTATTACATTAAGTAGTATCCTCTTGTGTGGTAATGTTTCATAAAACAGAAAACACGAAAGGTACATTTCTGGAACAAACTAAAGCTGCTAGAGAGGAAAGAGCTTTAGAAAAACGGAGAGACTATGCAGCTACCTTAATACAGAAAAATATACGAGGCTGGTTGGCCCGAATAAAATTTACTACACATATATTGTAAGGCACATGAACCGTGTATCTAGTCCTATTACACATAACCGTGATCTTGTCTTTTTAGGAAGGAATTTGATGACTTTGCTATAGATATTTCAGAAACAGAGAAACCAGTTTTAATACCGGCTGTTATTGTTTTTCGTCATGCTTATAGATTTCTAATAGTATGGAAGAAAGACAGAGACCGAGAAAGATTTGTAAAACTATGTCATTACTTAATTGCATCATTAGATTCAGACTCGCCAAAACTAAGTTACGTCGGTATGGCATTAAACAAAGAGTACGTATTAAAATGGATATCTCACATAAACGACTTATTATGGAAGTGCTGCCAATATTTGGAAGAGCTTAAACCTGAACTATCATCGGATATGAAGACAATATTACTGTATTTGCATATGCTTGTATCTTTTACAAGTATAAGCACTTGGGTAATATTAAAGAATAAGAACGTAGAAGTATTAAAAGCAGGGATGAACCAGTTATGTGCAAATATTATGGGGCAATTATTTCATAAAGGCTTTTACTTGACAATAAAAGTGAGTACAAATAGGTACTCTAGAAAATAGAATATTTTTCCTGTTTAGTGTCTACTTTTGAAGGGTTTAGGTAGAACGAAAATTCTATATAAGAACGTATCACTATCTGCCATGATTACGTTGGCATTGAGACCACTTTTTTCTGCAAATTTCTCAGATAAATTGATGACGATGTTCCTGATCCATATATTTGCTGTGCCTGGACTTATTTATCATTTAGATATTCTAACACCTGAGGTAATATTACTCTATACTACGTACGCATATAATTAATTATATTAACGGATCTACAAATAATCATTCTAATTCAAACAAACCTTGCACAGCTACTTCCATATAACTGAAAAGCTTAGATGATTGAAATTTTTTTAATTCAATAGTTCATGTTGGCTTTAGTATATTACTAAGTTTTTAGAATTCTTTAATACATACTCTTGAATATATATCGATCAGTGCATTTCCTTATGAGACATCCTATACAGATTATACAGTTACTTTTGCCTTTTTCAGAGCACGTCAAATTTGGTGACCTATAGAATACTAGGTAGAAGTTTAGAGCTATTGTCGAGTCAACAATCTATGAGAATAGTCTTCAATAGCTTAGAAGGAAGTTATGCTTTATGTTTGTTAGCGAATTTGTTGCAACTAGCTTATATTGAAAGAGAAACAACGTTAAAAGAGCTATGTTTTCCTACATTCACCGTAAGTTACATGTTTGATAATCCTAAGCATATATAAGTCTACAATTTCGCTATACGTGCAAATACGCTATATTATAAAACTTGCGCTTACAGCACGTTCGGAATTTGTTTTAAAGTTAAATTACCTCTGATTTTAGAATCACTGAATTTGTTATATATTACTATCTAGGTTGTCATAACTAGTTTATTGGAAAGTTGCCAAAATTACGTTGTAAGCAAGCAATCCAATTTGACCCACTGGCATCCTGTTCTTGGATGGTTTGCTCAGCCGATGGATCCGTATTTACACGCTGCCATGCCCCATGTTAAAACGCAGCTACATGTACTTTGGAATTCCAAAATGATTTCTATTTTATTAGGTAGTCTTTGAAGGGTTTTATTTTCTTGCCTCAAACATTTCCTTTGTAGGCAATTTTTTGTCTGATATGGTTAAAGATGTTGCACTTCCAAACGTAGCGACCAGTCCAACCAACAGTAATTTTAGTACCTCCAACTTTTTAAAGCGAGCTTTTGAATCTAGAGGAAATAAAACTAATGTTCAAAAAGTGTATAGAGCTTTAGGAAGTCCGGAAGTTCACAGAATCGTATTGTTGTGTTCTATGTATCACACTGCATTAAATACTTTAAGCCAGTTAAAATTAGATATTCTAACCGGTGTGTAGTCCTACGTTTCTTTTAAGTTCCTTCGAATAATATTCGTGTTTTAGGTTTGTGCTATCAAGGCGAAGTGCTTTACAATCTATGGCTGTTTCTATGTTCGCTGGGACCAAATTGCGGGCTGAAAACATTTCTAGATCATCTCGCTATAAATACGAAGTACACCGCGCCAGAATTCCAACTCTTGCAATTATTTTCTGATTGTATGACTCACTATGTGACGTAAGTTTGTGTCCTGCTTATTTGCAGTAGTCCCTTTTGTCTGCAGCTTTAACAAGCTGCAATGTTGCGTTTGGAAAATAACTTTTTTTTAGTTGAGGATTTATACAATATTTAAAATTAATTTTACGAGCATATTTTTTTTTTTTTTAAGATTTAAAAAGAATTTAAAATTCAAAAATTTTGTTTTGTAGTATTTGTTACCTTTGGAAAATTTTATAGACAACAATAACAATCACGTCAGGAAATAACATTTGAATTCCACAGGCCAGTTGACTAATTACTAATAAATTCAAAAACTAATTTGTGAACGTATTTAATTAATGCTATTGTATTTTTTTTTAAATTTTATTATGCGTCAGTTACTATTTATATTTTTAGATATTTATACCACAAACTCAGAATTTTAAAATCTTCTGAATAAATGATACTAAAAAACTATGTAATTGTATCTCTTACATTGTGAACAGTTGACTGCCCTGGCAACTAAACAGTTGCAGATTGCTCAATTTCTGCCAAACTAGAAATAATAAATAAGTAATTAATTCAGACACTTCTCCATGGAAGAGATGTTTAATAAAGATGTTAATTCTACGTATGTATAGCCGATTTATTTGAAATTTATTTTATTTACTGATCTACCTTATTTGTTTTAACTGAAATCGCATTACAGTTTTTTTTTATTAATAGAGAAATGGAGGTCGCAATCCTTAAAACTGCTATTGTGGTATTTAACAGAGTTTAGTTAGTTAAACAGCATAAGTATTGCAAACCTCATGTTTTGCATTCACTCCCGATTTGCACTAACACAAAAATCTTAGGAGTGAATATTTTATTTTAGTATCTTGGATGACATGGAGATGTACGAGCAACAGCATCCTTTTAAACTTAATGATCTAATTTTAATGTCCAACTTTTTAAATGTATTTTTATACAAGGCCGTCCTTGGAAATCTCTTTGGTAAGCTTATTTTGAAATTTTGCTTGCACTTTTTTGACAATTCATAACGTACAGATTTAAAAACCATCCATGCGAACGCCCTTTTTCAATCATTGCATACTTTACTCATGGTGTTATATAGAAGAGACTGTAGAAGAAGTTATACCCCGCCAGGTCACTGGCTCTCCAAAGATATCAAGATGTCATCATTTATGACCGACTTAGATAAAGGGCGAAGAGCACCGCAGCTGTTATTGCAAACCATGCCACATATCATACCTCATGAGGAAAGAGTAAGACTTTTCAGAAAATATATCACCAACGAAAAGACTGTTTTGGGATTAACAGAATCTGCCTGCCAATCTCCTCAGTCTACTTTGATAACAATTCACAGGTAAATAATAAAGAGACATTACCGAATTCCACGACCCCTAAATTTCACCTGAATAATTTCCGAATAGCATTAATTTCTAAATTTTCTCAAAATTTGCCCTCGTGAAACATTACAATATATACGAAGTCAGGGGCTACATGTACGGATGAGAGAACATAATTAAAGATGCTGAAAGTTATTTACTGAAAATGTCGAAATAAATTACTTCGATACATACGAAAATTTCAATTATAGCTACCACCTTCCACAAGGTGCACTGACGAGCCGTAAACGGCGAAACGCGCGTGTATGTGTTGTGAATGTTGATAGCTTGTGTCATTATTACTTAGTTCCCTTGGCGTATTAGCAACTAGTTCCCTGCTACCTCGGAGAACGCGGGACATTGCTCATTACTCACTTCTGTCAATATGATAATTTATTTTGACGTTTTCAGCGATAAAAGTACCTTTAATTAGACGTAATAAATATTTTTTGTGTAATAATAAATATCATACAACGATTTCTTATTGTAGATCTCGAATTGTAGAGGACGGCTATCGTCAATTGGCTCTTTTACCACCACAAGCACTTAAAGGCGTCATACGTGTAAGGTTTATTAATGAGCAAGGATTAGATGAAGCAGGCATCGATCAAGATGGTGTATTTAAAGAATTCCTGGAAGAAAGTATAAAGCGCATTTTTGATCCTGCCTTGAATTTTTTTAAAGTTACCAGCGAAGAACGCTTGTATCCATCGCCAACATCCTATCTACAGGATAATCACTTGCAACTTTTCGAATTTGTAGGACGGATGTTAGGAAAAGCTGTCTACGAAGGTATCGTGGTGGATGTGCCGTTTGCACTGTTCTTTTTAAGTCAAGTTCTGGGGCAAACGGCCCAAGCGCTTTACAGTTGCGTCGATGAATTACCCTCGCTAGATGCCGAATTATACAGAAGTCTGAACTACGTAAAACACTACAAAGGAGACGTATCAGAGCTCGATTTAACTTTTAGTGTGGATGAAGATAATTTAGGCAAATTGGTAACGCATGAGTTAATACCTGGCGGAAAGGCTGTACCTGTTACAAATGAAAACAAGTGAGTTTCATCTGTATATATGAAAGAATCAGGCAACAAATACCGCTATATTAAAAATGTATAACATCGATGGTGATGCATGCAGGAGTTCCTGATCCTGTATCCATCCTGGCGATTGAAATAGTTTAGATTTTTCATAGTTTCCAAAGATTCGCGTACCATTTTTTGGTGGTAGATGTCGATGTTTGTTTATTCTGCATGGAATGCTTCTTACTGTTTGACCAAAGTAACTCTTCCCGAATTTGCAATCCTGTTTGGTGATATTATTCTCCCCTATCTTCGTCAGCCTGTCAGTAACTCCGGCAATATATAACAGACAGGCGTATATTTCTGGATGTTGTAGATCCGTCACACTTTCCTACTCTCCTTTCATCTGCGCAGTTCTAGTATATCTTTTTAGTTTATGGGAACATCCTTCACATGTTGAATTTCACCCGGTCTATATTATTCATCGCTAATCTCTCCTCTACTCTCCTTGACAAGAGATCTCTTTGTTGTGGATGTGTCTTCTTGTGGTACACGGTATATTAGCGCGTTTCACGAGCACGTCTATAAAAGTTTTCGTTGATTTTCAAAGTGAAGGTAATTCTGTTGTGACGTCTTTTAATGTGTTGAAGACATTAACTTAATGCTTCTTGGCCGTGAGCTTGGCGAAGACGTTTTTTTATTCGAGCGTCAAATTAACGCGTATCCGTAGGGATATATAGACATAAGAAACGTCTATAAATGGAGTGTTATTACCTGAAATATCTTCAATGTGGACATATTTTCATCATGCTTTTAACAATTTACTTAGTTATTTGCAAAAATATTTTAAAGCAAACGTTTGACATTTTGATTTATATTTTCAGAATTAATTATATACATTTAATGGCCCATTTCCACATGCACGTCCAAATTAAGGATCAAACAAGTGCGTTTATTAGAGGTTTTAGATCAATTATCAACCCTGAATGGTTATCCCTATTCTCAACTCCGGAAGTATGGAGGAATACTACAAATAGAACGATATATTTAAAAAACAGTTGCTTTTTCAGTTGCAACGGTTGATCTCTGGCGATAATGTTCCCCTGGATCTCAAAGATCTAAGAAAACATACCCAATATTATGGTGGTTTCCATGATTCTCATCGGGTGGTCTGCTGGTTATGGGATATTTTAGAGAAGGACTTTAGCGAAGAAGAAAAAGGCATGTTTTTAAAGGTTAGTCATGATTAAGATTATATCTTTTTAATTTTCTTTAAGAAACATTTACATGCGTTTGTTCCAGTTTGTGACTAGCTGTTCAAAACCACCGCTTCTGGGTTTCGCTCATTTAGAACCCCCATTTTCTATTAGATGCGTAGAAGTGGGCGATGATGAAGACACTGGTGATACGATCGGTATGTATTTATTACATTACCATCGGATCATATTTGTATAGTTTGTTTATATTGTTAGGGAGCGTTATCAGAGGATTTTTTACGATAAGAAAGAAGGATCCGTTGAATCGTTTACCAACCTCGTCAACCTGCTTTAACCTGCTAAAGTTACCCAATTATCAAAAAAAAAGTACTTTACGTGAAAAATTAAGGTACGCCGTCACCTGTAATACCGGTTTTGAATTATCGTAAATATCTGATTTGAATATTTTGTGATACAAATAAACGTATAAATGTAAAATGTATATATGTATGTATGGTAATTTTAATCATATCATTTTTGGATAAGTAACGTAAATGTGAATTATTCCACAAAAAAGGAAGATATATTTTGAATAATTAGTCTTAAGGTTGTACGGAATATGATTACGCGAAAGAGTTTTAGCAAATCTAGTGCAATTTAGCATACTTTCATACTCCTTTATACTTTAACAATTCTTCAAAGAATATCTTGTATTTTGCAATATTGGAAGGTATAACATATAATACTATACGTGTTGTATTTGTATTTATGAAATAAATACCATTTTATTAAATGTTCATTTATTCTCATATTTTTCACAAAGTTGAGCGATGTTGGTGAGTACCATACTGCCGCGTATTTCCCTAGCCGCTACGTAAATATATGAGCGGATAATACGAGTGAAAGCATGGCTGAGGCACATCCCGTATATATTCTTCCTTTTCAATATCTACGCAGACACGTGAGCACTATGGTGTGCTCCAAACGAGCATTTATAACAACGTTCTCTTCCTCGCTGAACACGCTGTATAGGGTGAGTCATAACAATTAGAGAAAAGCGAATCATTTATATATAAGCGAAAAACGTCTATAAAATTGATTTACAGCGCATTGTTCTGGGACTACATGAAGTCCACATGTTATCCTAGAAAAATTACGGCGTTTGATTAAAAAGAAACTGGGTACCACACTTAGTGGTAACGCATTTAGTTTTCAAAAAAATTACCAGAGAATATGTACCTTCAACAGACATTTATAGTACAATTTTCAGTCGCTCCTAAGTTGTCCCATTGCTGCTGAACACACTCTATAGTTCTGGAATTACAAAAATTTTATGATGAACTGATTTAAAATAGGAAAATGTTTAAATTAATACAAAATTGGAGGTGCTAAGCAAAAATTATTATAAATAGTCCATTCAAAATAATTTTATTAAATTAGATTAGATTAATAATGAAGTATTAAAAAGAACGAAGGTATTCATGAAAACACAAACAGTGTTGGCAATCGCTTTTGCCAGGAGGTTACGATCAAAGCGTACGATTCACTAGATGGTTGTTGGAAAATAAAATTCTACTTGCATGATTTATTCATAAAGCGATAAATAAAGTTCGCCACTTTCCGTGTGCGTCACAGGCGTCGGAATGGAAGTGATCGTTCGGGTGCATGATTTGTAACATATGCGCAAGCGATCTTATTGGAGTAGTAACGCATAGCAGAAAACCAAATGCACATTTCATTCTCCCAGATGGAATTAATCTCTCTACTTCTATACTTACATTGGTAACAAGGTCGTCTGTCATCAGCACCATCCACACATCTCATCGAGTGACTTCAGCTTCTCCATCTATCGAAAATAAAGGCCCCTCTAGTGGTAGGAAGTTCGATTTCTGAATACAATTCCTTTTCTGATGTGTTTATTATCTTTGGGACGTGGGTGGTGGAAGTAGTCTAGCCAACGACGTTAGTAGTGAAAACGGACAATTACTTCTTTTCTGTTTCATTTGCTCTTTTCCACAACTTCCAAATCAATTTAAAATCTAAGTACAATAAGACTCGGTGTAAATATTGGCATATCAAAAATGTAATTTCCGCAATTAATAATTGCTCGGTTCCTCTTCCTCAAAATTCTCAGTAAAGTATCACGTTGTAGTATTGCAGGTGGTGTTAAATGTCATCAGAGAGCATAGAATCTCAACTTCAGTTGCGTCTTGCATCATGCTACATCAAAAATAAATATATTTCGAGAACATATTTTTAAATAGTAAAAATCATCAAGGGTAACAATGGCTTTAAATGAAGTTAATTTTATATCTGACTTTGAGTCTACCTGTCATCCAGGTAACTTGTGTCTAGATAAAACTCCAGTTAAAAGGTGGTTATTTGATGAATTCAAATTGAGTTAAACTAATTATTCAGAAGTAGCCGAGTTCCAAAAAGAAATTAATTGTCCCTCAAATTTCTGTACCACATTCAAAAATTCATTTATCAATTCAAAGACAATTTTAAATTGCCGAAATAACGTTTAAGAGATACAGATTGTTACACGCTCAATAGTTACTATATACTGCTTAGATAACTTAAACAACAAAAATGGAGTTATCAGTTAATTGCGCCATAAATTTAACTCTTATAATATTGTTTTTGTTTATGCATTCTATCAAATACTAATAATATTTGGCGTGTTTCCGGCAAATTTCTGCTTTCATTTTTATGTAACTATACGGACTGATTCATTTTCGACCCTCACCGTGGGATCTTGCTTATTGCTGGAGGCAGAAGGTAGATTTACATTTGGCAATGTTGTTAAATTTTGTGTTTGTTATGAATCCAAAAAGAAAATGTTCTTGTGGCAAGTGACGGTCGAAATTTTTTAAGAAAACGAAAATTATTCATTTTCTTGTTTTACCTCTGGCATCTTTATTTGGGGTTTCAGAGAAAAACAAAATTAATATATCTTCAAGACTACTTTCAATTGTCTGTCTAATGGTGTACTGCAAATTTTTATATGACGTTTCAGTCGATGCTCCATAATCTAAAGGCTAATCAAATAACTTTCAACCACACCACACGGTTGCAGAAAACGTGGGCTGAAAATACGCGTGGGTACCATACCCGGTGGGTTGCGAGTATTATCGATTAAAAAAAAAATTAAATAGCTTGTACCAAACGCCGATACGCTTGTGAAAATTCGAGAAAATACTTAATCTAATAATACGAGAATTTTAAGATATCGATCGCTAAAAATATATCGCCATTTCGCAAACATTTCAAAATCATCTCAAAACCTAAACTGTATACCGAGAAGGAACGCTAAAGAAAATAGCAAGAAGGCTTTTAAATACACAGTAATTTGCAGGTTTTTCCATTTAAAAAAGCAGTAATGTATCGTGTACTACAAAAACTGCGTAATTTTATGTTGTAGAGAACTTGCTTCTAAATAAATTCTACACAAAATGTAGTCCTCTAATTTGTTCACAGAAGAGATTATCTTCTGCTGACGTTGTATCTCAATGTCTTGTTGAGCAACAATGGGTTAAAGTGTATCACAAGACAGTGATTTTCAACTTGTTCTAGATTATAATGAAATTGTTTTTTCGGGGATACCCTCCTGAATAGTTTTAAATATTTTACAAAGTGCTAGTTTGCTTTTTAACTTAAACTCCTTCATTGCTTTTTCGTCGTAATC
Organism: Oryctes borbonicus; assembly: GCA_902654985.2. Classification (NCBI taxonomy): domain Eukaryota; kingdom Metazoa; phylum Arthropoda; class Insecta; order Coleoptera; family Scarabaeidae; genus Oryctes; species Oryctes borbonicus. Next base: position 4,343,908 of record LR736876.1, read on the forward strand.
AAAGGGATCCATAGGGTATTTGGTACAAACATTATTTATTAATTTTGCTTATAACGAACGTGTACGTTATAAGGGTTCAAGAGGTTAATTATATTTAATATATTTTATTATTATCATATATTTTACACGTAAGCATTTCTTATCATACGCATAATGAATGTAAACAAAAACAAGGACAATTAAATAAAAAAAAAACTCTAATGAAACCTTACTTATTGTTTCCGGTATTAGCTTTAAAATAAAATATGGGGGTAGCCGGTGAAACATCTTTCCAGTGTTGGTAATGGTACTGCAATCAGCTGTTCTTCTACTGCGCATGTGGTACGAGCCTCGATTTCGTTCAATCGGTAATATTCGCGAATAGTCTTCTAGCAACCGTGGGAGAGGTTGCAGCTGCGCCACAAAAATTATCAACCTTTATTTTTTTTATTTATACACTTTTTTTCTTATTTCACAAAAGGTGTCCAGCTTTCATTTCGGTTGTACAAACATAAAGATCAGTTTAGAGGACAATAGATTTGGAGTGCGCGCAGTTTACACAATTCTACTCCACACTACGGCTCCATTTTATGTTAGTGCTCATGTATTTGTGAAATTAATCTAATTAAAAAATAAGTGACTAGCATAAAATGTAAATACCACCATCGCTAGAAGATATTATATAGCAGTCCTGGTACTACTGGAACTATTTCGCTTAGTAAGATACAAACAACCGTTCTTAGTCATTGGAAATACATATGTGTTTTTGTGTGTCGATTTTAGAGGTTAAGTGAGGCTAAAAGTGAATAACACGTGTGTGTGAAATATACGGGTAGCATTGAACAAAAGAAACGCTCGTACTGCGCGATATTTAATCATTTTTGTCTGTAGTAAGCGTAGAAAGTGAGGGACGACGATTATAGTACGAGAACAAAAGGACGGACAAGGAACCAGTGTCGGACTTAGCGTTCAATTACATTATGTGCCGTTTTCTTATCTTTTGTGCACGCAGTTATTTTTAGTAGTCAAGACGAGCTGGTGCATTTGATGGCTGTGGTCGGTCCAACCCGCCACTCCAGAGCGTCGATGTCTGTGTCCATGTCCTTGCACGGTGCTGCGGGCCCAACGGCTGGCGGCCAGCAGGGTGGACTGCACGCCGCCCAGCCTTACTACCATCCGCAACATGCAGCCGCCCCGGCACATACCCAAGAGCAGGTACAGCCTGATAGACCCATCGGTTATGGAGCCTTCGGTGTAGTATGGTAAGTGTACAATGCACTATAGTATTGTCAGGGCCGGTTTTACATGGTTACCATACTGAGCCCCAAGGTCTAGTAAGGTGTCTTCCTTTGTTCACGGATATAAAAATTATACATTATGCATGTACACTTACGTATCATTCAAAGAAACATTTATTCCAATGTTTTCTGTTCATGACACATTAACCTTGAAAATGACGCTTTAAATTTTTTAAAAGCCTTCCTTATAATGTGGATTATCAATAGTATTGTACGTATATTTTTACAACAGTTAAATGCTACACATACCATTAGAAGATTTAATGGAAGATGATAGATCTCTTCAATGATGCGCGATCTATTGCATAGATAACGTTCACTTTTAATTGTTGCCTGTAAGATATGCAGATTTTATTCAGCATTTTTGTACTTTTTTCTTAATCAAAATCCGAATATTGTATTTCACATAAATATAAAAGATGAAACCCTAAATTGTTAAAATTAATACAGAATGTAAGATATAAATAACCAAAATGAGATTGTTTTATACGATGAAACGCTTACAAAATAAAACGATACATACGTATATCATCGCGATGATTTAGGTTGTACCTACACCTTGTACTGAGGGATGGTGTTAAAAATGTATTCAATTATTAATAAAAATCATTTCGATCATTTTATCTAATTTTGTTCGTTATTCATTTACATTGGGATCTAGACTGTGTGAAGTTAGTCCCATATTTTTTGAAAATTGAAATCTTGGCGGTTGTTTCAGTTGTTTTAAAAAATTTTCCAAAAATTCAGAACCGTATCTTTTATAGAATAAAGATATGCCAAAAAATGACATGTTAAAAAATCTACATTTTTATAGATGTAAATGTAAGATATAGCCAAAAAACAATATTATCTTCCGCTCGGTTCACCACACGCAAATATTAAAAATGTAATTCCTTGTAATCTGAAAAAATATGATACCAACATGATTTTTTCTTTGTATATATACGGATTTAAAATTTTTAAATGATATCTAGTATAAACTGAAATAACTCCCAGAATTTCGATTTTCAAAAAAGTGGAGCTGGATAAGAAGCCGAAAAATTGGGCTAACTTCGCACAATTTGGGATCTACTACTGCTACTTCTATTCTACTTGACATTGTTAGCAAAATTCCTTATATATATATATATATATATATATATATATATATACTTCTTAAGTACTTGAAAAGAAAAACGGTACTGCTTATTTTTTTTCCAGTGTACTGGATAGGTGTCACGAGAGGAAGAACTTATTTATTATTGATTAAAAAAAAATATTCTACATAACGTGATGTGTAAACATTACAATCAATACAACTTGATATTAAAATATTACCCATAAAATATACAAAGACTGTCGGTTTACGCCTTATTTTAAAAGTTTCGCGTTATCTATGGATTTTATAACAAGCAAAAACATTGATAAAGAAGAATTTTTTTCAACAGTCAATGGTAACACAGTTTGTATAGTATAATTACCGTTTCTTTGTAGATATCGTTGATGTAAAGACGATTTTTAACTACCTGTTGAATAGGTGCAACATTTTACCTGTAGGAAGTTCTTTCTAATATCCCCGATTTTACCTGCTTTTACAACTTTGAAAACTTTTCCCACTTACGTTGGCACTGTATACTGGGATTTGTGAAAATGGGCTTGAAGGCATCACTGCAGTATTGTTACAAATATCAATAAAGAACATAAATGTTTTGCAAGAATTTGGGGTCGCGAAATTCTGGAGTATCCCTAAAACATGTTTTCGGCAATTTAGAATTGATAAATGAAATTTTTAACTCGAAACTCAACCACTTCTAATTAATTTACATTAACTCGCTTTTGAAGAATTAAACTTTGGAGATTTAACTAGGCACAAGATGAATGTATGACAGATAGACTCAAGGTCAAATATAAAATTAGCCTCATTTAAAGCTATTGTTTAACCGCGGTGGCAATTGTTTTAATATGATAGCCACCTTTGATGATTTTTTTAAGCATTTAAAATATATTGCTGCCGAAATATTATGCCGAAACTATTTATTTGCGATGTAGCATGATGCAGAGACGCAACTGAAGTTGAAATTTTATGCTCTAAGATTTTAGACCACATACACACATACCACGTGAAACTTTATTGAAAATTTTGAAGAGAACTGACCGAACGAACTTAATTGATGAGGTTACATTTGGATATGCCTAAAATGTACAATGAGTGTTTTTGTAGAAATATTTTACATTAATTTAGAAGTTTTGTGAAAGAGAAAATGAAATACGAAAACAGTTACTGTTTGTTTTCCCACAATGGTCGCTGGCTGGACTTATAATATCCCTTTACTACTTACGCCCCAAGGATAATAGGTTGGAAAAAGAATTTTCTTTTAGAAATCGTGCTTTCTACCACTGGAGGGACTTTTATTATTATCGATAGGTGGACAAACCGAAGTGACCAGAAGAGATGGCAAAAAAAGAAGCCCAATTTGATATGTCATCGTAATTTTTAAAGAAAATTCATAAAGTTTATTACCAATTTTTTTATTTTATACCAGCCTTGGCAGAGTTTTGTTCGATCTTCTTATCACTTATCCACACGAAAAATTTTGGAAGCATCGAAACTCTTGTTTTAAATATATATTATAAATATCACAAAATCTACGCGTTTATGAAAAAAAAATAAATAACTCCGTTTTTTCTGAGTTATTAATCTAATTCATATGAAATACTGCAGCATTTTTGGTGTTTAAACAGACCTTTATTGCCAAATTGAATTTATTACGACAGATTTTTGATTTAAAGCCTTGAATCAAAAATTAAATAAATCTTTTTGAAGAAAGTTTATTATAAAATATTTCGAAAAAGGCATGTTTACATCATAATAAAGATATTTCAATTATTTCGTTGTTCTTTTGTTGGCTAATTAAACCTTCTATTGTTTTACGTGAAGAAAAATCGCATCATCCTGCTGACTAACAAACGTAAAATTTTATTACTCAAATGTGGTTTATCCATTTATATAACAAAGAACGTACATATTCATAAGTTTTTAACGACTCTTGAGTGTTTCTTTGTCTGATAGAACATTTATATAAATTACCTAATATAATATCATACGCTTCCAGATAAGGGAAAACATCAGTAACCATTGCATCTGATAATTTTAGAACCCTCCAAAGGTAGCATTATAATTGTTTACAATATTGTCTGTTTCTCTTTGCTTTTATACGTTACCTGAACGTTGGTAACCGTTCGGAGTTTAGGAGGTCGTCGTCCGTGTAGTAACTGCTTTTTTCGACAATTGGCGAAGTTTATGGACCACCCGCGCATACAGCATTGTGGTTATTTATCCACATAATCAAAACGGTATTTACGGTTTCCTCTCCAATTAAGCACTTCCTTTTTATTCAATGTAAGAATGGTGTAAAATATGGTTACGTATTTTTCATCGCATCCGTGGTAATTTTAGTGAGAAAAAATCCTCACCGTAAATTTAAAATAGTGAGAATTATAAGCAAAAAATATTAACATGTGCAAGAATTACAAACATATATAATTCACCAATAAATTTTATAAGAATCAAATAAAATTTTCCGTTCAGAGGAGTGAATCACTCTAACAATATTATCAACATTACCAACATTTTCACGTAGTAGATTAGATTCTAGGCGATATTAGTAATTTGGCCGGCAAAAAGCCGACCAGATGATTTTTTTTACATGATCAATTCATCACTCATTAAGTTTCTACTGAAATTGTGTTCAAGAATACAATCTTGTTCTCTTCACAAAAATGGTACGATTTGGAACAGAAATCAGAAAATATCAGAGGCAGTTTGAATAACATGTCTCTTTTAAGATAAAATTGGTTACTTTTAATCATAATCTAAAACTTTATACATTTATGTCTTCCACGAGATACATGTACAAATCGCAGCTCTTGAAGAGTTTCTGGTACAACGGCACGTCGATGACTGTTAATCCCGGATATTCAATAGGCTAAATATTCATCAAACCTTAGAATATTTCAAAATCCTGATGACAATATTCCATCTGATGTACTCTTTGTTTCTGATACATGTATAAGAGCGTTACCGAGAAGCTGATTGTACAATTATCTTTTGTACAGCATTAATGATTGCATCAGTTCAATATAACCTGACAATGTTAATCAATGTTTTTTACGAAAACTGCTAGTTGAGTTTTATGTAACGGTCAATAAGTTCAAGTAAACACCTCTAATAACATACTTCAATTCCAAAATGGCGAAGTATAAAAGATGTTTATGGTAGCCATTTAATCTCATAATTATTAGTTCGAGCTGTGCTACAAAGTAAGTTGCATGTATGAACTTATTAAAAATTGTCTTCGTTTTAATTTAATAATAGGCTTGTTCCAAGCTAGTTGGACGCGATTCGATTGGCAAAAAAAAAAAAATTCGAAACAGTTTTCTGACTTATTTCACAGTACGTGATTGGCTATGACTAGTTTGTGATTTCTGTTGGAACTAAGTTAATAAATAACAACTGTGCGACTATTATCTTTCACTGCGCGAATGCTAACCTTACGGATAACGTTAAGCTTAAGGTGTTGGATTATTGCCATAATTAAAATAATTGTTTATCATTCGTGATATTGAAGTATCGAAGTAATAAAACACGAGACTGCTAGAATACGTGTATTGCAGTAATAATTTAAGCCTTTTATCTGGCGTAGGAACATTTCTCAAATTATTTCGATATTTATGGTAGAGAACGTATATGTGCAAATATTTTAACCTAAATCTATTTACTTTTACTTTACTGATAGTTTCAAAACACTAAAAACATCGCAGTGTATCCATACGTTACTTTTAGATCAAGTACTGCAAAACCATTTTTCTTTTATTAGCTAAGGTAACTTCATGTGTATGTACCTATCACGAGAATAGACAGCAACTGGTAGTTTTCAGAAGTTTCTAATGTATAGTCTTTCACATATCGATCGATGCGGTTTCCGAGGACATCCTGTATACTATGTATACCTTACAGGTACTTATTAGGATTATTTCAATTTTGTAATCTATTATCTCTCATTGATTCACCCAGACCCATAATATAAGTGGATACATTACTTAAAACTTTAATGGTACTTCTCCAAGAATTTCGAAAATTGGTTTTAGCATTAAGAAGATGCATGTTTCTTCAATAACTATTATAAATACTTTTCAATGATAAAGATATTAATATAATTGTATATATTAGGTATTTCTTAAGTAGTACGGAACAATGTTTCTGTTAGATTTTGACCTGCGTTAATAATAAGTAAGGTTTCTAATTTGTATACTTAGGATTAATTGTTCGTAAGTGAATTCCAGAAAAACTAACAAGGGAAGGTTCCCAACCCGAAAATTCAATAAAGTTTGAAATTTTGTGTGTAAGTAGTCCACCCTGGAACTTTTACATATGTCACGGTATACCCAAAGACAAATACTTTCATATTATAACGTTTTTCTGCCTTTAAAAACGTTGTCGGGGCTCAAAGACAAACAACTCAGGCGATATACTCAATATAAAAAAATTGATTTTATTCCACACTTAACGTCTGTCAACATTACAAAAAAATCATTGTCAAACTTTTAAAAATAGCAAACTAGATAAATTAAATCCAACACTATTTACAAACTACCGTACGTAACAATATATAACACTAAAATTGGATCTATTTTTATTGCGGAGATATATGCCAGAAACCGAAAATCGTACTAATGAAGGGGCGGGGTTTCCACACCTTCAACATATTTCTCTGCGCCAAAAAGAAATAGTTTTGGACATATCCTAGGGTGAACTACTCACACGTAAAGTTTCAAATGTTTCTGAATTTTCGGATTGGAAGCCTATATACAGCCCACCACCCCGTGCATGTATAATGTTGCAAAATAGTTTTATTTGTATGGCATCAACCTCTATATGGTTACTAATAATTATTAAATACAGAAATTAACTGTGGTTACAAATTACGAATGAAAAGAGATATTGTAACTGCTAAACGTACAAGAACCTTCACTTTGGGAAACGTTATTATCGCTAATACTGGACGGTGGTGGTTATTTACAATATTCTATGTCAAAGATCAGCGTTTTTAGTTCGGTATCTTTCAATTGTAAACGTCTTATTATAGAAAGCCATATGTCCCAATTACAACGCGTGTAGTAATTGTGTAATTCTTCACTCGTGCAGAAGGTATCGATTTAATTTTGGTATTTTAATCTACGAATAATAGAAATTTATGACCTGTTCCTTTTAGAGATGGTCACTTCGACGTATCACGTGCGCGATGAAAAACAAATGAAAGCCAGCACCGGATAAAACAAGCGATTTAACCTTAACAGGCCTAGTATTTGGGATCCGGCTCGAACGGCAGATGCTAAACCACCTGCCCTTAAAGAACAGCTGCCGATGCTGGTACACATATATTAATGTACTTCATTGATGGCCCTAAGCAATTTCTTTTTTAGTTGTGTCGGGCGGCTTTAATTTTTTCTGTTTCCATAATAACCCAGTTAGTAATTTGCGATAGTTCCTTTTTTCAAATTCGAACTAAAGGTTTGTTTCGCTGTATAAAATTAGAATTAAATTTCAGTATCAATGCACATGAATTCAGTTCCTCTGCACAACGATATGTATCTAGTGAGTAGCTGAAAAATAAATTAATCACATTTTTCGAATTGTTCAAATCACGTTACAAAGCTTAAATTCACGAAATTAATCCTGAAGTAATGATTCAATGCAAGAAAATATTCGAACAGAATAATGTACTGGTTATGTCATACACTTCTGGGGATAGGAACTAACTGTAGCAACTGCGATAATTCTTACTCCAATTTGTCATTCTGATAAGATTAAAAACAATCCAAACAACATGAGCTGTCCCAAAATTTATCAACGCAATGCAATGGTACGATGGTGGGGCATTCCCTGATCGAGTGGCCAAGCACGGTTGCAACATTCTATTGCATTTTATACCAAAAAATACTTCAAGCACTGCATCTTGTTAAAAAATTAAAAAACTTGTTTCCCCCTATACAAACGAAACCGCCTGTTAATGTTATAAAAAAATTTTCAACCATGTATAACACGCTGATAAAAGCTTTCGACATTATGCTTTAATTGACGAAGAAGACATTTTAAGATTAGGTGTTAGATCAGTTTAAAACCGACTTAAAATGATATACGTGTGAAACGAGTTGAACTGAAATACAAAAAGTTCCTGGTCTGCATTGACCAGGAATACTTAAAAACGAAAAAGAGTGAATTCTAAAGCATGCTGCGTCAGATGGTTGGTTCTTCCGTGTGGTTACGTGTAACCGAAAAGAACAGTAATAACCTGAAGATCTTATTAAAACATCTACCAAAGGGAAGGTAGTCTCACTTTCAAAAAATGTTAAGGAAGCAACCTCTCCGAATCCTTAAATGTTCAAAATAACGGGAAGTCGATAACGCGTTCTTGAAAAATCCCTATTTTGTGATATCGTTAGAATTTATTGCATTCGTTTGAAAACATCTCCATCCTCCAGAGTTTTTGCATGTACTTTCACAAGGAAGCGTAAATAGACTGTAGATGAAACGTTTTCGGAGCACCCCATCGTCTCTCCGTACGTTGACCCTTACACTATCGCTCCCCCGTATCAAACAGTACCCTCTTTAACTTTGAATTTAGAGTCTGGATGTCAAAATTAAATGTAGAACGGATATGAAATAAGACTGAGATGACGAACGGTTATTGTAAGTGTTACGCTTTCAATTTGTATGTTTACAATAAATTAAAAATTATCACATATTCATTTTAAATGGAGGAATTACTCAATCTTTTATTCTATTATTTTTTTTACCTAACGACCGAGTGACCGGCGAATAACTACTTTCAGATATCCTGTAGCTTTTCCTGTTAGATATCTTCTTCACCAAAACTAAATTGTTACAAAAGGTATTAACAATACAAATTGTTTCATTCATTTGCATGATTACATTTCCATGTACCTCATTGATAAATGACCCAAAAACTGTGCACTTTACATGTTGTGAGTATTTGTTCATCGTGTAATTGCAAACAAGTGTTCTTGCGTATGACACTTTCATTTTTCTCTACAACTGCTGGTAAAAGGTTTTCCTTATGTTCTTTCTGAAATGAGTACGTGATCCATTTGCGTATCAATTAAACTTTCATATATATTTTTTTAAATATGGGCGCTGAAAATCGTCTGTTTTTCTCTTGCAGAATAACTTCCGCTTAGTACCTTCTCTTAGAAATGTTTATCTTCAAAACCAATTAATTAAGAATAAAATGTTCCAATACTCCAATCATGTCCATGTTGTTTATCAACCCATTTATTTATTGACATAGAAACTGATAACGAGAAAACAAAGCTTACACAGAAGTAAATAAAATAATAAAAAAATATATAACTTCCAGCTCTTATCTGTTTTGTAAATTCCAGTAGAATAAACTAACTTTGCTACCTGCAAACATATATGTATGTCTCATACTAACTTTCGAACGGTAGGTGCTAGCGTTTTAAAAAAAAATGTGTTGGTTTCTAGTATCAAAAGAAGTATTATTCTTTTAAATAGAATACTTTACAACATTTTTGGAAAGGCAATGGACAACGATACTACATGATATCATGATATACTTGGGCTTAAGAAATATCGAGATATGCTGCAATTAATTTTTTGATAACCTGTTCTTGTTGTTCTGCAAAAGAAACAAGCACTAAATTGTTTCCTGTGTCACCAGGTTGATCTAAAGGTGTAGTTACTAGGGAATCTTTATTCTGTATGGTGGACTGTGTACTGATTGGTATTTTCGGGCGCGTTCAAAGAAATATATGCAGGTGCAAGAAGGTAGATCCTAATTAAGATTTTATGATTCTTTACTTATCGTATAAAGTTATCCATTTCAGTTCAATCGCGTTCACGTGTGTTTATCTACTAATATGCTCGTCAATTTGATTTAGTCTGCAATGAATGAATGGGTTAAAGCTAATTTAATGTTATTCCCAATTGTTGTTACTTGTCGTTATCCTCAGTGTAAAATATAAGCTATAACAAAGAAAAAATTTGTATTTTATTTTAATGGTTTTCTAGATCTTATCTCAAAAGATAGTGGTTCAACTCTGTTGTTCCCTCATTGAAAGTAGTTGCATTTTTCAATACTAAAAATTACAATTGCTAATTGTTTGGCAATATAATAGTTCTGACAATACATGTTCGTTTTCTTCTGTTAGCAACGTTTCGGCAATAGTATACTTCAAAAATTTCTTCCAAGAAGAGCAAACCAAAAGAATTTGTCAAATTTATGCGAAACAAGTCCTGTAACTCATCATCAAAAAGTCAAATAGGACTTTGGCATGGTGTACTTATATTAATAGGTTTACGAAAATTTACTTATGGCGACTTGCGGTCGCAATATTTATTCAATTTTATTGTTGACCTACAAAGACGTTAGTAGGAGTACGACCTTAGCATTACGATGTTTTTCATTTAAATTGATAATTTCTTTGAAAAATTAAGTGTATACCCACGTTTTAAGTTCTAATACGTTACAAAACGGATTGCTCACTCTATGAATAATCTACCATTCAGTTCAAAGAAACACAAACATGTAGACATATCTACCCACACGTGGATTATTACATCAATATAAAGTTATTTTAATTGTTTTACAACCTATTGAATGTGAAACTTCAATACAAGTAATTTATATAATTTTATTAATGCAAATTAAAAAGACAGAATGGAAAAAAAAGATACAACTAATTTTTTTGTGTTGCACTTGGGTGCCACTGAATTTGAAAGAAAGAAAAATGAAAAAGAAAATGTGGTAAAAAAAAATTATTGGTTTTACAGCACGATTTCTTTTAAAGATAGTTTCTTTTGTTAATTTTTGCACGATGGCGAACAGACACGCACAGAGATCGCGTGTGTTTTAGTTTTTGAAATGAAAATAGTATTTTCCAGCGGGTATTAAAAAAAACAATGTGATACGTTATAAGACAGGAATAGGACAGTAACTTATAAATTCGTTGTTGGCAAAGCATACCTATACCCGAGGGAAATTTGAGACTAGATACCCGGAAAAAGTAAAGAAGAATACGATCGTTAGAGGAAAGACAGTGAATGTATGGACAATTGGAGTTAGTCTGTTCTTCCTGGTGTCCTGAAATATTTTTTAAGGTAATTTTACAGGATTAATCAAAATGAACTTGCTACTATTAGTTCCAGTAACAATTAGTTTATATTGTTACGTGTTAAAATGAACAAACTCGAATGTTGAGCAGGAAAATGTTTAACTAAAAAAGGAAAACCTCCAAAAATTATTTGTAAGAAATGTTGGCTGTATTCAATGATAATTGTCCTTCAAAGTTGACTATTTGTGAATGGTCAAAGTTATTTAAACGTGGTCCAGAATCACCGGACGATGATCCTCGTTCAGGTCTACCTGCTGATAAGATCACTCCCGATATTACTGAAAAAGTCAAATGTTTGGCATTGGAGGCGGCAATTAACAGCTTTAGTTGAAAACCTTAGTTTTCAGAATTCTACACGAATATTTTAGAATTACAAAAGTTTGTGTTACATGGGTTTCACGAATCCTTTCGCCATTCCAAATGCTATGTGTTCGAATGGAGACGTGCGAACAATTTTTGACGCTTTGTGGAGACAAACCGATTTTAATTATCAATCGACTTGTCACCGGAGTTGAAACCTGCGTCAATTATTTTAACCCTGTATTAAGAACTCACGTTCCGCGTTATCTGTCGCGTCCGTTATTTCTTTTCATTTAAATTAAAAAAGGATAGAATCTTTTTAGTGTAACTTCAAGGTATCGGCACTGTTCCCACCACAAAATATTTGATAATTCCTGAATATAAGTTTATGTGTCGGAAATTTGTGGATTTACACCAAATAATATGAGAAAAACATCGCATACTCCGTTCTATCTCTTCTTTAAAAGATATTTATAAGTACCTAATTTTAGCACCTACCCCAAAGTAAAACATGCGAAATAAATAGGGTAGGCGCTAAAATTAGATATTTGTTAATATATTTTAGAGTAGGCATGAGTAGAAGTAGACTAATTTCCAATATTGGAAATTGGACGGAATTAAAGGATCGAATGTATAAGATGTAGTGCCTAAGTTGCCAATTAGCTAAGCCAGGAAATATTGTAAATTGTAATCTGAACATTCGTATTAAAAGTACACGGAAATAAGGAATATTAGTACAAATATTACCGCTTATGCGTGAAACTTGGATATCGGTTTGCTTAATCAAATGGAACATCCTGGATTATTTTGTTGGCATTTTTCGTTGCTCCTACCCTATCATTGTTTGGATCAAATTTTATGGCATATTGATAGCAAAAATTACAGATCAATAATTTGGATAGCATTGAAACTACTGCCTTATTTTCTAATCCTACGAAACGAATTCAAACTCGAACATTATTAAACATTACGACTGGTAATATGATTACGCAGTCGTTTCAACCATTCTGTATATATTTACGATGCCCTCCTATACTCTAAAATTGAAAGTAAGCAACATCGAAATGCATAAATAAACAGATAAGAAGCTTAAGAGACGATTCATATCATATGTAATTAAAGCTCACATCAGTTCAGAGAAGTAATATAATGAGAATAAAACAAATTGCAATGTACACAAAGCAGCAAATAATACGCTCACGTTTGCTTACGTAAAGATAACAGCTCAAGATCAAAAGCATAGATTGGGGATTTGTAAATGTATCTTTTTTATGTTTCTGTAATCTAAATGCGTCGCTGGTTTTGAGGTCATCGTACCAAATACAACTTTCAGCATCTACAATATTCTAAGTATTCGTATGCGTAGAGATACTTATATCAAGTGCGTTTCAAGTTGCTTCATGGGTTTTTGCTCTTCCTCTTAGGTGAACGTCTCCTCTGGTATACGTAATAATATTGTCTGTATTGTTTAGTAGGTTTATTAAATCTATAAAAGAATTAAAATTTTATTTCTACATGCATATTTAATTAAAATGGTTCACCACGGTGATGCAGTGACAATTATATGTTGTTATTATTATTAAGACTGTTTTGATTGGTTGCATACTAAGCAATACTTATGCTTAAATATATTGTTATGGTTTTAATATGTCTGATTTCTTTATGAGAAAGTCGTCAGTTATTGAACTTCACTAATGTTTTGCATTTTTGTTGCTTTCGGCTGTAACTTTGAGCAAGTGAAGCACTATTGGTGGTTCTTCCCCGGAAATGTCCCTCTTGTTTTGTGTATTTCTGTTCACATTATACACCTAGTTTAATGTACAGTGGCACACATTTTTATACACGTAACAGTATTGACACGGACAATCATTTCGGATCGTTCGACATAAACATACTTATTGTTAGTGATATCAAGGATAACTTGTATGTAATTTACAAATTCCGTTGATAACAAAATTGATTTGTGAAAATTTTATTCATAATTTTTTTGGGAATTTACTTTTGACCATTTACATAATAATACCTTTCATAATCGTTTTAAAACTGAAGGATGTCCTTATCAGAAACCTTGCTATTCAATATAACAATGTGTACGTGCACGCTTATATTCGCACTTCATACGTTTACATTTTTTGTACATACGTATCTGAATTTGCAATATCGCAAAACGTTTTCAGACGCAATAGATAGGTGCCATACAATACTTTTACTTGACGTATAGTCAATATATCATCACGAATTTCCGTTCATAGAATTGGTAAATATTCAGACTAACCAAAATATAAGATAAGAAATAACGTTGTTATTATTAATATTTGTCTTCGTGGCGGACGTGTGGCGTCGGCGTCACTTCAGCAGACGCCGGTTCGATGACGTCATTCTGCTAGCGCGAAAGCAGTGGCGCAGGATCGATGCCAGCTTTGAGCTGGCGGGTGCTGACCGTTAATGGTAACTTTGTAGTCCTAAGTTAAAAGAAGCTAATGGAAAGTAAAGATATGAATGAAGGAAGGGACAATGTTGAAAAATGTGTTTTCAATTTAATATAATAATAATTTGAAAATTGAATCTTGATATTAGCGGCTTTGTTGTTCAGAAATGTATGTTTTATTTTTTTTAAACTCAAGCATGTCAACAAGTACGACACTTCCATTTTTCTTTAACAATGAAATTTACCTAACAGATACTGGTACCCTGACAAAATGTTAATAACAATTATTTTAGTAATATAAAATCAACAATGTAACATGTAAATGTTATTGTTTAAAAGAAATTCAAAGTGTTGTGTCTGTTTATTTTAAAGAAAATAAAATAATTTCTGAAGAAGATGCTTTATTTATTTTATGTATTTTTTTGAACCTTCGAAAAAATTATATTAATAAAGCCGCAGCGGAGCCCGGTATTGTCAACATAACAATAGCCCGGTAATTACAATAACCTAAATAAATAAATAAACTTAAATAAAAAAAAATAAAATAATAATGACAACAACAACAACTGATCTTTGTTTTTAGTGACACAATAAAACTAAAACGAGTAATTCATTATACCTAACCAAAACGTAAAATTCTATAATACGTGCATAACGCAATTTTTAGAGGATTACCGTTATTGCATGATGTTAAGATACATCCACATGCAACGGCCGTAAAATTTGCAAGAAACCCTGTTTATTAATAAGTTATCACCCTTTTTTTAAAATATATTTATGTCTCTCCATTCTACCTCAAGCGAAACTGAAGAAAGTTAGCATATCGTGTAGTTTTGTTATAGAGGAGATAACTACAAGAAGTTTATCATTAACCAATTAGTCCGATTGGATAAATGAAAAGTTCTTAAGGTCACTCTAATCTCAGTGATAATCAACCAAAATACTTGAATATCTTGGTTTATTTTCGGGCCATTCTTAAATAAATTGATAATAATAAGTGGGAGATAACATTTAAGTAGAAACTGCGCTATATGAAGCACAAAATTCATGGAAAAATTAAATTACCATCAATCAATACAAGTCTGAATTCTTGGAAAGAATTACAGATTCTGCTTATTTCTCAGTGTCGAAACTCAGCAGATTGATTTTGGTGCCATCTATGTCGTAAGCGCGGATGAATCTAATATTTGACGTAGATTTGGGTTGAGTAATTTTGACGAAAAGTCAATTCAAGGTCCAGCATAATGTTCTTAGAAGTGCTTCGTGAACGAATAACGTTTGTTGGATTCTATTCCTCTTTGGAACATGATGGATGTTTCTTAGTTTTTGGTTCGTATGAATATATCTAAGTTCCGACACGTAAGTACGGATGTTGAAGCTCTTCTGTCGTATCACTGGCTTTTTCTGTGCTTGGGTCTTTTTTCCTCTTTTCCACCTCTAAATGTTCAACCGACTTTGGTCGACCTTCGCGGAATTCATCACTGATGGAAGCACGATTACTACGAAATTCTACAAACCAGTTGTGAACAGTCTTTTCTGATTATCTCATTACCAAAACTTAAACGAAGCGATTCCGTGCATTGTTGTTGTGTTAGGTCTTCAGTTTGTTGTTGTGCTAGGTCTTCAATTTCAACATGAAATTATGTGAAAATATACGGGATGTTCAGTTTTTGCAGTACACTATATAAGTTCGGATTTTTCAATTGAACACATTTGCTATCGTAGTTTTTGAGACAATTGTATACTTTGGCACCGCCTATTGTTATTAATTTCCGGAACTGTTTAACATTTGCTTCTGATTTATCACAGAAGTTTTCTTGTGCTCGTGCTTTATTTTTAATACCTTTAGCACAAATTATTTACCATAATTTAAATTTTTAATTATAAAATTTGGCAAGAGAGAAATTGATTGCCATTTAATAAACTATGAATATACGGATATTTTGCACACTATCTTTGTGTAATTTACCATAAAGAAGAGAAAGAATTAAAATATCCACAAATGCTGTATATGCCCTTATTTCATACTACTTGCTGAATGAGAACAACTTTATAGCAACATTCAACAATACTTTAAATTGTATTTCACAAGGCAATGAAGCAGTTACTTTTGGAGTAATATGGCGAAATATTAGTCATAACTAAAATGGCAATACTCGTGTACCATATACATCGTTATCAACATACTAATATTATGAAAAAATTAACGAAATAGAAACATTTTTTATTCGGCCATTTAAAATTCCCCAACATTTTCTGTTAAACATATAATAAACAAGATTACAATGATATGAATTAATTTGTTTATGGTTGGCAACTGTTGTTAAGATTGATGCGACATTATGTAGGATTTACTGGTATGCCAAGTAACATATTGCAGCTTCATCAGACTTTGAATTGATTTATGTTGGTCCTGTTAGGCATTTCCGCTAACTATTGATAAAGCGCGACATGTGACAATAGCAATCTAATGCGCTGGACAAATTCGTACCTTGTTCGAATGTAAACGTGTAAAAACGCGGGGTATTAGTCCCTATCTTTATAAATGCACTAGAAGATGTAGTACTACGTAGCAGCTTTAAGAATTATATCTTTGCCAAATGTTCTGCACAAACATTGTAATTCCGGAAAAGAAGATAGCGAAAATAAAATGCTTGAATGAAATGAACAGTGCGTATAAGAGTAAAAATGGAACGTGTGAGTATGTAAGAGTGTCACTAGGTCAACGCAAGATCTTTTTCCTTTCTCAATAATTGCACCGCTATCTTATAGCGGAGAAACTAATGGGACTGTATGACGTACCGGAATTGTAAAAGTACATTTTGCACACAACCGTTGAGTGTACTATAAACCATACGCGTAGGCACGACGATTAATTATTAATAAATTAATCGTGTTTATTCTTTCTGTTTCAAGTACGTTAATTAAACCATCTTTTATGTAAGTCGTTCCAGGACTACCAAAATAGGTCACAAAGGTATCATTTGTTAATACTAGTTCGTGAAGAACTGCGAGCTTCCAAATTTTAGTTTGTAGCAAATCTATATATTTATTGGAATAAAATTGATGAAATTACTTAAGTTGGTATTTATAGTAAAGTTTTATTTTAATAATTCATGATGGCATTCATCTATCTTACAGAGATAAAAATTTCTCGAAGTAAAAGGGGACGGCCTTAAATTTCTCCCTAATAATGTAAATATTCCTCCCAGTTTAATTAAACCGTCACATATTTTCTGTTAAAGTAACACCATTGTGGCGAAAAATAACTAACTAGCAAGTATTTGCTTTTTTTTAGTATCCCAAATGGTGAAAAGTTTCATTTTACTTTATCTTTAAGGAGTTAAAATGATTGTAACATCACAAAGGATATAATTTTATACTATAATGCTGAATATAATAACTGTTCATCGAAATGGAGGAGCTTTTCACCGAAACAGAGAAACTTTTCCCCGAAATGAAAAAGCTTTTCACCGAAACGAAGAAATTTTTCACCGAAACGGAGAAAGTTTCCACTGAAACGAAACTTACAACGCGACGGTGCTGAAGCAACACCCTAAAATTTTAACTCCGTCGATTCTAACTCCTTGTGAAAATGGACGTGAGGGAACAGCCAGACAGTTTTAAACGGTGTCTTTAAAAATAAAAGCAAGATATTGGTGAAATTTAAAAGAGCGATTTTTTTTTGGTCGTCATCCCGACAGTTCAAACCACGTAATTGTCTATTATTTTATCAAAAAATTTGAAAACATAAAGTGTAAAATATGTTTATTAGATCATTCTGATAATAAAGGTCAATAATTATCGTTGGCCAATAAACATGTACAAGTAATAAAAATATAAAATGTGCAAGTAGAGTATTTTTGGTAAAGGAAAGGCAATATCAAATATACATCAAATACATTTCCAAAACTTCCTAATAATCTTTGCTTGGTTTCTAATGTATATATTTTGGCAGATATAAGTAGATATAATGCGTGTATGTGCACAACACTGCAATGCTGATGTGCGTGTAATATGTATTGAAATAGGTAATAACTCAAAACCGCCTTCGTCACAATATCAAGTTTCATTCCGTATTTCCATAAATATATGTATGTAGGTGGACTAATATATTTTCCTGCGATACACGTACACGCAAGTCGGGTGCGTGAAGGTAGACCTCGCACTTTCGATTTTTTAAAATTCCAAACTGAACTTAGTTCACTTCTAGGTAGACTCCGTTAAATTTAAATACTTGAATTAAATTAATTCTATGTTGCTGTTATAAATGCCCCCCCCGACGATCAATTGAAAATTAAGCGGTAAAAGTGTTGTTTTGTGCTCATTCAATTTTCGAAATATTCAAGATCGAAAACTTGGCGCTAACTTCGCGCTGCCCCCTAATTTTCTTAAAATTCAGCCAGACCAAGATTTTATGTCCGTTTTGTCCTACATTGTACCATAAATTTTATTTTGTGGTCATCTCCTTCTCGAGATGTTGAGGTAAAACACATAGGGGGATGAGAGCTGCGATAGACTCCGCTTTAGTAGCCATGGTACCAATTTTTTTTTAATTGGATAATGGCCAAGTTTTGGGCTGATTTGTGCCGTGAAGATTTTATTTTGTTCCCATCCCCGTCTCCAGAGAAAATTGAGAACTTAAATATCATACATTCAATGAAAAAGGCCAATGACTGAATAAAAACAAAAATTTAATAATTCCGAAATTATTACAGAAATTTTGTTTATGTCGGATATGTACTTCGGAGTATTAAAAGAAATAGATAAGCTTGTGTAAACAACTAATGCTTTTGCTCGACATTACAAGTATGAACAAAAACTTTATCAATCATGCGGATGATTTGTTGAAATTGCATCATATACATTAAATGATGTTTTATTAAGTAGGCAAAGACAATATTTGTGTTGGTTAAGAAGCTTGCTTTAAAGTTTCTCACTAATTAATAAATTAGTTTAATAAAAAAAAAGGTAAAACCACAACGATTTTAATGACAAATACATTCCCTACATGATGTAAACTGAAGCGATTTTTTCTTTGTATTCGGAATTCTTTTTATTCGTAAAAGCCTCATTTTGAATGTCAACTTTTGTACGTAACGCATAAAAAATAATTATCTTTGTAAAACTGTCTTCATCAAATTGTCACCAACTTAAAGATAACACCAAGATTTAGAACAAACAATATTAAAAAAAATGGAATAAGCACCTAATTTTCGCCAAGCTTGCTATGAAGTGCAAGACATGTACCTAATCTGTGGAATGCCTGATATACTGGAATGAATGTTTGGGGGGATTCTCAATTTTTCGACTGTTAAGAATTTGACAATGGCAACGTTTTGTTCTCGTTTCGTGTTGATTTGTGTCGCAAAAATTACGTTTTGATGATGTCATATACAGGCTGTTCTACTAGAAAAAAAAAATGACGTGACACGCTGTAAATAATCGTAATTTGAAGTTACGTCAAATTTGAGTTTTATCTTAGTTTGGAGAATAAAAGGAATTTTGGAACCCAAAGTATATAACTAAGTTGAAGCGAATATTGTGGTTTTTGTTCGTAAATTTTATTACAAATTTCCAAAAAATGTGGATATAATAAGTATATAATAAAGATATATACACACACCAAAACTGCTTATCTATTAAACTTTTAATAAAAACTTACTGTAGTCTATCATCAAATTCGTGAAAAAGTGGAGGAAATCCACAATAATCACACTTAAATATGTCACGTAAGATTCAACGTCGTCCTAGAGAAGTTGTAATTTTGATAACATGATTACATCGAATTAAAATTTCAGTTGTAGATAGTGTATGTTTGCGCACTAAACGACTCTTACACCAATTGTACTTTATATTGCGGATAATTTATTTCAAGGCTTCCCTATTATTTTTAGTTTTGACTTCACTAACAAAATTGCGTTTTATTGTATCAACTTGCTAATAAAATACTGTTGCAAAAGTGGCATTGACCAACCTGCTAGTCGTGTAGTTACGTACACTACCGTCCATTGAAGTTTAACCAACTAACAAAAGTTTAAAAAAATCAAAGGCAAACTAATACAAAAAATAAAATAAATTTATTACCATATTAAGATCTAACGTAAACTAAATTTTTTATTACTCATTATTCTTAAATATTTTTTTTCTTCAAAATATCCACCCTTTGAATTAAGAACTACTTATTAATGTTAGTAGACGATCATCTGCTGGGATAGTTATTCAAGTCGCCTGTTCGTTGATATTGGTGAATGGTATATTTTATTGTCGACGAAGCTAGATTTAATTTTTCACCGATTTGTCTACTAGGATTCTTTATATGCTAGATCATTTATCAATAGCTATTGATTTATCACGAGGTATTTCGAACACTGTTATTACCTTACAATACCGCTTATCACAGTAGTATAAAAAAAAGAACTAAAATCACATTAAAACTTTCTTCCTTGACCACACTTCCGAGGACGGTAGTGTATATGTATTTACGTATTTAATCGATTCAGTTTTGTACCCGCTCTATAGAATTACTAGTTTAAGTATGGATATTCATACATAAAAATAAAATACGTTTTTTAAGAGATAAAATGTCGTCAATGTTGTTATTGCAATTGTATCATTGTGGTTTTATAAAATTTTCTTCAACGAAATTTTACAACAAAAGATGGTTAATGCAATTGTTATGACATGTTACCTCCGTATTAGGAAACGGTGCGGGCAAAAGATAAGCAGGCGTTATCTTTTGAAGAGCACTACAAAGATTACCTCAGTTACATAATTATCTGATGTAATAGAAAAATGCATAACGTAAGTCCATTGTTATTAAGAGAAATTGAATATCATGTCTTTCAAAAATAGAAACGGAAACGCTTGCATGCGTAATAACATCCCCTGCGCAGGAATCGGAATGTAAAGCTCGGAAAGTTACAAACTTTGATATACTTATATCCTCAACAGTCGCATTGATTTAGATGTCAAGACATTGTAGAATTCTTTCACACGTCCGCATTTTTACACTGGAAAACGTACAAACTTATTCTTATATTAACTCTTAACTAGTAGAAAAGGTCTTTGATAAGACTACCTTCTCCAATATTATTATCGCGCTAGAAAACCATGGAGTCCCATATAACTTCTGAAGCTAGATCTACAACTTGCTTGTCAAACGAAACGGCAAGAACCACGAATCAGTCAACCCAGCCAAGACGGAGATGAACAGAATACTGAGATGGAAAAGGACGATAAGCAAGCTGAAAGCATCTTCACTTCATGAATGTACGTCTTAGCTTCGACTCGAAGCTATGGTATGATTTTCGATAATAATTTTCTTGGATCCTGCATATTAACTACATAATCAACAGAGCTCATATTTCGTTTGGATAATGCAGACTAATAACACGTGACGTGGTTTCTTGGTGGTCGAACGTAAGAAACATGGTTGTAGCCAAAAAGCTAATGCAGATATAAAGGCCTATTTGTCTAAACATCACGAGCGTTTTAAGAACTGCGCTAACGCTAGCAATCAAGGTGTTGCTTTGGGTACTGTCTCTTAATTTGCCCAATAAGGAACCACCAGGCGGAAATTGTGAACTGTGGACTACTTTCAAGGATTCTGGCAATTTACTGATGACAAGCAAGTAATACCAGACCAATAACATCGAGTCTGTTGTTAGACTGCCAAAGAGCTCTATCCCCAGTTTTTGAAGATACCACATCAACGTAGTAAAACTGGAACTTACCTTTCGAAGAGGCAGACAGACTGGCTAGGAGGGACTTGGACAAAGAGCCTTTCGTTCGACCGTCCGTACTTGCACTTTGTAAAGGGATGAGAACTATTACCCAGACGAGAGCATTAAGATATGAGATTGCTCAGAAGTTACTTCCGTATGGTTGCTCTGATTCTGATTGGATTAATTCGCAACCTGTTATGCAGGGATTGCCAAGCTGAAAATGAGACTGCAGAACACTCCATCTGCAAGTCTTCTGCGCTTGTTCAATTTGAAGTACCGTAGTGGGTGAGGGAAGGTTTCGCTTTGCCGCCAATAGGGCAATCCCTCTGGGCAACGTCTCTACTGAAACAATGGGTGGATTGATAAGCTAAAGGGTCCTCCAGTATAGACAGGATGCATAATAGACCTATTGTGGCCTAAATATTGCATGCTTTCTCACCTTTTTATTATGCATGATCGTCATTTAAATTGAGCATAAATTTGCTATCATAAAACAAGGTCTATTCATTTAAAAGAAGAAAACGTTACAAATACCTTTGAAGAAATATGAAATTTAAGTAAATATAAAGAAGTCACCATTATAAGTCTAAATTTATAGATTACGTTGAAACAGGCATGGATAAAACAAACGTGTTTATTAAAACATATTCGTATTTGCTGTAGATATTGTGTGGATGTGATATGTTTATGGTGGGGAAGCGATACGGTGAACAGTGTGATTCACATAATCACTATGCAGTAAATCTATGTAGCTATACGAACATCAATTCTTGAAAAAAGCGGTGTAGTCATGATCTTTTTTAATTAAACGTGCACGTACTTTTCGTTGAAATGACAATTTACTGTACACCTGGCCTTATTATAATGATGCATTGCTGAAGTATGTAGGTAGATACTTGCAATATGTGTCTAACAGAGACTGAAATAAATAATTATCGTTTCGGATTTCACATTAATACAAATTGTATAGTGATTTATCATTTACACTTAGGCAAATTTTTTGAGTGAAGTGAATTTTATCATTCTGTTTTTATATCTAATCCTTTATCTTGCATAGTGAGCTTAAACATCTCTTGTAATACTGCATATAGGATATGTACTAACTACTGTCTGTGACCGAATAGAACACCATACTTAAGCACCGCATTGAGCATATCATTCCATGTCCCACTGTTTTCATACAACTCCGATGCTGCCACATGCAACACTTTACTTTGGTGTTAGTAGTGTTGGGCAACATAAGGAATGTGACTAAATTTTCAAGGCAACTAGACACTCGTGTTTTATCGACTCTCGAGGAAACCGGTAAGCAACACGAACACCTTCTCATGAACGAATAAACACGGCTATATCCAGCAAAAAATTTGCTTGCCCTACTTTGCCCATCATTGAGTGTCTATAGAAAAAGGATTTACTTATCTACGTTTTATTAACTTTCAAACGATATTTTTGATACTTATTCCCTGTAAACGTATTTACTTAAATAAAAATAGATGTTTATCGAACATAGAAATTATTAGTGTTAACGTTGTTTATATTGTTTTCTTTCAAATGTGTATGATGCATAAATTCGAATGAATTTTTCCCATATTTACCATAAATATTAGACTGCTACAAATATTGACAGACTCCTGCTGTAAAATATGTTTACTTAAGCTGGTGCTTATATTGCTCTGAATAGTCTGAGTAACCATTTCGATAATTGGAAGTAACTCCAAACCCATTGAACTCCAACTATTGCAGTGCAGCGTGAAAGCTACTAAAGATGGAGAAGTGAGATTTCCTATACACGTATGTATACTACAGTGTATTTTGTAAAATTATTTGCACGTGTACACGGTGTTCCAAATTTTCGTAACCTCTTTCAATTTTTTTTTTTATTTGAAATGGATTGCTATATTTTTTATTGATCATTCTGGTAGCTACCTAAACCACTTTTGCTATGATGGATGGAACACAAATAAAAAATTAAGCCTGTCCAGCTGTGATTTTAGGATCAAATCTAAGCATCACTAAGAGGTTTGCTTCCCCTCACGTAATGGATAACCGGTTATTTATAGTATTTACATGTTTTAAATTATTCCAAGACTGACAAACCAGTAACGAGATTAATTGTAATTGCCGCCTAAATTAACATGGAACAATTAATAGGTGTTTCACATCTCTACCAGTCGCTGCAGAGATTGAAGTGGCTTCCGCGATCTAAGAGACACTAGCAAGTTGGAAGTTACAATTAGTGAAAACGTACAAATACTTTGTTTTGATACAACCGTTTCGAATAAAGGTGCATAGCATGCTTCCAAATAATGAGAAACTTCAACATTGGCTAGGGTTTCTTAAAGAATTCGCTGCAAGTAGCATAAAGACTGCGTTAACTTTCAAGCAGTCACAGTATGCACGCCCTTTCATAACGGCAATGCTTTAAATAGAAATCGCAAAGAGAACAAAATCTATATTACTGTGATACCGGATTTATTCCGTTATTGAAATTTAATTACAAATATGCTGCAGACCGTATTGCTTTGGAGCGATTAATAATTATAGACATTACCAGCTCTCCCAAACTGAAAGTATGCCGTAGGTACCGTGTGAATTTTTTCTACGCTTATTTTTTACCGAATACTACGCCTCTAGATCTATGAAATTTTCATGTTAAAAGGTGCCATAAAATGATCCCATGTTCTGAGACATATAAATACCAGGAAGTGTAAGAAACATAATAAAACTAAAATGTTTTGTGTGGTTGTACGACCGTTACTGCATGCGAATTTTGTAGAAAATTAATAGTTAATGTAATCAAAATGTTGGTAATTAATTAGTAATTGGCGTCTGGACTAGAAGCAATTCCCTGTTAGCACATTAATCTTCTCGTGTAGGTTTCGTTTTAAAATAACGGCACTTGCTTTTGCCGACGTCTTTAATCAGTCTAGTCAAAACTTTTCAACGGCATCTTACTAGGTACTGTTAATTTCAGCGTGCAG
Organism: Oryctes borbonicus; assembly: GCA_902654985.2. Taxonomy (NCBI): domain Eukaryota; kingdom Metazoa; phylum Arthropoda; class Insecta; order Coleoptera; family Scarabaeidae; genus Oryctes; species Oryctes borbonicus. The sequence goes on from LR736876.1 coordinate 4,368,815, forward strand.
ATAAAAGCCTTATGTATATTGTTTGCCTTAGATCACAACTTGACTGGCGCCAAAGGTATTCGTATTGCAACAACATACGTATCTGTATACATATGAAGAATAAACACAAGAACAATTGGCAATCATTTACTTTTATGCAAATCGTAATGGATTAAAAGCATGTTCCCATATTTGGTGTCTGTGCGAGTATGTTTAAATTATTTAATAGAAAAACAAATCAATATCCATATAATGTGGTCCAAATTAGGTGCGCATTATTGCAATCTTCGTCATTAGTTATTATTAATATTAAGCTGTTTTGAATGCTGAATTATATGCAATTAAAATAAAAATAATTGAATTGTACATTGTAACGAAAGTTTCATATTTTTTCAAATGGTCTCTTTTTAAGTGTATACGCTTTAAGCCATTAATGGCCAAGAATAAACATAATCAGAAAAAACAAAAAAAAAATGTTAAATACTTATTGTTATATGTTCTAACTAAAGTAACCTTTTAAGTGTTAGTTTTATCACAAGGATATGTGATTTTAACACCTATTACGAACATACATAACACACATGCATTTTGTTCTGCAAAATAGGCGTTTATGAATGTAATGATCTCCTCATTCGATGAAAATTTCTGTCCTCTCTTGAAGCTAAATTTTGTCAATGGAGTCTATCAAAATGAATTTTTGCTATGATAGTGAGACGATGCATTGTTTTTGTCGCGGAACAAAACTATCTTTCTTCAAATGCGGCAATTCCAGTTTGTTAAACAGTGATGTGTAGTATATCTTTCTTTCTTGCCTTGCAACCGTTTAGTCCTCCACTATTTAAGCGCCTTCTAGCCGTTCTAGCCTAAATTTTTTAACCACCTTCTGCACTAATTGTCGCAGACAGCTGCAGATATCTTTTTTTCTTTGGAAGGTCGGCTTCTTGGCTTATTTTTATAAAATCCATTAGCCTCAATACCTATTTATGACTAACTGAACAGCACGACGGAACTTTTGAGTAATTTGAGAGAATCCTGTAGAGCTCAAAATTATATTTTGTGACAACTTAGTTTCACGTTACTATCGCTTTTTTTTGCATAATAGTTATAAATTTAGAACAACATTTAGCCTTTGATTTTACGCAAGTGAAAAGTGAGAGTTTTAACATTTGCGATTGCAATAATTGCTTCACAGTTCGAATATGTATGTACTTTAATAAATCATCTTTAATTTTGAAAGATATTTAAAGATAAACATACTGCTATCACATGTGTTCCTCCTAACCAAAGTAAAATGCATACCGCTCTTATCACGTTTCATGGAATAACAACTACTTTTGTAAGCATTAATTACTTCTAATACTAGTTGGTAATTTGGTACTATTATTTATATAACAGTTATGTAACTCACCAACCACGTTTGCACATGTATGTATTCGTTTGTTGGTTATCAAGGTCAATTGAAAAGCGAAGTAAAATAACTCGATTAATTAAAAAGTGGGCTTTTGTGTCGGTGATGTCATAATTGCCACCGCGTACATGTACTTACTGCTGTGAACTTTTACTACTACTGCAATATAACGCGGAAACAGCTCATGTAAACGAAGCCAGTCACTAGCGTTGACAAAGTCGAAACCGATACGTTACTCACGCTGCAATGTCTGTTCGCTGCATGCGTGTAGATGCGAGTAGAAAAAATGTAGGCACAGTTGAAGCCATAATTACTATTTCCGTCTCGAATTTCCAACGGTATATAGTGTTGCTTTCGCAAACGTATTTATTTGATAACATTTTTCGATTTTGAAAACAGAACAAAGTGCATGTAGATGATTGTGAACCTTTTTAATATATGATAAAGTAAAAAAAAAAAATGGAAATTTCACATGAAGCTTTTCGCTTAGACATCGAAGATTACAGTTCATTCGATGAAAATGCAGAATGACCGTTTAGGTGTGGAAGAAATTTGTTCCTTATGGATTCCGCATAATTTGACCCAAGCACAAAAAAAGCACAAGAAAATTACTCAACAAATTCAACGGAGGACCTTCGAAATACGTATAGAACATCGTAACACGTAATGAAACTTGGATATATTTGTATGAGCTGGCAACTAAGCAGCGATCAACTGTTTGGATGTTCCTAGATGAACAGAATTCAGCAAAACTTGTTCGTTGACAAAGCACTTTTGTTATACTGGAGATGTCAAAGGCATTGTTTTGGAAGATTGAAGAATAGTTAAATGGTATACAACAGTTTGTTTGCCCGAAGTCATCGGTGAAATCAGGAAAAATAATCGACAACGTCGCATCATCCTTTATCATGATAGTGCCAGCCCACACACAGCACGTCAAGCAACTTTCAAAGTGGAGAATGTTTTGTATCAAAATTGTTTTTCTAAAAACTTAAAAGGCATATGTATGTACGTGTATGCTTTGTACATATCGTAATTGTTGCGGATATATATGTAATTTTAACACACGTTGATTTTCGACATTATATTAGTTACGTCATATGCAAGAACTTCAGAGGTGCTAATTATAGGCATTAAAAATGATCAATTTGGAAGTTTATTTGACTCTATTTCTTATACCATTGAATTTGCAACAGTTTTTGTTCGTTTTGTTTTAATTCTATGTTTCTCAATGAGTGTTAGTGGCATGTTACTTACTCCTCCGTCGTTGACCTACATACAGTCTACGTCTTAATAAGGAGGGTATAAACAAATAACACGTGTGTACATTGTCGAAACATCTGATATTTAAAGTATAGTAGATTTGTTTATCTTACTCTTTTCTGGGGTGTACACACGCACGCGTTAGTTAAAGATTATTAGCCAGAAGAATTACATACATACATGTTCTTCCTTGTTATATTGAACAATATTTACAATATTTCTCACAAAATAATAAAAAATAAACGAACCTATTTGCAACCGGAGTCAAATCAAGCTCCATAAAGGTTTGCACCCGGAATTGTATTGTAGATAAAATACCCCCCTAAAAAGTAACCCTAGTTTTTCTTAAATAGCACCCTCCCCTAATATTCGTTTTGATCATCACGCGCTACTTCTGGTTGTAGCGGTGATGACCGTTTGCTACATATATATACGTGAAAAGATGCACCATGGACCAATACCCAAATGCCCACGTTTTAGTTCTTATGAGGTTTTTGCATTATCTGCACGTACTTCATGCATATAGGATGGGAATTTGATATGGCCAACAAGATCGCCGGCCTTGTTAGAAATAACAAGTTTATTCATGAAATTTTCTTAATAACAACGAATTATTAACAAAAAATTAGGAATGCTATAAATGAACCTAACTGAGACACCATACCAAAAGTATATGACGAGTTTAGAGTTAAGGTGAAAAAATTTGCAAATTGTGGAGGAAGCAAATAGAGTAATGTCAATTTATAAATAGTACAATTTTTCTCACCCAATGATAATCGATATTCGCTTTAACACGACGCGTATTTGCTGATCTTTTCTTCCAGAGGGGGTCTGTTACGTGCGAAATATCGAATTAACATAATGTCTTTTGTTCTTTCTTTTTTCACGAGGTACATATAGATCAATCATTTGTTTGTTTAGATCGAAAAACGAACATATTACTTTATCGCATGATATAGCTTAAAGTTGCAAATTATTGAAAATAACTAATTTTAGTATCTGAACCACATTTGATTTCTAAAATAAAAAGTAACATCCGCGAATCTACTGGTTGTTTCGGCAAGAGAATCAATTTGCTTTTGATTATAACTTACAACGCCACAGCGATTCAATTGCATCATAATTTATTATGCTAACAGATAGGAACTGCAATATGATAGATTATTATCTCGCGCATTAGTTCTCTTTGTAACAGCTTCATTGTTAATAATATGAGACATCAGAATTCAAAATTTGATAAGGCATGTGTACGCAGAGGGTTTTAGGAAATCAGCGAACAAAGTTAGGGGTGGTTACTGAACGGTTGATGTCGGCTACAGAGCAAACCTTCGCCGGGGGATTTAGATAGGTCGAATGGCGGCGCGTCTGCTCTGGATATAAGCTTTGCCAGGGGTTGTCGGACCCATAAGAGCGGAACACTCACTTATCGAGACGGAAGAAGGGGGGCGAAATGAAAGGACGAGAAAACTTTATCGCTGCAGTTGGTTCAAGAGCGAATAGGGTTTTGTTCTGTGCGAACCGAAGTACAATACTTGAAATTACAATTTTAGTTTTTAGCCGCGTGCAATATCTAACATATAACGATAAAATAATCGGTATACTGTTTAATATTATTATAGATATTAATGTACATGTTTTACTTTTTTTTTTTCATAAAAAAAGATTAAGCGACAAACATTGGTAGCGTTAAATACACTTGCTCACAAATGTCGTCTCATAAACAATACTTTGTATAAAATGCAAGGTATTTCAGGCTCCAACTGTCATATATTTTAAATGCCGGAACTCGATGAGACGAAGTATTTAATTTTTTTATATATAACTGGATTAGAAAAATTCACCATCGACAACACTAGCTATCTATGAGGTGAGGAAAGACACGGGTCTGCACAGTAGAGCGGAGCGAGATTCCGCTCAGCTTGATATATATAAATTTCGCGTGACATATCGCTTCTTGTATATGACGTATGAGGAACAATTCCAAAATAAAACAACGTACAAATTCCAGACCTTTTGATTAGTAAGTCATACGTACTGCTGGCTAACATATATCTCTATCAAAAGGTAAGTGACAAATGTAAAAGTTCAACAAAATTGACAGAAAATTAAAAAAAAAATAAACAACATTTTTCCAATAATAATTTGAATCTCCTTTTCAGTTTAAATTCGTACGAATCGCACGATTCGTCACGTTCTTATTGCGAAGAAATCCATATGCTGAATATCTACACGAATCATCTAAAAGATCGTAGAAGCGAATTATTTTTAAGAAAATCTAGGTATTAAAAGTGATTCGTTCGTAATAAAAGCCTGTTATATAACACCCTGTTCGAAAAACAGGAGTCTTTAGGCTCGAATGTTATCGGCATTTCCGACGTAATTAAATATTTAATAACATCTAGATATTAACAAATTATAGCCTGCCGTGGTATGGTGCTTAGCATACCTGTTTAGCAAACGGGGGGTGTCGGGTTCGATTCGTTAACAGGACGAGATTTTTTCAAATATTTAGTTACGCCGAGAACACCACGGATTTTTTCATACTTCGGTGACGAAAATCTATATGTTGACTTATTGATACAAACGTTAAGGAAACAAATTCATAAAAGCTCATATATTCAGTTTGAATAATCCTTCTTTTTGGTATTTAATAAAATGCTGCGTATGACAGTCTCTCAGTGTAACATTCAACTATAGCATTCGGGTATATTCATCAAATATAATTTGTACTTTTCGCATTCGGTAATAAGCCATAAATATGCAACAGTTTGACTGAAAAACCGTGATTTCCTCAGCGAATACAAGTTATTACATAATACAAATGCCACTTTCAGTGCCTTTATGTTTCAGAATGTTTGTTATGCATGAATGAATATTTTAATATGATCCAGTTATAATTAGTATTCTGACAATGATGAGATTGACGAAATGAAGTTGAAATATATGTAGATGTGTATTTATGGGAATCTGTCTGAAAATAACATGCGAAGATATGATATGAATGAACAAATACTGCTGAGGAACACGTAGTCATTCTTAAATATCGTCAGCAAGTTTATCTTTGAGTAAACTTAGAATCTATCTTCCGATTGATGATTTATTTGTCACCAACATTGTGATCATTTTCACTCCTTTTTTCCCAATTTAGGTACATAGTAAGTTCATAAGACGATAGATACTTTATTGAACAGTGGTATTAAACTCGAAATTGCAGTAGTGATTAGATTACTTTCAGTACTAAAAGAAATAGATAGCATGATTATCTACGCTCCTTAAACGCGCAAAAGTTTAGAAAAAAAAATGAACTGCTGATTCTTCTAAATATTATCATTACTACAAACAGAATACATATCTGTATGGATTGTTTTATCAAGTAACGTTGATAATAGAGTACAAAAGGTTCACCTGTTATCCCTTGTTCAAAGAAAATGCAGTTACATTGTTACAGTGTGCGTAAGTGATTTGTGCGACAAGATATCACTGCAAGTTAATTTGTAAGAAATGTGGATATTAATTAAGAAAAGTATGCTCGGTAATACCCACTCATTTATCATAGGAATGGTTGTAGAATTGCAGTTGCAAGGCATGATAACCGCCGTGGTGGTCCAATTGTTATACGTTCAATTTGAATGAATTTGAATGACGCGAGATCGATCCTCGCCCAGTACTCTTTACCTTCTTTTTGCTCCAAGAAGTTGAAGTACTTCTGAATTTGGCGTACTGTAACAAGAACTCAGATGTAACCAACGCAAAGGCTGACTTTATTTCCAGTTGGATTTATTATTGCAATATTTAATGCATTTCTATAATTCAGGAATGATTTACTACCTCTAGTTTTTATATTCCACGTCTTAACTCTTCAGGCATGGAATTTTTAGGAGAAAATAACCTCTAGTTCCTCAGATTTCTTTTTTATTAATTTTGTTATAAGAAAATATAAAATTTGGATGTCGATTTTTTCTTCGGATCCAATTGTTGTCTGTATGCCACGATATGCGCAAAAATGTATATTATCAATTTTACTCCAGCATTTCACAAACAGATATAGGGTTAAATTTTAAACCGATATGCCTGAAAGAGTTAAAGTGAATTTTTAAAAATAAGTGACATTTAAGAAGAGCATTTGTCATTTCAGTTTTATGTTTGTAATGTATTACGTATTGTATTACACTCAAAGTCTAATGCATGGAAATATGGTTTAGACATTTATATTATAACGGCTGAAATATAAGATCTGCAAGCATAGCATTAACAACTTGTTTATTGGCAAGAGTGGTTGTATAATCTACGCTATTTTTACTCGAAAATTACGTAATTGTGAAAAGTTGTCTTATTTATAGTAATTACCGTTAGTTAACGAACATTCACAAACATAATGCTAATTTTTGCTGTATTACTGTTCTTTCCATTTCCGAGTTGGTGGCGAAATCTTCGAATAATTTTCTAACTATAATGCCAAACGTAAAATAACAAAACCCTATACAGATGTATATGTAAATGGTTGCACTAGAAGCTGCAATTTGTTAGTTTAGCGATGGCCTACAAGACTAAAATACTCTGACGTGTGTACACCGGTTTATACTTTTTCTAAATGGAATATTTCCATGTTATTGTGTTTTTTTAATCCCATATAAAATTCTAATTAAATTTGGTACGCAACTGTCTAGGATCATTGAAAGTTTTTAGGAAAAATTTTGTATGCTTATAGACTTTTCAATTTATTTACTTAGCTCTGGAGTTCTGTAATTGCGTTTGAATGTACGTATTGGAATGTTATCCTTCTACCTTATATATAACTAAATCGTCAAGATGAAATGGATTAAAAAAAAGGCAGAACAACTATCTGTACGCTCTATACATTACATACCGTTTGTATCCCATTTTAAGCGTTTTTTATTAAGTATAAGCATATATTATATATTTTTTAAGAAGTTTATGTTTCGTTATCAATGTGAGCGAATGTCGATGGATAATACTTTGCTTATTTTAAATGGAATAATCTGAGTATTTCAGTAGATTTGTAATGATTCCGTTAATAATTTAATAGTATTAATAACCTTTATTGATCTCGGTGATAAAAGAAATATAGGACACGTAAAAAAAATATATATGTCTAGTTTAAGTTAAGATAACATAACGGAATAATTGTAATTCTCTCAAAAAAACATATATATGTACACTGCCGTTCAGAGAAGTTCGGTCGGTTGGTAAAAAACATGAAAAGGTTACAGAAACAAACGAAACTAAAAACAAAATACAATTTTATTGTATGTACAGATAAAGAAGACAAAAATAAATAAATAAAAAGTTATTCTGGCCTAATATAACATACTGAACATTATATTTTTTTTCATCGAAAAAACCTCCTTTGCTGTTAATCACCGTTCGAACTATTCTAGGCATTCTTTCGATAAGTCTTGTTAAAAGGGATTGTGGAATATTAATCCATTCATGTTGCAGAATATTCCGTAAATGTTCTTGTGAAGTTGGGCATATTTTTCGGATCCTCCTGTCCAGTTCATCCCACAACAACTCTATAGGGTTCAAATCTAGGCTTTGTGGGGGCCATGTCATTACTTGCAGGGTGTGCTGTTCTTCTTGCTCCTTTAGATAGTTCTTACACACTAACGCAGTGTGTTCTGGGTCGTTTTCATGCATGAATGTAAAGTTACGGCCTATTATACGCAATCCTGGAGTATTGAAAAATAATTTTCCTTCCTCGTTACACCCTGCACTCTGCATAAATCTCCCGTCCCAGCAAAGGAGAAACATCCCCACACTAACACAGAACTACGCCCTTGCTTCACTGTAGGGACAATGCAGTTCGGGATCACTTTTCGGTTTTAGATCTTCGGACATAAACTCGTCGATTTTGCCCAAAAACCTCAAACTTTGACTCGTCACTCCAAAGCACGTGTTTCCAATCATCTAACGACCAATCTAGATGAGAACGGGCCCACTGTAGCCGTTTTGCTCTGTTGCCCCGTCGTAATAAGGGTTTTGGAATGGCAATGCGTCCATATAGGTCCGCTTGTTGAAGTCGACGTTTTACCGTACTCGCCGAAACTTGTTCTTCACGGCCGCGATTGACTTCGGCTCCTATTTGTGGCGCTGTTAATTTTCTATTGCGTTTGGTTAATAATACAATTCTCAAATCTTCAGCTTTTGTTGTTTTCCTAGATGTTCCAGGACGCACACGATTTTCTATAGTTCCAGTTGTCCGATATCGCGTTATGATGTCATTTACTGTTGAACTTCTCATATTTACTTTTTCAGCAATTTGTCGCCCCGAATATCTTTCTTCAAACAGCGTAATAATGCGTGAACTTTTTTCTACACTGGTAGGGTTGCCACGTGCCATTTTGAAGTAAATTTTCTTAAAACTTTCACGCAAAAACGACAGATGCACACCAACACACGTGCAACAGTAAAACGAAGCAAATTTATATCTTTACGCCTGTGATAAATAAACAAGAGTGATACCGCGGTATATTTCCTAAATGTATTGTTCGTTAATAATCCCCAAACGACCCGTTTCAAAAGATCGGTACTTCCGAGAAATTCTTGGAATGATAATAAAAGGGACTTTATTGTGGTTGTCGCAATATTTCTACTTTACATAATAATTTATGGCTTTAATCCCTTAGAAAAGAGTGTATGCTTAATATTTTTCTAATTTTATGTATTGTATACAGTGTGATATAATAGATTTTTATTGTATGACCGAACTTCACTGAACGGCAGTGTATGTATGCAGCGTGTTCACCTAGTGCGTGGGCGGGACGTAATAAATCAAATAAAAAATATTTAGAAATAGGTTCTACTCTACATATATCCAAGTATACAGGATCTTCAGTTTCTGCAACAATTTCTCTCATAATAGAAGAGAAAAGAATTAAATGGATCACCTGTATATTAGGTTTTTGAATGCATCGCAATTCATGTCGACTCACATCAATATTCCCTATACCTGTCTATCTTGGTTTCTAAGATAATTAACATAATTTGAGATTTTTCCGAAATGCCAATGCTTCCTCAATTATAGATAGCTTAAATGCTTTACACATTAGAACTGTGATCCAATTTTATTAAATTGAGTGAGTTTCTTGAAGTTTTCGGCAATGCATTTGAAATATTTTTTTTGGCAATTATCATTCCTTGCCACATTTGATTGATGGTATTTTAATTTCTTTAAATAGAACTCCCCGTATACTGTTCCAGGATCAGATAGAAAAACTATCCTAGAATATTTTTCCCTGGATCAAAAATACGTGTTTTTTAAATCAGTTTAATATGAAGCTGTGCAGATAAGTTTTTTGCTTAAATGCTTATAGTATTGCGTCGAAATATTATAAACTTTCGTCTTCCAAAATGGGTATAGAGAATATTGATGAAGTTGATCTGAGATGAAGAGGGGTGTCTAAAAACGTGATAATCCATGCCGGGCACTTGCTGGACACGCTGATCATATTGCAAACTACCGTTATCATTGGTCAGGTCAATATCTGAAATTAACAAAAAGCGTTCGTAACTGAATTTTTAATTATTTATTTATTGTCAGAATAAATTAGTTTTGTATTCATAGTTTCTTAAGATATGAAATTGGATTATTGTATACAAGTAAACTACCTTTTGTCATAAGTAATTTCCATAGCGTAAATTTTCATTTGCATAATGCATTTATAAACTCTAATGCAGTTAAATGCAAAGAAACTTAAAATGTAGTTGTTGATTTGTTCAGCGGGACGTTGCAGTATACACATGTGCTACTTCCCGTTACTCTAACATGTAGGTGTTCAGTTGCACAATTACTTTGTACTCATAAACCTTCTGCTACAGCCATTAGAGGCAGATATTTCAGACTATAGTTTTGTAACATCTGCAGGTGTTTTATCGTTGCCCCTCACTACTAGATACACTGGTCGCAATTAAAAATGCACCACCAAAAACTTGCGCAATAATGTTTATTAGTATTAAAAATGTTCAAATTACTTATAAACATACAAATCAACAAAAGAAAAGTAAATAAGGTTCGTCTAGCGCGCCTATGCTCAAGTGTTAAACGTAATTGCAACAAAAACCGATAGCTACGAAACCCCATACGCACTACGCGTCAGTTCTGTTGTGTGGGTCACTGATAACGTCTGTGTCTTTCATTAGAGTGAATTATTGCTTTTCACCTTTCACCAGACATTTTTCCCGAATGTGTTCTTGGGGTATATTTCCCATTTGTTCAGAAAAAGGCGCAATAACAATAAATGGAAAGATACTGGAACGAGTAACATGTTTTGAATACTTCGGAATGGATTGGAGGATCGAGAAATGGAAATGGATAAAAAAGTACAATAAAAAGAACAGCAAGAATATATTATGGTATAGATAAAATATGAAATATAATGATTAGGAAAGAAATAAATAGACTAGAATGTGAACCTGCATGTATATAATAGATTAATGATACCAACAATCACATATAGAGGCGAAACATGGATGGTACAGTAGAAGCCTGAATCACCAATAAGTACCGCAGATATGAAATACATGGGAGAATAAGAGAGAGGTTTGAAGAGGAAACAGTACATCTTTCTTTATGTATTTAACCAATAGAATCCCCATGCAGCCTTAGAAAACTGTTGAGTTGCCATCAATTTTCCTGATAAATACTTCACTTTCTCCGTCTTTAGTGCGTTGATTTTTGTTTCATTGGAGGGCCTAAGTGATATATCGCCATCTATACTGAGAAATTTTTCACCCAACAAGTTTCTGTTCTGGAGCCTTCTCAATGACACTTTGGTCTTTCCTAAATCTTGTAAAATTTTCTTGCCTTTGGTATCTAAAGTTCCCAAAACTTTAATTCTTTGATCTGGCAACACCATAACTTCAACTCGCTTTATTCTGCTATTGCTCTAAGCAACCTCCAACCACAGTCCATAGCACTGTTGTATTCAGGTTTTATATCACTATCCTTTTTACTATGCAAATCGCCACCAAAACAACAAAAGTTGACTCAACTTAACGTTTAAAAATCATTGCCATTTACCATTGTTTTTACTACCATGTCGATTACGTATAAATCTCTCTTTATAATATTCAAATGCATCAATTATGCTCTATTTAGTTTTACACCAGTCTTAAATGAGAGTGAATACATATATAGAAAACTGTAGAAAATGGAAATCGATTATCAATATTGACCACGTAGCCGTTACAAGTTGCTTACGTGTTTGTTTCTTTTTTTTTGTTGAAAATTATAGTTACCACGGCTGTGTGGTAATAAAATAGTTGGTTTCGGATCGATCCCTCGCTAACAAAAGAAGTGAACGAACTGGGTACGGTGAATGAGTGTAGGGAAGGGCACATTGTCTGATCAATACCTCTACCAATGATAGTACTTTATAAATATTTATATGTGATTATTTTCTTTAACGACGAAGATTCGCGAGCTGCATTAGCGAATTGTTTACGTGTGCCTTCTCTTTTTCGCTGATAGAATTTCTAATTTTATTCTGCGCACTCTTCACTTGTTGCCGTTTCGGTTTTGGTTACGATAATCATTCAAAATGTTGCGGTGATCCTTTACGCCTTAAATAGAGTTTGATAAAATAATGATACTAGTAAAGAAGATTTGAGGAACGACTACATTTTATACTTGACTTGGATACAACGACGGGGGAGGACTTTCTTTGAGGACATCGAACATTTTAATTTGAAGAACTACAGTGAGTAATAAAAATTTATAAATTTGATCACAACACAAAATTTGAAAACATCTAGATAGATAAATTGAAAACACAGCTGTCGACTAACTTCGGTCGGTTTAACTTGCCGAATGTAAAATTTTCAAAACTTTGTAAAAGGGATACTCTCCGTATTATTTGTAAGATTCACAAAATCGCATGAATAATGCTGATATAGGGTACATCTCTCAACTAAATGAACTGTAAAAATGTTAGAATTTCTTTGGTATTTCCGAAGTAATAAATTGTTTAGAAAGAACCTCGTCCCGGAAGGAATCGAACCTGACATCTCCCATTTGCCAGATGGGCGTGCTAATCAGTACTTAAACTGTATGTTTAATGTTTCTATAATCGTGTCTTTAAGAAATAAAAAGGTGTACATGATAAAAGGTACTGAAAGCAATTATGCAACTTATTAAACAATAAGTTTTGAGACCAACTAACGAGAATTATTACAAGAATATTACCTGATTAGACAATTATTTCTCGTGTGTAACTATAAACCTAAACATTGTAGAAAACTAATAACTGAGCCTGCAGAAACGAGTTGCGCTTCAGAGACTAGACAGACTCGTGTTTATTCGTCTCGTGAGAATGAGTTCGTGTCGCCTAGTGGTTTCCCAGAGAGTCGACAAAACACGAGTGTCAAGCTTCTGCTAATTTAGGGAAGCGCAACTCGTTTCTAAAGATTTACTAATAACATATACCGTGATGCTCAAAGCTCTACTAAAATATATTAAATGGAGAATTTGCGAACACGCGTGAGTATATTTCTATTTTTACTATGTTTTATCTCTGAAATAATAGCTTTATGCTGTACAATTATACATAGTCAAAACATTCTTGATAAGATCATCATTAACAAATCGGAAACAATCGGGAGTGGATATAGCAAGTTGTTTCACATATCTTATCTCGTCGCACCGGCACCATGACAACTGGTTATCAGTATCAGGTTATAGTGAGCGCACAATACAACAGGCGATATTCTAGATTGATGTTCTTTGATTTGCAAAGGTTATTCATCACGGCCACAGTCACTGTAAATACGAATGGTCTTCGATTACTCTGTACATCAGTCGGTTCCCCATCATTAATTATTTACAATCGATGACCATATATAATACACTTTGTCAATGGCGATGGTTATCGGTCAAGATACATTCATATACAAATAAACAATTGTAACTGGTAGAGTTTCCCGAAGAAATACGCAGAACAATACATACTTTGCAACTGTTGTCCATTCACAATAGCAATTCCGTGTATTTATTGCAAATTTGTTCCTTGAATTTTATATTAGCGTTACGGTGACTTTAACGCGCATTCGTATTAACACACGAGGGAATACTTCTAATATCTTTACTATTCATAATCAAACCACATCCTTCTTAATAATACGGCACAAGTATGTTTGTGGTGTAAAAAAATTTGTAAAATGGAATTTTCCAAACTTTAATAAGATAAAACTTTATCAGACCCATCAATTTCCTTCTAAAAATTTATTTAAACCGCTAGAGTGTTTCATATAGAAATAATCTGCTAGTTAGGTAACAGCAGAACTCCACGGAAATTCTATAAGAAATTTCTTTGTTTCGCTTTCAAACTGGTGTTAAATACATATTCAACAGTAATTAATTACATTACATAGTTGTATGATTGATAAGTAAATTATTCAACGACCTGTCTGCTCGATGAGAAATTAGATTTTTTTTTAATAACCATATATTCTACAAGATCTACAAAATGGATTAAAGCTACGGTTCAGAGTTGACGAATAAACTCTCTACCTGAGTTGAAATTCGACACGACAAGTGAAGGTAGCAAAGGCTGCCCCCAAAGAGATCCTAACAAACAATGAATATGAGGTACGAGGAGGGTACACTGGCGACTTTGTAACGAGATCTGGAAAACATGAGCATATTATACTTTAAACTATTGCAAAGGGTCCTTGAAACTACGTACATGAAGTGTTAAAATTTCAGCCAGGATATAAACCCTGAAGAAATAATATTCTTTTCTTGTACGAGGAGAAAAAGTTTTTCTAAAGTTACCATCTATAGAGAAATAGGTAATTCGTTTCAGCGATAAAGCTAAATAATTGGGAGCAACATCTGAAAAGAAGCTAGTGGTTCCGCGTCTTCAGTTTACCAAAAAACCATTACAGCTCAACTATTTGGCCCCCTGGTAGAAGCTGGACTCTCAAACTTCAAATAACCTTTTCCTCATATACAGCAATAGTTAGATCTATGGTTACGCTATCAGCTACGCTTCATTGGTAAACAACTCAGAAGTGAATGGAAGCTTCAAAAATTCCAGAGGATTGCATGTTTCGATATTACAAGGGTAGTTCGTACCTGATGCAGACACCAACGTCAGAGATTTGACTAGGAATAACGCTACTCTATACATCTTCATACAAACGCTCTTGGGGAATAAAAAGGAGCCGTCAGGTGGTAAAAAAGGTAAACACGGGCGGTGGGACATTATCTTAATAGGTCCCAAGCTGTTAAGGGATTAATGTAAATGAGGAAGCTCATAAGCTAGTCAAAGAGCAATGAATATATCTTTCATTACTCCCCACCAAAGTTCATCAAAAACCTCCAATTATTCTGACGTTTATTTTGGGAATTTTAGGAACAATACGTCTGTTCAGGCTGCAGTGATTATAGACTTCTATAAAATAAGTTTATGTCGTTAGCGATCAAATAAAAAACTCAGATTATTAACAAAAAGGTGTAATAACTATTATTTGAATACATTATTACACAACTAAACAATTAGATCATTGTTTACGTCTAACTGTTCTGTAATAATGTAAAACTATGTATCGTCAGTTTGATATTATTACTTCACGAACTTCTTCAGTGTTGATCTACAAGATCAAACACAGTAGCTACCTTAGAAACCATATATGTAGGTTAAGATGACTTAAAAATTTGCTAGTTTTTGCACTAAATTTTATTTTTGAAGTTGGCCACTTATTTTGATCATAACGGGGGAATCAAATTTGAAAAATGTTTCAAACTCCATGATTTGCTGCTTGGGTAGATATTCAGTAAGTAATATTCAATGTTTGAAAATCAAATCTATTCATAAAGGATAATTAAAATTAAATTTAAGATTAACTTAACCTTTGCTTAAAGTCCAGCGTTTTCTCTCTTCTTTTTATGCACTAGTGAAATTAAATTTATAATGGTCAGTTTTTCGCGCGGAAATTTAATTATCACACACTACGCAAATGGTAATATTGAAAACTACAATATTTTTTGTTCTTGTTTCAGGTAAGTGTCCTATTCATTTCCAAAAAAAGGTATGTAAATCATGTAACGCAACTTTTGTACTAGCAAACAATTGCCAACTGCCACTATAATAATTGATTTTCTCTATATGCTATTGTACTAAAACGAAAAAAAGGCAATCAATGCTGCAGTTATTTCACTCGTATATTTTGACACAAATGTCTTATCTGTTCTATATACAAACTCTATAAATAAATGTGCATTATTATGTGCATAAAAAACAGAAATTGTGCACAATAAGTAGTAATAATTATACACTACTTATAATAAACCGGCCTGAGATCTGAACGCCGTTGGGTGCTGCAGTTTCTTGTACAGGTTCTTGTTCTGTTTCTCGTTCAGCGACCTGGGCTAAACACGTATTCTTTTCTAACCTAACCGACAACATCAATTTTTACAGGCAACTTTTCTTCTTATATGCTTCTTTTAAGTTACTTGTTAGTTGTTTTGGATTCCTTGCATTGAAAACGTGATTTTCCTGTACCTACCATCGATTTAAGGTAATGCTAAAAAGGTATTGAAAGATCCAGAAATTCTTTGTTATTTACCATATCACTTTAAGCAGTTCTTATTTTTTCAGTTTTGCTTAGTTGTTTTAATGGTATTAAAGTATTTTAAAGTGCAGTTATTGCGAACACCTATCTAGATGATTAAAGACTTATTGTTAGTTTCATAATGTATATCAAACTTTTTTCGGTTTCTAAATAGATTTCTTTCCAAAAAAAGATAGAGCTTTCTTTTGAGGTACCACACGATGGGTCATTCCATTTAACAATCTTGTGCAAATTTGATTTGTAGGTGATACTTACTTGCTTATTTATTAGAAAGTATCTTTATTAAAATGTTGTGTGCAGTTTTGTTAGTCTCGTTTAATTATTTCGAAAAGAATATTTTTTAAGTCACAAAAAGGAGAAAAGAAAACATGCAGCTCAAAAAGAAAATATCAGCAAAATACCTAAGCTAACCCCATTTTTTACACTTGAAGAAACTAACAGACAGACTGATTCTTCAACCTTATCATCTCAATTTGCCTCTAAATCACATTAATCAGAAAAGGGACTTACGTTTAACATAGAAGCTAAAATTCGTGTTTCGAGTTCATCAGTTCCAGATATAAAGTCAGTCAAGTTACTGCGTCTTACCAGCTACAAGTATTTCAGATAATATATCTCACGACCCTGGTACGTACTGTGATGAAATTTTAATGGAAGAAGTACGCGATGTTTGGTTTCGCAAAGGGTCGGAGTTTTTCCAAAATAAATATTTGAGACGCCTCCGTAATGTTTTGACGAATAGTAAGTGTTTGGAAAAAAAATGGCCCCTACATTCGAAAAGATCCGTATATTGTTACAGATGTTATATAAGTAATTTATTAATGGAGCATGAGAGCAATTGTTGCAACTGTTGAAATTTTTAGCTTGTAGGGGACTTGGGTTTCGTGGTGATAATGAAAATTTTGCAGTCTCAAAATAACGGGAATTATTTGGGATGCTTAGAATTAATAAGTGAATTTGACACTTTTCTTGCTGATGACATACAAGGCGTCTCCCACATTAATCCCAACTTTCATCGCTTGGTACGTAAAACACCAAGAACCTATTCAGAGATTTCTACAATTTTTGCCTATAGAGAAGCATAGAGCTCAATATATAGTAGATTCCGTTTCAATTTTTTTTGGAAAATTCGGCATTCCAATAGAGGATTATCGCGCTGTGATAATGGCTGGAAAGTATTCTAGTCTTCAGGGTAGAATAAAAGAAAAATGCGAATTTGCTATTTTCGTCCCACGTGCCATACCTTCACTGAATTTAGTGGGTATTCAGGCGGTTGGATATGATTCAGAAATAGTAGCATACTTCCAATTCGTCCAAAAATTGCTTCACGAATTCCAATAATCGATGAAAAATTTTGACAGAATATCTAGATGCAAATAAAGTTCCGAAGTGCCTCTCCGAAACCAGAAGGTCTTCCACGCGCTGATGCTGTTACCGCTTTACGTGATGATCTCAATTATATTTTTAATGCTTTAACATTAATTGCCAGAAACATCAATCAACCAGGAGAAACAAGAAACGAGGCTGCAAGACTTGCCAAAAAATGGAAAAACTGGAAAGCATTCTTCTAACGAAGATATGGAACACTTGGAACTATGGAACTATTGGAAATGGTCAATAACACAACCATAAACTTACAAAATAATACGATGACAGTAGACGTTGCGACAAAACTTTCTGTGTCTTTTGCCAATTATATCAGTAGCACACCCAGTAATTTCGAGAAAATAATCCAAATGCAGACTATAAAAATAATTCTTAAAGAAAAAGAATTTGCAGCACATGCTTCACTTTTTGGAAGAACCATTAGAGAATTCAGATACTGTGTCGTTGAATAACAAAGAGAAGTTTCGTATAGAACAGTTAAAAGCAATCGATTGTGACCAATTAAATGATAAATGCAAAGAATTTTCCGAATTGTGATATCAGAATGTTTTACATATTCTAATAAAGGCAGATAAATCAAAAGAAACTTTCCCGAATGTGAAAGTTGCTACAAGGATGTTCCTTTGCTTAATAATCACCAGTGAAGTGGAGAGTCTTCATTTTCATAACTAAAAAGTGAATTACGACTTACTAATTTATCAATTCTAAAAATTCTCGAAAAAACCATTAACATCAATATAAGCCCAATTCTCAAAACAGTAATCACATCACTTATGTTTGGTTTGTATAAAGCTAACCGCAATAACCAATAAAGTCACTAAACAAACGTACATTCTAATGCTTTTATTCACGGTTCTTTAGCTTTCTAAAAGGAACCCAAACTCTGTGTGCCTAAGGGCCCCGGTACTAATGTTCACACATTGGCAATTTCTAGTTGTTTTTGAAATACGCCTACCTCTATAAATATGTACATAGGTTTTTAACGCTAATCTCTTTCCTGTTTGTATCTGATACCAGTCACCTACAACCATTTTTCAAAACAACCAGGAAGTAATGGTATTAATGTATTTTAACTATTTGTGTACCTTATGTAATAATACCATCTGTCGGCTTTACATTTTTAGAACTTCAGTTATGGGAACATTTTTTTTAACGATGGTAATACCCAAGAACAAAAATTTTGTTTATCCGCTCCTTATCCACAGTTGTTAAACGCCGTGTACATGTAGCGGTTTTAGTTAGTAAACGGAAGCGATATATCAGGCGCTTTTCTTACTGTTATATTGTAAACCGATCGAGTTTTATTTAGTCATCGTTCGAATCTCCCGCTGTTTGCTTGTCGAGCGGAAGTGGATTCTTGCACTTATTTCACATTCTAAAAGCTGCGCCGTTGCGGTATATGTTTAATAAAGCGTCTGATTGCTTCCTTGTGGAAATTGATATCCGCCCTGTATACGCACTGTGATTATTTATTGGCAATCGACGCGATCAGCAACTGCGGAAGCTATATTATAATTACCTGTGATTGAAGCGCTATTACATCTTGTTATTTAATGATCCACTTCACTGTTGTAAGCTTTAGTGATTTTCACGCTTCGCTCAGTGAGGCATAAGAGTTAATTACGAAAAAGTCTTACGCGTTATGAAATTCTGAAAGACTTAACCATATCATTTTTTATTATTGTGCATTTTAAAATTTTAGTAATTTAGCACCATATATAGACCTTTCAAATTGCAATACTGCGATCTTCGGTGTTACCTTTCTCAATTTGGTGTTACCTTTCTCAATAAACGGGGCTTTCGAACCGTGCACCATGACAAAATAATTCTTGCATTTTCTTAATAATATCAGCGTGTATTTTCCTCCAACTGAAGTTACACAAACAAAACTCAAAAATTGTGTTTTTCTGCTTTAAGAAATATTTTGGGTTCTATGAAATCATCCCCTCTTAATGCCTTATGATTGGAAGTCCCTAAACCACCACTTTTCGCTAGATATAATTTTTTGAGTTCTGAATACATTCTCGAAGGTTTCTCATTTTCTGATAATTTGGAGGTTGACTCCCTTAATCTGTTTATTCATTGTGAATTAGTTGTTACTACTTCTCTAGATGCTTTCCTCCTAAAAATTATTATTATTATTAGGTGTAGCTTTTGATTAAATTTAAATTTGGGAGCTTTTTCGTTTTTCTGATGCCTATCTAATATAAAATGGTTTAACAATATAAAGGTAGGATTTTAACTTTTTACAAACGATCACTAAGCGGCGTTATTGAGATTTAATATAAGTATTTTCGTAATATTTGACATTTTTTATTGGTGTAGCAGTGACCGCATAGAAATCAACCGAATAGTTTGATTGCACTAAGCGTTCAAAATCTGTATACATTGTGACAGGTGATGAACAACAAAACAACAAAAATTATTCATTCACGAAGCATTTCCAAGAAAATGATTGCTTCTTTCTCTCCTTACATTGTACATGTCGCAAGCATTGCTTTGGAAGATCGAAGAACAGCTAATGTTGAATGGTACAACAAAAATCATCGATGAAAACAAGAAAGAGAATCGACAACATCGCATCATCCTTCACTATGACAGTGCCAACTTTCACATAGGACGTCAAACTATTGATTATTTGAACGATAAAAAAAAAACGTTTAGTTAAAACTGACATTGCCCGTAGTTATGGCGTTATTATGATAAAAAAAAGACATGGAATTAATTACTTATATTCACCTGATTTATCGCCTAACGACTTCTTTTTACGCGGACAGCGATTTTTATTACCTCAAGAAGTTAAAGCTTTCAAAAACCATGTTTTACAGATACCCCTTTTAGAGTGGAAAAAATATTTCTAAAATTGACTCGAACGCATGCAATAGCGCATAAATTTGAATAGCGAATATAAAACAATAAAAGGATTCGTATAAAAAAAAATTATTTCATTGTTTTTGTAAGAAGAACCCTCGTATTAATAAGCTATTGATTAATTCTTCCTTTAGTGATTTTTGTTCTTGGAAATGGATGTGTTTTTAATTACTCGAATCTTTCATCGAGTAGTTCGAACAATTTAAAAAGATAACTATTATATACTTACTATATAAAAAATATAGTTTTTAGATAGTGATTTTCATCAAATTCTTTAATTATGAGCATCGCAAACTTAATGTTTGCCGCGTTGAATGTTGATCAAGTTAAACAAAGCCTATTTATGCCGAATCTCTGGGCATTGTGGAATTTTTTGAAATAAAGCTGCGAAAACTCATCTCGAATTCATTTGTATGTATCCTGCTTTCCATATCTCGCCTCTTTCAGTATTAAGTCAATTTAATACTTAACTCCTCTTTCCCTTTATTCCATATTTGAATTCGTCTTCCGATCTGCCCTTACAAGATTTTGTATTTGGTGATTTGCGAAATCTATTCGTTTATAATATCCCCATAAAAAAGAAGAATAACGTGCTGTAGATTTACGAACAAGGCATTGTTAAAAATTTAGCGAATGGGTTACAAACCTTGGTACATGCATTAACATCTACTAAATTAAACCGCAGATAACGTAGCTTCCTTAATCTCCATATCTAGAATGGATAGTAAGTAGAGCGGGAATGATTATAATAAAATTACGTTTGCGTCGCGGTTGTATTTCACTCTCTCGTTCAAAAACCGCTCTCCATCATCATTTTTCGCTACAACCGCATATTATGTGGGTCAAATCAGATACGAATACATGTTCAACGTGTGAATGTAGTTCAAGTTTGCAGAAAGCGAATACCGCAATGATTTTTGATGTGGCGGATATACTAGTCGTTGGTTGTTAATTGTCCCAACGGTTAATTAACACTATAACCTGTTGTTTTCTGTATAGATTATTGCTGGGTATGTGATCGAAATGAATTAGCAAAACTTCGGTAGAATTATGTATGTATGCTTGCCCTGACGTGTAACTGTTAATTTATTGCCTATCGTTAAGTAATTTATGTTGAGAACGTAAGTATAGCGTGTTCGTCAACCCATTATGTATGCAAATAATTACTGCTAAAAATCCGTAAATGTATTTGACCCAGTATACTCATTTTACTACGGTATTTCCGATTACGTATTGTACATTTTTTTTATTGCTAACAGTAATAAATAGCGAATAAGTTCATAAGTGGTTTCGTTAAATTTTGGGTCGAGATAAGTAACTTATTGTACCTCAAATTTCTTCCTGTACCTAATACATGTAATGAAAAATATTATGAAAGGAATAACTGTAAAAGTTCGGTTTTTTAAACATTTGATAGAGGACGCTTGATGAGAAAGTTATTTTGCTCATTTAAACTGTGCTATGTTTGATTAAAACTAATATTATTTATACAATGTGTTTGTACAGTTCTTTCCAAAAAAGCTTCCAGTTTGAAACCGCGTTATGTTATCATCAGTATGCTAACTGTTCGCTCTCGATCGCACAGAGCTTCCAATCTGCGTAATATCGAACGCTGCTGGCAACCAACTGTTTTTAAATTTCTTGAAAAAAAATTGTAGAACACACCACGTGCTTCCGGAACAGCTTTTTTCATTTACGGCATAGTAGCCATATAACTCCGCCGAAATCGAATTCCGCTCTTCCATGATTTTCTCCTTTAGCTGAGTTTTGGAGGCACATAATATTGAATAATGTTCCATTGTACAACGCACAACCGGTGTTCAATGAGCGCCAAATCAGAAGACTATCGTGGCCGGTCAAGAAGGTGGATAAAATCAATGCGCTGTTGCTCACATATGGTAGCATAAACCGTTATCTTGCTAATAATAATAATCGAGCATATCTTCGTCAAAAAATTTAACAAATCTCGATTTTAAATCGTCGCAGTAGCCCAGCGGAGATTGGGGTGTGGAACAAAAGATAGTAAATGTCCAAGAAAGTAAAATAAATTGCACCCATGGTTTTATTTGAACACGCCCAGGAGGTTAAAAACCGGAAAAAATTTATTACATTTACTCCTTTATCGAAAAGATAATCGCGTAGTCGGCAATCAGAGATATGAAAATTCTAATACATAAAATACCTATACAAAAATTAGATACTATTAGTACCTCATAATGTGTGCACGCCAATGAGTTTTTAAGAAAACTTAGATATACTCATATAACTTTTATTTGAAACTTTTTTATATCGGTAAGAATAAAATGAAAATTACAGTTATTGGATCCATTAGACTAAATTCCTTAATACCTGAATATTGCAGTTGCAGTTTTTTTTTTTTTATTATTTCCAACTACTTCTATTAATACTTCTCAACGTTATCAATTTAAATTTTAACATCCCGTCGAATCAACTTCGATACCAGTATCGAACTAATTTCTTACGGCTTACACGTGTGCTTTATCCGATATTTATAACTTCACAGTGAATCTGCGCTGTTTTTTCTCCCCCTCCAACAGCAGATCGCTACCGCTACTACAACCACTACCGAATCTCCTCAGTCAATTTTGTGAGTAGTTACTAGTGTGAGCGTCCCATGCGATATAAAGAGAACGGCGTGCTCGCTCGATATAGCGAACAACCAGGCTATCGAACCCCTGGTAGCCCGTTTTTCTCCTGCTTCTATTTCCTCCAAGTGCCGCCGTTACCAGCTAATTCGATGTGAGCACCGCCCTAAAATCTGCCCAATCGGTCGGTGCCTTGTGTTTAAGAATACTGCGGATGCACTATGTCATTTATATATGAGGTGTGCTTTAGCGCATATTCAGTTAAAAATTTATTAAGTGGGAAGTTGAATTTTATACTAGACCTTGATTGCTTGTAATTATTTGATTATCAGAATAATTTAGTCAAACAATTACCGGTATGCGAAGCTTCGAAATGCTGCTAAAAAAATGTTGTTATAAATAAGGTTGTATTTTAGAGCGAATGAAGTCGGTATATGCCTATTACAATGTGTAGAAGTAAACTGTCGCATCTCCATTTAGAGAGTTGTGAATTTTAAAGAAGACAGTTTTAATTCTTCGGTAAATTTGGTCCCCAACTGCATAATCTGCAAGACAAAGAACAGTATATTTGTTGTTATTTAAAATGTAACAAATTAAACCTTGGGTGTTGTCGCGCACCTCAAGTACGTGACAACACGCGAACGACATTTCGACTATGGATTACAGTCGTGAAAGCCTACACTCAACTTACACACACTTTCAATAATGATGCTCAATATAACGTTAACAATGACAACTATTTTACTTTTATTTTTGACAGTTTTATAAATCCAAAGTCTACCAATCCTAAAAAAAAGAAAAAGCTCTTGGAAGGTACATTTTTTAATTAAAAATTCAAATATCATTCATAATATTTATCTGTAACCTATATTGCTTTTACGCGATTCGAGTTTTTTTTAGACATTACTCGTTTATCTACCCCATATAATGCTGGCTCACGAATTAATGGCATCCATAGGTCTTTGCTAGGTTTTGTGGCCTTTCTTAGTTTCCTTCTGATATGATTGTGGCGTATTTCCACTTGAACCCATGGTCCTCTTCCTAAGCGTGTTGCGCTAAACGTGATTTATCAATTAATCCCGTTCAGAGTCAATTTCTCATGTTCTTTGATTCTGATGTGTAGGTGTCTACCGGTTTTTCCTATGTACGAGCGCAGAAACTCATAAATAGAGATGACCAAGGCAGGCTATTCGTCTCATAAGAAAAGATTCGTGTTGTCTACTGGTTTTCCCGAGAGTCGACAAAACGCGTCTGTCTAGTCGCTGCAAAAACGTAATAATTTCACCTGCCTTCTCTACTCATAAAGCACTCTGTATGCACATGTTGCCCGGTTTGGTCCTTATACAGTATAGATCGTGTTGGTTGTTCGACGTTAGAGTTAGATCAATGACAACGCCTTCTATAAATCTAGAACAACAAAACAGCATATCTACTACAGCAGTCCCGTATACATCACAGAAAATCAGAAGAATATGCCACAAATACAGTATTAGAATGGTTATAAAAAGAACCAATGCCAATATTAACAAGGGCGAAACTTGACAACATTAATCTAAGAACAAAAAACTTTGTTTTGCATGTATTCGTTAGTTGCCAGGATAGTCATATTGTTGCCAATTTGTAAACAAATACGTAGTTAACTTATTAGTTTATTTCTCTGCAGATCTTAAATTTAACCTTTTATATGAAAAGCCATTCTGCATACTAATGCAGCAGACAACGTTAATGGACGTTGTAGTTTTAATCCGATTTACTTTTACCTCAACATTATGGAAGAGAGCGTTTGTCTAACCAAAATTCTTACGAAAGAATTGTTCGACCTAAAGCCGGCCACAGACTTAATTTGTCTCCTTACTTTCATTCGTCGAGATGGATCACGTCATGCCAAATCGCAAGCGTGTATCCAAAAACTTGAAAAACACGATTATTTTTAGGTAAGACGAAGAATTCTTCCATTTGGTATATCTTTCATCAAGACCATGAAACGAACGAAGTTTGTGGCAAGTTTTGTTTTGCACACCAACAAAATTACATGGATGGTTCGTTAATTATACAATGTTGTATAATCTCTAATCTAAGTATAATCTCAACAAGTAATTTCACTACTGGTTTATAGTTAAAAGTCTTATACAAACAAAAGGGAATATTGTAAATAATATGATATGTCCAGCATGGCTTCTCTTCGAAGAATTCATTTTCTCCAATGTTCTGAATACGTATTGCTGGTAGTTAAACAATATCACTTCGTCTCGTAACTGTTCAATCGGCGTCAGTGTCAGATCGATAATATTTTGAAATAGCATACCTGCTAGAGCTTTGTCGCAGAGTACAACGTCAAACGGCTCAATTCCCGACTTCGAAACAACAACAAAGCCTTTGCTACTGGGTTTGAAATAAATTCGTTTAGGTTTATGATGGATACTAATAGCTTGACAGTTTTTTTCTCTCATATTAACTTTGGTCGAAACAACTTTTATACCTTTTCCTAGTGCAGGGTCTGTGGAGAATATGATTGTATAATATGTACCAGGTACTATCTTCATTATTTCTACTCCAGTGCAGGTTGTATTGTGAGTGAAGCAAATTTTGGTATCATCTCCTCCTTGTATATTGTTATCAGTTATTATTGCTGTCTGAGGAATAATCCCGCCGGTGTATTCCTTATCTTTTTCTCTTACAGATACAATAAAATTACCAACGTCCAGATCTTGAGTTGAGTCCATCCTCGGTTGTCGATGTAGCTTTGGATCTGTAGACATAGGTTTTACTGTTTCCGTCTCAAATTGCCTACTTTCCAGATTTCGCCATAAAAAGCACATAGATAAGAGTTTTAAAATAATCCTCATTTGCAAACTTAATTACAAATGTCATTTTTGACATCTGTATGTGCTAAAGATCTATGTGTATTACATCCGCGATACTCTGTCTTGAGATTTACTATATCTGGCTGTTCGTCTACATTATATTACAAACGCATAAACCGTTTGGGCTTGCAGTGTATTTTAAGTGATAGAGAAGCAATTATTGTTTGCTGTGTGAAAAAATACAGCGGATGTATGTTGATCTTGCTCTTTGTGTTCCTGTTAGTGCCTTTTATCCAGGAAATATGAAAATCGGATGTATATTACGTAGGGTTCCGCAATCGTCAATAACACTATAGTACCGGTGTAACCGGAAGTCTTAGATAATTGAAAATATTATTAAGCTTTACAATAGTGTCATACAATGAGTGGTATTGCTGCATTCATTCTGTAATCTTTACTTGAAAGTATATTGATGGTAGATATTCAGTTAAAATAATGTTGCTTAATTTCGCAGTACACTATTGTATATCAAACCTTAATATACACTCCCCGACAAAAACTTAGATGCGGTAAGATGTTTTAAGGGTTACAACTTTTCTTTGTAAAACTAGCAAGATATCTAATTAAGTTTTTATTCATAGAAATAAAATAAACTTAAAAATATCTCCTCCAGTAATATATGAACTAAATAATAAATTATTACTCCAATGTTTAAACAATTTCTGCGACAAAAATTTAGACGCTCTTGTTGCAAATGTAAAACAAAAATAAACAAATAAGTGATCAGTAATGCGTAGATCCTCCATTGTTCTTAATCACTTCCAATAGTCTGTTATTAATGGATTTATATAAATTTAACACATAATTTTGAGGGATATTCTGCCATTCAGTCGCTATTGAAGTTTTCAGTTCCTGTACCGTGAAATATTGACGGCCTCCGCCATAAACGCGACGTGCCAATTCACCCCACATGTTTTCAATAATGTTTAAGTCCGGTGACCGTGCCGGCCACTGTAAAGCTTTAATTTTTTTCTCTTTAAACCATTCAGTAATGGTTTTTGCTTTATGAATTGGCGCCTTATCTTGCTGAAAAACAAAATTGCGCCCAGCCCATTGGTTTCTAAAACGTAGAAGACACTATCCCACTTTTATCGCGAAATCCAATCGCTGCCCATATCATCACAGATCCACCCCCTAATTGTCCGGTCATTTTCACTTTTGGTTCCTTTCTCAGATCATGATAATAATACGAATACCCATCCGGTCCGTCCAAACGTTAAAACGTTTCTCATCGGAAAATATAACTTTCCCACTGTTTCTTCCAGGATATGTGTTCTTCATCAAATCTCAACCTCGCTTCTTTGTATTTCACCGAAAGTGGCGGTTTTCTCAACATTTTCTTCCGTGATATTACCGGTGACGCCTTTAAAATCCTTTGAACATTACGCACGTGCGTTTGTGCCCCCGCCTGTTCTGCAATAACTCTCGCCGACGCAAAAGAATTGGATGCACGCCGCAATATCATGCGTTTGTCCCGATCACTTACAGCTTTCGGTCGCCCCTGGTGTTTTGGTTTGCCGTAATTTTCCGGATCTTTTAGGAAATTTCTAACGCAATGATCGCTTCTTCGTAACCGACGAGCAATTTCCTTCTTACTAACACCATCCTGGTGCCAGGCTAGAACTTACCCCTTTCTATCAAGGATAATTGTTTTTTTCTACCCATATTGCAAACACTTTATAAAATATAATTTCTCGTGGTGAAATGTGTACACTTTACCAGCACAACCACTGCATATAAAGAGAAGTATCAAATTAAAACATTTTTGCTTATATTGATGTAATAAATGCACAGGGTCTAAATTTTTGTCGCATTTAAAAGTCCTATTTTGATCTAGAAAAATCTGAATTACCCTTCATAAAGCAATAAATACCTAGAAATATCTATAAATGGACTATTTACATAACAAGTATTAATAACCCTCATTTACATTTTATATAATTTCTATAAACTTTGTTTCGTAAATAAAAACGATACCGTGTCTATGTTTTTGTCGGGTAGTGTAAATCTATGTAGAATTTCTTTTCCATCCTAACAGTGTGATAGTCAGAGCTTCAGTGGTCTATCTGAAAGAACGGAGTTTTCTCAGTTTGGAACCGTTTACGAATACCCTGTGTAAAATTTAGTAACGATAACGATAAGATGACCTTCCATTTCCTTCCTACAAAAGTAAATAGCTTAATCTTCATGACATTCTCAAATATTTAATTTCAACATGAGCGGTGTAAATGCTAAAAGTTCAATATAATCGTCAATAAACAACACATAAGTATCGGCACCCTCCGCACCACACAAGTTTAATTTATTATATAGTAATATAATAATTAGTCCGGGTAGAGTCCGGGTAGTTAGGGTAGAATTAGGCACTTGTAAAATACAATATTTCTTCTCGGTGAAGGGATAGTTCATGCATGTTATCTTTGGCACGTCGTAGCTTCAAGGCGTGCAGGGGGTAGAAATAGGCACTTGTAAAGGATATCTGTTCTAAGAAGTAGGGATAGTACATGCATAGTTTAGTTTTAGAAAAAGTTTTTTTTTTTTCTCACTTCATTCGGTCACCGGTTGATGATGAGGACCATTCGTGTCCTCGAAACGGCCGTCCCGGACTAATTATTATATTACTCTATAATAAATTAAACTTGTGTGGTGCGTAGGGTGCCGATACTTATGTGTTGTTTACCATACTACGCCACAGTCCTTGCTATCATTATTTATATAATCGTCAATATCTCGAAAACAGTTGGTTTGAAGGGTAAGGTGCCCTAATTAAAACTATTTACATGCTATGTGTACAATCGATTAAGCTGATAAAAAGTACACCATTATATTTAAAATAGAAAGTTAGTAACCATTTCCCGATCAACTGGAAGTGCTTCTAGGCGAAAACATTTTAAATTAATAGATCCGATGTTATAACTATCTATTCCAAAATATCAGAGTTCCATTAATATTAACATCATTAAAAGTTCCAACAAGTTTCGTAAAATATCCTATATACCTGTATGTCTTCGATTGTTACAACCTTGTCTAACTTCTACTTTATCCTTGTAGGGTACGTAGTTGCCCTGAACTGTAAAAGAAAAATAAGCCCTTGTATTTTCGATTGCGTTTTTGGCGTTTCAACGTGTAAAACGATGCCCTCGAATTTCTTTAGGTGGCGACAATTGCAAAGGAAACATAAGAGGACAGGATTAGTTTTAGTTGTTGGAACCGAAGCACTTTGATGATGAGCACAACCGGACCGACTGGTCTGGATGCAAGCTGGTCGCCTTGAGGAGACAAGGACCTACCTAACATGTAGCATTGCACCAGTGGCGTGTACCTCGCTAAATCAATACCTAGTTTAGCTGGGAGAAGTAGTATTAGTACAAGGTGTAAGGATTATTGCATTATTATAATACTTATATATATATATATGTATACGTATACATAGACGAGGAAATATAAAGTTTACGGACAATATATTTTTATTTGCCCCAATTGAGTATGTTCCCAGATATTAATGTGTTTTTAATAAACGAAAATAGGGTCAACAATTCTGGAGCGCTGGATAGAGTCCATGTTTAACGAATAATACGCCTTTAAACGAGTGAGCAGTGAATATAACGAAAGTTTTGAATTTTATCAAAAACTAAACGCCCTAAAATGGTTAACATTATCACTAGTAGATAGGAATAAAATAGTGCTACCAGGAAGAAGGCTATAACTAAAGAAAAATTTGATCAAAAATTAGATGCTAACAAGTTTTCACAAATACATAGTTTAGGAAATCGTTTCAAACCTTCTTTTATATTATTTCTTCCGTATATAGAGCATCATATACAAAAATTGTATTGTTTTTCACCAATATTTCCCTAAAATGAAGTATATCTTAAATATGTTCGTATTTGGCGACTGTTATTAATGATGTAATTCTCACATAAATCTGTTTTCTTCTGAAAGATATATAAACGTTAAATAATTCCATAGAAAGGAATTCATCTCACTGAAAATGTATAGAATCATAGAAATCATCTTTTGTTTGGCGACGGACATAAGCCCATCTCTTGCACTTGATCCTGCAGTGGATCCATTGAACATCTTTTGACGGAAAAAAGTTTCATAAATGAATAAAAAATGTATTATTTATTTTTTTAAGTTGCTACAGCAACAACAATGCACTTTAACTTAATACCGTTAGTATAAAATGCAAGTTGCATAAAAAATCAAATTACGATGTAGTGTTTCAAACGAAGAGAACGTACGAAACAATTTTGATTTCAAGTAACGGGACGATATGATGGATAATTGTAAAGAAAAAAAATACCTAAACGAAATAAAAGATACGCAACTTGTCATCAATATACACCATTCTCTCGTATCCACTTTGGTAAAGAAGACTCCACCAAACCGTTAATTACTTTGAAAAGGAGATTGTCCGTAATGCCACTTTGCATACGAAACTAATGAATATTTATTGGTAAAACAATTTTTATATCTATGGATATTGAACGAGAAACGTGCGTGCAAAGAAAGGATCATCGATGCTTGAGCCTGGACTATTAGCCTTGCAAGAAGCTCTGATCAAATTTTAAAAAGAAGTAATTACTTGCCAGGTGGATACATTATGTTTTTTGCGTCAAGGACGTCGTCTATAACGTCATTGCCGATTTCTTCTGCCTACCCGGCGCCATCAGCGTGGTTTCAAGAATATTTTAACTCTACCTTGTATCACTATTGCCTCAAAGTTAATGCCAAAACATTCGAAACGACGAGCCAGACTTTCCTTGGTGTCCTCTAGTGCCAAGAAACACAGGCCTGCCGTTTAGAAAGCAGCTGCAGAAACCAGGTACTGTTCCCCAAGCCATCCTTCGAGCAGTTCTCGGACTGCTTACCACGAGATGGCTCGCGCAAGGAGCTGCACATGTTAAAGATTCCCACATGATGCCCACATACCAAAATGCCTAGAAACAATAACCAAAAAAAGAACAATGCTGTTCAAAAACTGCTCGTCTTTTATATCGCTGCTTCATAAACGGCGTGCTTCTTGGCATTCGAGGGCGCCAAGGAATGTCTGGCTCGTCGTGTCGAAATGTTGTGGCATCAATTGTGAGGCAACGGCGATTCAAGGTAGAATTAAAATACTCTCGGAACCACGCCGAAGACGCCCGGTAGACAGAAGGATGTGTATTTTTTCTCTCCTTGCATTGCGTATAATGTAAATGATATTATATATATTTATTGAATTCAAGCAACTACGATCTTTGATGTGTTTTTTTTTTTTCTGATTTTTTTCTTATCCGACAGTAACAAAGAGAAATAAGATTCCTATTCAATGCTGGCAAAACGTATGCGTTACTGCATTACATCGAAAATGTATTCATAAAAACTTAACAATTAAAAAAACATGTAAAGTACCTGCATGAACTTTGTTCAAATTCTGCTATATTTTATTCGCATTACAAATACGCGTACGTAAAAGTTTCTGCTTTGCTAAACAGTTTTCAAGAAAAGAAATGGATGTCGTATAACGCTTCAGTACGCCCGCGATAATCTTTTGTGGTGCTTTATATTTTTCCGTGGGAGCACACAGGTCAACCGGTATTTCAGGTGTTCCACTTTACCATTCGCTTGCTAGCGAGCTTCTGCATGGTCCCGTACCTGGAACAACAATAAATGTCTACCTACCTGTTTATCGTTGTTAGTGATTGAATCTAATACTTGGGCAGAGACGAAGTTAAACCATGGAGTATGTTCAGAAATCTCTTTCAATCTTTTCTTTTTTGTTGTTGGAAATGTGATATTTTTATTTATGTACGCGTCTCTACGATTTCATTTAACGGGTCGATAATGAAAAATGATACGATAAGTTCTTACAATCAGAATTGATCATCTTGAAAGAAAACATGAGTTTACAAGATAAATTAGCCGACTGTAATTTGTCCAACCAAATAAATAATATCACCTTGATATTAGCCGTGGTGTAAATTGTTTATGTTCTATTTCAATTTTATTTAGCCGTTTGTAATTCATAATGAAAGAGCGAAGTATGAAAAATATATTTGATCAATGATCTTTAGAACTATAAACGTAATATTTCTTTTTCTTCATTTAGAAAGCTATACTGTTTCTCTTCTATCGTGTCAAGCTTCGGCATGGACTAGAATTGGTCATCTAGGTTCTATTGTATATTAAGTAGTTTATAATGGTGATAGTTTTAATCTTTACCGTTCTTCGGTTTAATTTTATTTATAACAAGAACAACCATTCTGGTACTTCATTTCAAAGTTCTCTACCTCTAGTTTTCATATTGTAAAGTTCCTACATGTAATACCTTTAAATGTATTGCATATTCCTCTACAAGAAGAATATTTGGAGAACTATAAATTCGAGAAATCAAAAAAATTGATGATAACATCAACGGGGCCAACTCATCAAAAATATTTTATCTATTGCTTCCGGTTATACTATTAATTTTAAATAACATCCAGTAGCTAATAAGGTTTTCTACATGAAAATCTGAGATAACTTTATATAAGATTTCTTTCTTGTATCTGAATATAACTGGTTTTAAATTATTTGAAGCAATGGCTCTCAATTTTTTTTTGATTATGGAGCCCTTGAAGAACTTTCTTTCGCGCCATCAAAGATTTCACTAACTGGTAAAAAAGTTTGAATATAGCTAAAGTGGTAAAAAAAAAGCAAATTTATTTTGATAAAAAAGAAATTATATAGAATAACAGGGAAACTCTCGTAAAAAATGTTCTCGAAACATTTTTGATAATTTATTTCCTATTCTCTAGTTATAGTAATAATAATAGTTATCTACCTGTTAGGATTACTATGCACACGTGGTCGATGATATATAGGAAGAAGGCAATTAACCTATATTTTTTTTATGTCAATGCCATTGTATGTTTAACCATGATTCTCGTACATAATCTTTATCTCGCGTCATGAGTATATCTTACTTCCACTGCGTAATTTTCCAATAGTTGCTCTAACGTGAACGTGAAAATCAAACGAACTTACGTTGTTACTTGTAGATAATTCTTCGCCATTACATGTTGCCCGTATTAGTCTTTTTTTTTAATTGCCCATGGACGAGAGATTTCAATACGAGCACTCATTATTCTCTTTAAGTATTTTTTTTTAACGGTGTGTTAGTGCACTCCCATTTCTTCTGCAATACGCACTAAATAACTGGGATGTGCCGTATATCGTTCATCCATTCTTTTGACTGATAGAAATACACTACCTCTCCTTAAATTTTTTTCCATTGAATTCATGGCAAGTTTGGACCATACAAGATAAACTTCAAATATTTATAATATTCGGTGAATTTGGCAAAAGTTACCGCAGTGAACGCAGCCCTTTTACAGCCGAATACACACTCACAGCAAGATCAATGTGAGGAGAGAAAACCCTAACCGACAGACGTGTTTCTCCCTATCCGATGTCATCAACGTTGTTCTGAACGCGCCTGCTGTCTAGAAAACAGCGACAAAAAACGGGCAGAGTTTCCCAACCCCCTCCTGAGCAGTTCTTGGACTGCTGAACTAAAGAGGATGCCTCACATAAGTTCTTTTGGGTAGCTGCACATGTTTGTAATTCCTCAGGCTTACCCTAATGTATTACAAACATCAAAAAATGTCCAGAAACAACAACCAGAAAATTCTGCTAACACGGCAAGAATAAGTTGCATATTTTTTCTTGCCTTTATTGTGCTAGAAAAAAAAGCAAAATACACAAAAACTAGACCTTCAGTAAATAGTAAAAAAAATTTTTAACAAAAATTTCTCTAAGTACAAATACGTGTAATACGAAAAACCGATTGCACAGTACAATGTTGCATTCAACTAAATATTTTTTTAAAGTTAATGCAAATATTCGCCTCTATTTCCATATAAATTACTGGGAAGTTAATAGTATTTGCATTTCTTTAAAAATATTTTCAGAGCAAATACTTTGTACTTCTAAATGTTATTCTTAAAAACCGAGTATTGTAAAAGATCATGCTACAATTTTATTCATACCGGCAATGAATGCATCAAAAATTAAGGCAAAATCGTCGGAAAGAACGTAATTTATAAGCATTTTCTCTGTGAACAATGTTTACGCATTGATAAAGGTTTTAATCCATCATCTAGACATTTCGCATGGCAAACATATGTTTATCACAGTTAAATTTAGGTTACCGATCGCTACATGAAACATACTGCTGTATTTACATTTTTTCGTGGATTTATATTTGCGAGTTTATTATTATCTTTGTTTAAATATAGAACATGAGTAATATTGTAAAAATATGCAATATTTTTTGTTACATATTGTGTACAAAAATATAACTCATATTTTTTTATTTTGACAACAACCGCCACCATTTTCTTGAAAGGCTATTTCTATGGTGACGAAACTAAGAAATATTTTTTTTTAACTCACTACGCTTAACTCCTACCACGGAGCAAAATTAAGAAGAAAATATAAACAACTAATATTTCCGCTTTGGAGCCCTTGCTGTCCCTGTTATTGGTAAACGATCATCCAGAAGTTGACGGTTCCTGTGATATCACTATGTATGCGGATGATAACAGCTACGTTGATTCCATTTCTTCGAGATAAACCAACTCCGACTAGATATGCAAAGAATGATAATGCACACATAATCACAAGACACACACAAGTTTTTTATAAATGTTATTGTATTGATTAAAATATTTGAGCCTAATCTCGTTCGGACAGCTTAAGTTTGTTTGAACAGGACCTTCTATATATTAGTGTCTAATTATATAATCAGAACCTGGTATTAAGGAAATTCAAGGAATTATTTTTTAATTGGTCCTATACCCTTTATAAATTATTGTACCATTTTGGTCTACAGATGAATAAAATATTATTATTACTATTGCTATTATTATTATTGAACTAAAAAAGCGAGTTTATTTCTCATACTTAAATGGAAAAGAAATTACAGCGAAAACCGCCCGGTTCCTCGTTATATACTTTCTCCTAACACAACTTTAATAGCTCAGATGGATTTTTCTGGACACTCGGACGACTGGATCTTCCCCACATATAAAATCGGAAGTGTTATTTCTACTTCTTTTTTATTTAAACAAACGAACATAAGATTTTTTAAATAAATTTTGGGAAAACGCGTTGTTGTTGCGTATTTATATTTTATCTTCAAGGTTCATCAAAAATATAATATTATCTTTACTTTTAAGCAATATCATTTTATTCTGCGTAGTCGTAATATCATTGCGTATATTTGCCTGTTCCAATGTAAATTCTCAAAAATACTGTGCATATTTGCTTGAGTAAGATGATTGCTACAAATGAATTCTTGCAAATTAAATCATAGCAGTAGCCTATTATTAATGTACATATTTTAAATAAGAACACTATTTTTACTTACATTTAGTGTGTTAAAGAAAATCGTTAATATCTTGATTAAGTAAGCTCAACAATTTGAATAATTGTCGTGCCTACTTAATCGACTTCTAGAAAAAAATTATATTTTCTGTACTTATGTACCCTAAAATCGGGCGAATTAGTCGTTAAAAAAATATTGTTCTTATACCAAGGTACCCACTGTTTCAGTCTCTAGAGTTTTATTAAAATCTGAATTTTTGAGTTGTCAGTATTCCCTTATAAGTATACAATATAATTATATACCGTTCGAAAACAGAGTATTTTATGTAAATATGAGTATTGATATACTCGTAGAGTACATTAATTGCATTTCTGCTCCGAAGAACTCTAGGTTTAGTGTAAGCGAAGCGCACGGTACGTAAAAAGGAGAGCAGAAGAGGAAACGGCAGTGGTAATTGAAGACCGGAGACGGTATCTCCGGTTGTATTTTTTGCTTCCTCTTTACTCGCACAGGTATACGTCTCCTTTGCACCTTGTCCGCTTCGCATATACGCACGCGAGTATGTACACTAAAACAAAGAGATTATTAACGACCTTGAACCTATCTCGTTCAGTTCCACCTTGGACTCGCACCAAGTTCAACATCCTGTACGTCGTTGACTCCTAAAAATAAATCGGTATTGAGATACGAGTGCATTAATTTCTCTATTAACAAAAAGTGCAAGTGACGACTCTGGATGTTGTGCAGTTTA
This sequence comes from Oryctes borbonicus, assembly GCA_902654985.2. NCBI lineage: Eukaryota > Metazoa > Arthropoda > Insecta > Coleoptera > Scarabaeidae > Oryctes > Oryctes borbonicus. The sequence continues at coordinate 4,404,891 of LR736876.1, forward strand.
ACTGGTTAAGATCTGGTGAATGCGCAATGTTACGCGACTGCAGCCTGTGAATCACTCGGATTGTTCCCAGAGTGAATCCCTAACTAATCACAGCGGCCACAGCGAATCAAATAGCGCGATATCAGTTGGATTTTAATCGTGGATTTCTGTCAACCAATCAAATTACCTAATTTGTGATTGCGAACAATCCTATTATTTGCACCAAAATATATTGTTCTACGTTTTACACGATGTCGTGTTTTGGAAACATTTAAATATGTGGTTATTTTAAGGTTCTACACAGATTTGGTAAATGAAATCTGCGACAGCCCTATCTCGTGTGTGGAATAAAATGGTTTGCTGTGTAGAGAGCGAGTAATGCATTCAATCGCTTTTTATATTTCAATGTATGGCTTTTGTTTGTATTACAATATTAGCGATGCTATAGGCAATACCGTGTACAACAGTATACCAACAGTTACTGAAAATTTTCAGTCCATACCGTAGCCCTACCATAAAGAGCGTTGCCGTACGTCGAAAATATTTTCGGTATTCTTAGTCCATTTAATAACCATTTCAAATAAAGCGTATTACCTGTACCACCGGACGTTATTTACGATGGTACCTCACAATGGTATCCTTTGAAAGTACCCAACGAACTTAAAATAAGCAAAAAAGAAGCAAGTGACATAAATAAGATTATTTATTTTTCTTCTTCTTCTTCTTCAAAAAACTTTATGGTTTTCGTTTGTTGCAAGATTATTTATTCACGGCCATATAATCGTGAAAGCAATTCCAATAACTAATACCAACCTTATTGTTCCAAAATCGGCAATATTATGGATTGGTTTAGGATAGAATACTGTTGTATGAAAATCATAAAAAATTTCAACGTATTTTATGATATATCATAAAGAATGGCAAAGTGGAACTCGCAGCCAAAAAGTATCGTAAAACTTTTATTACTGACGCTCCAATTATAGAGTTATATGATAGTGGATTCTTTCGTTGGCGTTTGATGTAATTTCAGGATGTAATAATAAAAAATATGAATCATATGAAGGCCGGGAACGTTATATCATATTGCAATACAATATTGTGGTATATGGGCTTTACATTTGAATGAACTGCTCAAAAATCCTGAAAAAAAAAATGAAAGATGTGATCGACCACCTGTTTCGCGTACTAATTTGGCAAATTTTCCGGTGTTGAATACTTTTAAAATTTGCTAACATTTTCAATCAGGAACTAACATTCTTAATTCGCTATACTTTGAGAAATTTGATAGAAAAACTATTATGCCATCATATATGCGTCCTGAATATTTCAAAAGCTAAACCAATCCGGGGCAGATGCACATATAATCCATGACAACTCTATGGGTGAAATTTAAGCACATAAGCACATACACTGCCGTTCAGGGAAGTTCGGTCATACAATAAAAATCTATTATATCACACTGTATACAATTATTAATACATAAAATTAGAAACATATTAAGCATACACTCTTTTCTAAGGGATTAAAGCCACAAATTATTATGTAAAGTAGAAATATTGCGACAACCACAAGTCTCTTTTATTATCATTCCAAGAATTTCTCGGAAGTACCGATCTTTTGAAACGGGTCGTTTGGGGATTATTAACGAACAATACATTTAGGAAATATACCGCAGTATCATTCTTGTTTATTTATCACGGGCGTAAAGATATGAATTTGCTTCGTTTTACTGTTAAACGTGTGTTGGTGTGCATCTGTCGTTTTTGCGCGAAAGTTTTAAGAAAATTTACTTCAAAATGGCAAGCCTACCAGTGTAGAAAAACGTTCACGCATTATTACGCTGTTTGAAGAAGGATATTCGGGGCGACAAATTGCTGAAAAAATAAATATGATAAGTTCAACAGTAAATGACATCATAAAGCGATATCGCACAACTGGAACTATAGAAAATCGTTCGTCCTGGAGCATCTAGGAAAACAACAAAAGCTGAAGATTTGAGAATTGTATTATTAAGCAAACGCAATAGAAAATTAACAGCGCCACAAATAGCAGCCGAAGTCAATTGCGGCCGTGAAGAACAAGTTTCGGCGAGTACGGTAAAACGTCGACTTCAACAAGCGGACCTTCATGGACGAATCGCCATTCGAAAACCCTTATTACGTCGGGGCAACAGAGCAAAACGGCTACAGTAGGCCCGTTCTCATCTAGATTGGTCGTTAGATGATTGGAAACACGTGCTTTGGAGTGGCGGGTTAAAGTTTGAGGTTTTTGGGCAAAATCGACAAGTTATGTCCGAAGATCTAAAACCGAAAAAATTATCCCGGACTGCATTGTGCCTACAGTGAAGTAAGGGGGTAATTCTGTGTTAGTGTGGGGATGTTTCTCCTTTGCTGAGACGGGAGATTTATGCAGAGTGCAGAGTGTAATGAGGAAGGAAAATTATTTTGCAATACTCCAGAATCATGCAGTGCCACCAGGCTTGCGTATAATAGGCCGTAACTTTACATTCATGCATGACAACGACCCAAAACACACTGCGTTAGTGTGTAAGAACTATCTAAAGGAGCAAGAAGAACAGCACACCCTGGAAGTAATGACATGGCCCCCACAAAGCCCAGATTTGAACCCTATAGAGTTGTTATGGGATGAACTGGACGAAAATATGCCCAACTTCACAAGAACATTTACGGAATATTCTGCAACATGAATGGATTAATATTCCACAATCCGTTTTAACAAAACTTATCGAAAGAATGCCTAGAATAGTTCGAGCGGTGATTAACAGCAAAGGAGGTTTTTTCGATGAAAAAAAAAATAATGTTCAGTATGTTATATTAGGCCAGAATAACTTTTTATTTATTTATTTTTGTCTTTTTTACCTGTACATACAATAAAATTGCATTTTGTTTTTAGTTTCGTTTGTTTCTGTAACCTTTTCATGTTTTTTACTAACCGACCGAACTTCTCTGAACGGCAGTGTACATGTAACATGATAAACGCCGGAAGTTAATTTAAAAGTTGCACGAGACTCCTTTTTATAATAAAAATAAATTGCAGGAGTAAATAGGTTATTCCTTGGTTCACAGGAATATATTGTATATTGTGTATAATTACATCTGAAATTCAATATACCGTTTAATATTCGTTCAGCTTTGATATTCAATACATACGCTTGATTTGATCAGCGTACAACGCTTTACATCTGGCGTACCTTTTTATGATATTAATAACGAAAAGTAGTCAGTAAGTGTCTGACTTAAGAGATTCGAGATTCAGATGGAATATACATACATTTAGTTACGTGTAGCCTTCTGTGGTAAAAGAACAAAAACTTTTGTTTTCTTTTTTCGTACCTCGCAACAATACTGCTCAAAAAATAGGGAAACAACTTATCAATTGGTTCAACTTCTGAGAGTTAAACATATGTTTTGTTATTCGAATTTGGTTGTGTGGACATCATTTGACAGTTATTTCTACTGTGGTAGCTGAGATATCTTCTAAGTTTAATAAATAATTCTGAGTCAAATTTTGTATTATTAAAGATCTAAAGCCTCTCTTAATAACATCGAGCATTCACAATCATATCTATTAAGCTGATGCAGCCACTTCATAAGCCCACCAGCAAACCGGTTGCATATTGTTTTAAATTACATTTAAAAATCGAGGCACCAATCGGGGCCCAGATGCTTGACGAGAGTTCATTAAAAATTCTGGAACCTGCAATAATTGGTGATTTTATAAAACTGTGATTGGGTTTATTTTGAATAATGTTGTTTCTGTTCCTAGTTTTATTAGTCGTATTATTTGTTTTTGTAATAAGAGAACAACCATATTTTTATTTATATCAATATCTTAACATTTTCATTGGGCACGTCTATACCTATAAGCTGTAAACCTCTTTCAAATTATTAACATCTTGCAAATTTATGCAAGATGTTCGAGAGGAAGAAAATAAAACAACAAGAAGAAAGAGGCCGTTTGCAAGATGTCATTACTGGTTGTTTTTCCATGTTATTCTAGCAAATACCTTTGCTTCAATGTACGTTGATTTAAATACAATCAATTCCAAATGTTTTTTTTTTTTTTTATAACAGTTTATAACCTGAATTGCTTCAGTAACACAGTTTTAATTCTAATTAACTCCAGAACTGCCTAGTGACATGTGATACTACTATTTAATTATGGAATAGACATTTTTATAGCCTATCAAATTGAAATATGTGATCTTATAAGCGGTTTAAAAACGAGTTTATTGCCAAGGATTGGAAATATTTGTAGCAGCAACGACAAACTATTGCAGATTTTTTAAATATTACATTTTAGGACTTCAGTGCGTTTTTATTGAACGCTTTGGCGCAGCAGATTCTACATACACTTGCTACATGTCTCCTATATTTTCCAATTAACTCTACTTTCATTCAATCAATTGGAAATTTATAATCAAGTTGGTGTTTGTAACAATACTAAGTACAAATAGTAGCTACACTGTTGTAGATAAAAATGTCATAAAATTATTGCAACAAATTTTAATAAGATACTACATACCGATTGTTTTTCTTGCAGGGCAGTAACCGACCCTAGAGATGGTAGACGTGTAGCTTTGAAAAAATTACCCAATGTGTTCCAAACGTTAGTGTCATCGAAACGAGTATTTAGAGAATTAAAGATGTTGTGTTTCTTCAAACACGAAAATGTAAGTACTTAAATTTAATTTAGTCTAAAAACATATAGTCTAAAATTGAGCCCAACCTATCGAATCGTTAGCGGCGTAGCAATCAATGACGGATCGATTAATTCATTATTTATGCTTATTTAATATTTACATCATAAATAGTAATATGTTAGATGTCTAAAATGATTTAATTTTTCTTATTAATTTAGTTTTTCCTTAAAAAATTGAACTATTGCTTTATATTGTTATTTAGCGTAAAATTAAATACTAAAAATGTGAACCTTTACGACTGTATTTTACGCCTATTATACAGTTTGCTTGAATAAGTAACCAAAATAACATAGCACAAAAATAACAAATTTGTGCGACTCTTAAAAAACTAAGTTTGCAGAGCCAAACAATAAGCAAACGAAAAATAAATTTTTCTTCATTTAATTTTATTTTTGTGTAACCATTATGTATTATAATGTTATAATTTACAATATCGAACGTAGCGGTCATTAGTACCAGGTATAATGCGTTCAGCCAACTACCGCCCATTCAACGTCAAAATTCCTCTGGCCTCTTTCTCGGTCTCTCCAACTCCTTTTATAGCCTCCTGTCTCTGTCGCAGGAGCCAATCCTGATGATCTTGGAAGGACGGCTAAATAACTTGTCTCCTGTTAATTTTCTTCATATAGTTTTAATGTACTATTTTCTTACGGCTATATAAATAGCACAAATTCAGTTGTATCTCAATTAGTAGAGCATGATACACCTGAAACCATCTAGACAATGCTGACAAGGTTCTCTAACTCAAAAGTCTTCTCCAAGCTAGACCTCTTTCTGGCTCATTCCACTCTCAAAAACGAGTCGTAAATTCTGTAGCTTATCCATAAATGATACAACAGGTTCCACATTCTCGTTCTCTATTCTTCATTTTCTCCTCACTACATCGATGACATCCTAGTATTTTCTAACGCTGAACAACCCCATCATCACCATCTCACCCAAATCAACCCCAGCTTGAAGAACGCAAGAATGAAGTTAAATATAAAAAAATATGAATTCTTTAAGTCATTTATCTCTTGTTTGGGTTACTTCATCAACAAAGCAAACATCTTTGTCGAAGATCATCTAAAAGCTACATTAAAGATTTCCCAAAGCCATGCACAATCAAAAAGCTGAGAAGTTTTCTAGCAGTCATTACTTATTACAGCAAATTCATCCCACAATTATCTGAGAAGTGTAAATTCACAGGGAAAAGAACCATGAATTAGCATTCCAAAAGATCAAAACTTGTTTCTGTAAAAATTCAAACCAATTCATTCAGATTTCCGGTTATTTATACTAAGAACTGGTGCAAGCAGTAGCGCCATGGTAAACGTTATATACTAAAATATAAGAAGGACTTTTCAAGCTTTTCGTTCATGAGTTTTCTTCCAATTTCCTTCGTTTAATAACTCAGGTGGATTTTTCTGGACCCTCGGACAACTGGATCTTCCCCACACATAAAATCGCAAGTGTTATTTCCACTTCTTTTTTAATTAAACAAAGGAACATAGAAGGATATACATTTTTTAAATAAATTTTGGGAAAACGCGTTGTTGCTTATTTATATTTTATCTTCAAGGTTTATCAAAAATATAATATTATCTTTACTTTTAAGCAATATCATTTCATTCTGCGTAGTCGTAATATCATTGGGTATATTTGCCTGTTCCAATGTAAATTCTCAAAAATACTGTGCATTTGCTTGAGTATGATGATTGCTACAAATTAATTCTTGCAAATTAAATCTTAGCGGTAGCCTATTATTAATGTACATATTTTAAATAAAAACACTATTTTTACTTACGTTTAGTGTGTTAAAGAAAATCGTTAATGTCTTTAAATCTATTAAAAATAGGTGTATCAAACGATCAAATCCAGTAGTGTAGTTAAAGATACCATGGTCTATTTGAAAAACGGAGTTTTTTTTGTTTGAAAGTATCTATTTAGCAATAGTTTATGAACATTCTGTATAAAATTTGGCAAGGATAACGATAAGGTGTGGTACTTACGGGCTTTCACAAAAGTAAATATCTTAATTCTCCATTACATTTTTAAATATTTGATTTCAACAAGAACGGGGCAAATGCTAAAATTAAAAAATATCTCGAAAACAGTTGACTTTGAGGGTAAGGTACCCACTACAAATTATTTACATGTGATGTGTACAATCGCCTAAGCTGATAAAATGTATACCATTGTATTTAAAATAAGAACATTAATAACCACTTCCGGTTCCGTCGGAAGTAATTCAAATTAATGGGCCTGATACTATAAGTAAGTAAATGCCATTAGAACTTCTAACAAACGAATTTCGTGATATGCCCTGTACATTAAAATCATACTTATATTTTTTATTATTCCTTGCTGATTTACAGCCCTCGTAAATCACGAATACATTAAAATCATTTAAGTGCTGTCATCACTTTTATTCGCGGCATTCATATAAACCAGATTTTTTATATGCAGAGAAATTTGACCACACACCTAAAATTTTATAAACTTCTGTATACATTTTATTACCACTACACGTAGAAGAATGCGAAGTTTATTTTCTTGTTTGCATTAAAAAAATTTTGTATATGTTACCTTTATTCTTGCAGATCCAGCAAGAAGTCTCTAATTAGAATTTCGTTAAATCTTCATATTTATAACTAATGACTTTTGTAGAAGTATAATTTTGAAAGTTGATTAAAAATCTAAAATTAAAACGAAACATAAAACTCGTAGTGGATGTAGTTGTAGTTCTTTTGACACAATTTTTACTTAGAGGGTAGCCTGGTACCTTCTAGGTGGGGAGGTTCAGGTGAAATGAAGTTATTCTTGTTTTCTTAACTTGTTTTGTTTTCAACGTAAATATTTATAACAAAAAATAAATAGAAATGTACAATTATTGAAATGAATATTTTAGAATTTATTGAATTTATCTTTTTATTTGCAGGTACTGTCGGCGCTGGATATACTACAACCTCCTCATCTAGATTTCTTCCAAGAGATGTATCCTTTTTGAATCAGTTATTAATACTATTACACATTCTAAACGTCCTCATATCTGCCTATCTGCATTTGCATACCTACAATTAATAAAGCAGCGATAAATCTAAAAAGATAAGGCATGTAATAAGAAAAATGAACCAAATTATGAAACTATAAAAATATTTAATAATCAAAATGTATTAATTAATTCAGTTCGAAAAATTCAAACAAAAAGTATAAAACAGTTGAACGTATCTATCAGATAATTAAAATTTAAACGAAAGTTGCAATGCTCATCAATCTCATCATTAAACAGAAGCAATTTTTCATAACATTGATGATGTGTAATACCCATTTAAAGAGGCAATTCTGTGTGGCGTAAAATTAAATTACATTCATACGTTGTGACTAATTGCAAATATTAGCCTCGTACATTCTGCTATTAACCTTTAAGGTTACAAGTCAAATGCCCCAGGCCGTAATTTGTAGTTTCCGCTTAAAATTCTAATTATTACGTTCTCCCATATTATGTTGCTTTTGTTATACTTCTTACTTAAACAAGAATATATTAGCCCAACGATTAATAAAAAATGCAGCTATCTAACTTTCTCTGAAATGCGTTGGGAAATAAATAAATGAAAATTGTTATTCATACTTAGTTGATATTCATCTTTTCACTAGAAACAAAATTCGATGATTGATAATTGATTTTCCACAACTTTCTCGCCAACCCACAATGAAAAAGAAATGTACTATCTTGAGGTTTCAAAGTATGGTTAAACTTGTTAGATTTGAGTAAATAAACTTTATTTCTGTAGCTCATACTTAATCTGTAGCTGTTTTTCATAAAGAAAATAATAAAAAGAATCATTTTTTTCCAACGATGCCACAACTAGCACTATTGCCATGTCGTCCTTGTATTGTCTTTGCTTCTTTCAATTTAATTAGGTTCGTTAAACTCTTGAAATTTTGATCTCAGGAAATTTTTAATTAAATTTGTTACTTACTGCTTGGCAAAAAATATTACCAATTCCGATTCGTAGCTTTAAAAGCATACTTTATAACGATAGCTATTGCATAACTCATAGAAGAAGTGTAACAATACTTCAAATAAATGTTTTCTAAATTTATAATAATTCATGCCTTTATATCCCCGAATAGCGTTTGTCAATTACAAGGGGCATCATTATACTTGCACCTATAGATCGTCTTAAAATGTTCAACCTCAGCACTCCCCAAATGTGGAGTAAGCGCTCTGAAGATTGTGCCATCAATCCCTAGTCTAGTTTATGCATAATAAAGACAATAAACATTTTGTACACTTTTGCATCATTTTTCGAACTCGAAGGAGCGAAGGCTCTTTTCATAAAACGTAAAACAGGATTTTTTTTCTCATTCGTAGACCCTGTATACAGATTGCATACGGAGAAAGAGGAAGAATATTGTTCAATTATCATCACGAGTGTTTGTTTATGGTTGCAGTTGGGATTTGAGTGTTGATACGAGGTCTACGTCTTTTTGAAAAATTTCAATAACAAAAAATCAAGAAATGGGGGGATAATCAAAAGACCCCATACACTCACGAAACATACTAGGACATCAGGCGGAAGCATTAATATTACGTCCGCTGAAGAGAGCGCTAGATAGTGCTAGAATTCTGCAGTGGAATTTAAGATTATTGGCAGGATTTTTGATAGGTCAAATAGCCAGACATAGTTTATATTAGAAAGAGCTGAGCTCTGGAGACGGCAGAACACATTCTGTGTAAATGTGTTGCCATCAGTTATAAATGACATCAAAGCTTCAGCAGATAGTTTCTGATACTTACTGAATTAAAGGAAAGTAGTATTAAGGGTCATCAAAAGCCTCTAACTACTATAACACATATTAGGGCGCTGTTACAATAGATTTATTTAGGTCGCGGTAATTAAAAAAATAAATAAATAAAAAAAATAAAGGCATCTATGCAATGGCCCGTCAATGCAACAATGTTATTGCTGTAAATCCATGTTTGGCATTTTAGGTGATAACATACAATATAGATAAAAAGACCATCAATCATTCAAATCATTTTGATAGGAATAAATATTCTAGTGCTGCAAGTACAACAATTTTTCTACAATATAAAAACAAAAACTTTTTGTGTGCTTGCACTATTGGCGTTTCTTCATTTGTATTAGTAAAAGTTCTAATACATTAACAAATTCCGTATATTTACAAACCCAAGTCATTTACGTATTTTGTATTTCGCAACAAAGACGACTACATTTATACTATACGTCACAAAGGCAGCCACAGAAGTGAAAATACGTACACATGAAACGTTTGGATGCAAATGCCGAAAACAGAATTTATTTGTACGATCTATTTTCGAAATGAAAAATTCCTTTATGCGCTTTATTCAAACGAGAACACTTCCGAGGGGGCATTGGCTGACAGCGACGCAGTTTACAGTTATTCCTTGGATAGTTTTTGAAGATTATATTTAGATACCGAACGAATGTGGTTATTGTGTCTTTGTTTTAAACGCCTTTTAGTGTAAATATACAGTCTTCTCCTGTGAGAAAGCTATTGACCCGAACAAGTGATTCACGCCACGAGAGTAGGTAAATCTATGAAATCGGCATGGAAATGAAACGCACACCTTGTTATGATTTTAGTTTTAACAAAGCAAATGCCTGAACTAGATGCTATGTAATTATCGAAAACGTAAGATATAACACTGTTGTTCTTAAATATATTCTATTGACGTAGAATATATTTAAGTGCGGTTTAAATGCAGTTTAGAGCTTTTATTATATTTCTTTATTTTTTTTTTTTAGTTTCTTAGTGGATGTGAAATTTTATTAACAACAATACGTTAAGATTGCGAGTGCTATATGATTGGATCAATCTTATTTATTATGCAATCAACAATCTGAGGTTGCAGCTCCGCAGTGTTAGCGGTAGCAGTATCCTTAAAAAAAAATCGGTATATGCGCATTGTAACGACTGCAAATATACGAGGTGCGGTCCACGTATTCTAAGCCTTAGATATCTAGTAAGAAAATAATTAAAAACAAATGCAGAACGGTCTTTAGTTAACACTCAATTAATAAATTGGCAGCTTATAGCCATTGCTCAGTTAAGTGAGACTATCAGCACTGAAACGGTCTATGGCTAAATTTTCAAAAAACATCCTGCAGTGATAACATTTCTCACCTTGGAGGGAAAGACATCGTCCGAAATCAAGACCGAATGGACACAGTTTATAAAGACTCTGCAATATCGTATGCACATGCGACGCTGCCTTTCAGCCTGACGTTTTAAGTCACGCCTCGATCCTAATTAACTTTCCTCTCTACTAATTATTATTGTAATTATTGAGATGCGAGGTCTGATTTCTGAGCAACGATATGGGAAGTACCAAGAAAGAGACACGATCAGAAAAGAAAAGTGATTGGCGTAGTCGTGCTTCCGTCAGTTATGAATTTCGCGAGGGTCGCCCAAAATCAACACTAAGCAACAATCAGCTACTTGGGTATTGCCAAATGAATCGAATCCGACAAAAGTTGTTTGTTCATAAAGCACTTCCAAGAAAAAGATTGCTTGCTTCTTTCATTGTACTCAACATATCGCCAGCATTGCTTGGAAGGATCCAAGAACAGTTAATGCTGAATGGTACATAACAAATTATTTGCCAGAAATCATTGATATAGTCAAGAAAAACAGACGACAATGCTCCATCATCCTTCATCTTGCCAATGCTCTGACGTGGCACCTCAAAAATTTATTATTTCAAGGAGAGAAACTTCGAATTAATGTCTCATTGCTCATATTCACCTGATTTATCGCCACACAATTTCTTTTTGTTCCTGAATGTCGAACAAACAATATGTAGACGATTTTTGCCACCTCAAGAAGCTGTTGAAGTTTTCAAAAATCATATTGGAGATACCACCTTCAGTGTGGAAAGAACGTTTCGAGAGCTAGTAGGAACGTATGCGAAAGATCTCGATGATGAATGTTTAAATGTTAAAAAACAGTAAAACAATTTGTACCAAGTTTTTTTTTCTTTCGCTGTTTTTGTGAAACCTTAAAAAGTATGTACGTGAAGTTTTACGTCATTGCTAAAGATCCATTAGATCGGGTATTCCTCAGTGCAATTACCGTGTTAAACCGCCGAAAGAAAACGTATTGGTCATAAAAGTTTAGATGTACCGTATACTCTTGCGGAAGCAATTATCCACAAACTAATTATTACTGATAAACTAAAGCAAACTAACACTTAAATCTATCGATATATCACCGAAAATAACCCATGACACCAGGAAATTGCTCGTTTAACTGCCACGTTGATTTTATGTACTGACCTTTATGACATAGACGTTAAGAATCTTTAAAATTCGATAAATTATAGTATATACAGGTAGTTGTTTGTTAGCAATGCATGCTTGAATAAATCTCGTATGAACGTAGTTAAAAATATAATCACTACCATCAATTGTTCAATATTAGTATGGAGCTATAATTGAGTAATTGGAAATCAGTTAAGACGCTTTAAGCTATTTGTTAATATTTGAGGAAAAGATTACAAACATATTCTGAGAATGTTATGGGGATATTGAAAGAAATAGAACTGGCAAATGAGCTCCACCTGCTTATACCCACTTCTGACGAGATTTCGTCAACAGTGAGCCAGCGGTCACCTTTGATAAGCTCTCGAATGGCACGGATGTTATCATCCAAAAGTATCGATCATGACTTTCGTTTTTTACATTTTCGCGATCGCCTTAAATTGTCTCGCCCAAGTAAGCATTTGGTTCTGGGAGGGGGTCCCCAAACTGTGCCTTCAAATGAGTTAAAATCTCCGATGGTTTAGCCTCTTCATTGGTTAAAAAACTTTATAACAATTCGTTGTGCAATAGACGAAGCAATCTCACTCGTGAATACATTGAGGACAGATAACCAAACTGATTCCCCTCCCTAACACACCGACCATTAACCATCCAGTTCGGAACAGCCTAGTTTACTACAAAAATTTGATATTTAAATCATCCCAGTAATATAACATATCACAAAATTCCACTAGATATAAAAGCACGTAAAATCCGTAATGTCAAAAATATAAACATATTGTTGCCAAAGTGCTGGTTGGTTATTTCGGCCGAATGACGTCACAAAAAGTCTAAAAGTGCGCGAGTTTTGGAATGTTTGGAATAAGAATTTGTTTTTCAATTTTTATGATAGAAGTAGTAAGTTAATATCCTTCACTTTTTTTGTGATTTGTTATTGTAAAACGTGGAAATTCTCTAATTCAACAGTCATCTGTGTATCATTTCTCAGGCGGTGTCACTAATGATTTTCTTGATAATTCATTTTTGTTTTTAAGAGAAGTACAGTTTTGTATGCTGACTATATATACTTTCTATGCTGCAAAATATTTGTTTGATTCACCACAATCACCGTTAAGTTATCTCAGGGACATTTTGTTTGGTGTTAATCATCCCCTACTTATCTTACGTTACTTTCCGTTATTGATTTTTTTGCTTCCAACAAAAATAAACCCAAAGTAACGTACTTACGACCTTCTCTTTCCATTACAAGGCCTTTCATCTGTCATCTCGTAATTAATTTATTTAACTACAGTGAAAAAAAAATTGCTTTAATGACGCAAGGGCGTCTGTAGCGTTTCACCGTAATACTGAGAACGAACGCAGGGAGCACACGGGAATCGACCCAAATACCTAGCTCCATCTTGCTTGTTCTCCTCCACCCGGTATTGCCGATCTTCCGTCGGACCGGCAGGAGTACAGGACATGGTGGGGTTGCTATAGCAGTGAATCCCCTTTACGACTAGCTTCGTTACAGGGTTGGCTTCAAACGAGCTTACACCCTCTATTCACGGAGTAATGTGGTTCTGCGTATATGAGAATATGTTGATGGCATAAATGAGAGGGAGAATATGAATTGGACCCGAATGATTAAATATTTGCCTGCGAAATGAAAATACATGGATTATGAAAATACGTAGTTGAGCAAACGCGAATTAAACGTAAACATTCGCATTCAAAATTATAGATAGTATATGTACATTTATTTATTTTAATATAAGTACGAAATAAGTAATTACGCAAATTGGAATCTAGGCTGCTTAATACTATAGTTGCATGTCTTTTATATATTATATTATATTTTTTTCTTAATGAAATTTCTTATTGTTGACTGGTACTTCACTGCAATATCAGCAACGCATTGAACTGCATACCTCATATGCGTTGATAAATAAAAAATAATAACTTACACATGCAAGAAATTGAAAACAAAACAAAATGTAAAAAGACCGAACCGAAAATGAAACAAAGGTGTACGAATTCAATAGAACGACAGAGAAAAACACGTATATTTTTTGTCGTAAAAATGTTAAAAGTATGCCCATTATAAAAGATGTAAATCTTCAAAGTAGAAATGTGTTGCATTAAAAAGAGAATATCAAGATAATATGTGTACGCACTTATTGAAATACTTATAATATAAAAAACAATGTGTATAAAATAAATTTTAATTAACAATGAGAATTATAATGTGTGTACAATTTAAAAGATACATGTATAAATAAAATGAATAGTATAAGTAAGGTTTTTCGCCGTCGTAAAAAGAGCAGCCAAAGATAGTAGGCAATTTCTCCGATAATAGCCGAACTTCCAGTGGCGGCCGTAGTATAGTGGCAATTTAGAAAAATAAAAAAATATCATACTGGCCTAAATTGAAAGAATATTTCAACACTGATACCACGCATAAGATTCACGTTCATATCTCGTCATATTATTAAAATATTTTTGACTTGCAAAGGGTCCAAGGGATAGTTTATCTATAGCCCTTACACAAACTAATTCATTACTCCGTCGTCCAAGAGATATCGCATACGGATTCGACACACGCAGCACATCTACATGCCGTTCTACCTCCGGAAAACGGTTGACTTACCTACAACCTCTACGTAAAATAATTAATATCTTCGGTCGTCCAAGACATATCACGTACAGATTCGAAAAATGTTGAAAAGTTAAAAAAAAATTAAAAGAGGACAGGGTGCATAAAAAACTGCATAGGTTGAAAAATCACAGCAGAAAATAGGACATAAAATATTTATAAAACTATCTTTTTCATATTCTACTAATAAAAATAATCAAGTTTCGTACAGTTTGAAACTTACTTTACGTGGCTAAAAACATTGCTCGTAACGTAATAATTGCATAGGAATTCTTCTTGAGTAGCTATTGGCTTGCCGTCTTCCCGACAAGCGGCCAAACCCAGAAAGGGTAACTTTCAATTGAACGTTACAATTTGTTAAAATACCACATAAGGACCACTTTCCTGAAATTCTTCCATATCTTAAAATGGGAAACTTTTCAGGTATTGGCAGAGCAATTTTCTGCATAGCTGTAGATTTCAATCTTTTAAATTGAAGAATTTCAAACCAAAGAGACTGAAGTGGAATTACACAATTATAAGGAACATGGGAATAAAAGACATCTACGATACAGATGTTAAAACTAACCTTGTAATTTCTCTTTACGCTCTCCGCTGTAAATAATTTATTGATTTATTGTAAATAATAACATACTTTCTTAACTTTCGATATAACTTTACTTTGTCTGCTGGATTTTTCGGTATCTAGAGTTTGTACCTGGAACAACAAAGCACAACGACCTTGAAGATGCCGATGGCCAGATTTCTTATTATTTACCAGCATATTTCAACCACCAGAATATGCTCGTCTTCCTTACCTGAGCGCTCCATCTAAATTTCCCACGATTTATACCTACCAGGTAACCCCAACAATTTCGCTCGTTGCTATGCGAATATTTCGAAAAATCCAGTTTTTAAGCCTAGTTTGTGTAATTAATATCTACTTAAAAACCAACCCCGAAGGCCTTAGGGCAAATACGTACTCGATTTTTGTGAAGCTATATACTCAAATATTTTCTTCTGGAAGCGTTTGTGTCAAAAAACTGCAATTTAACGTCGTTAACAAGCAAAATATTACTTGAATTAGTTGTCAATGTTTTTTTTTTCCTTAACTTTGTAATAGATATGTAATAACGGAACTTCTTCAGAGCGATTTACATAAAATTATTGTATCTCATCAACCGCTGTCGTCGGATCACATAAAGGTTTTCATATATCAAATACTTAGAGGTAATTATGGTTTGATTAAATTTTAGAAATATAAAAGATGGGACTTTAACACTTTGACCGACTGCTTTCACCAATACATTCTTTTGTTCGCAGTATCTAAGTTTTGTTCATGCGAAAAATATTCAAATATTGCAAAAATTAATGTTATGTACCCTAACGATATTTCATATTGTATCTGCAGGATCTTACGTCAAAGTGTTGGAGCTCACGTGGGATTGTAATATTAACGTCTATTTTACATTACAGGACTGAAATATTTACATTCAGCTAGAATACTTCATCGTGATATTAAGCCTGGTAATCTTCTGGTAAATTGTAATTGTGCTCTTAAGGTATGTACATATATCCCAAAACTTCTATTTAATGAATAGTAGAGTTTATTATACAGAGATATATAACGTACTACAAATATGTTATACAGTGTGTCCACGGATTTGGTGCAAACTTATACAACAGTGAACGTTTATACATTTTTTGAACCATTTTATGTTTTAGTTTTTTTTATACATATTTTTAGATATAAAATATTTAATAATATTCTGGTTAACTAAAATAAATTCTTTATTATAAATATAAGATTTTATGAAATATTTTCTAATGTATATAAATTCGAATGTAATAGAGAACAAATATTTTATTCAACGTAACCTCCACCTACTTCCGCACACTTTTCGACACTATACCTAAATTCTCTGTAAATGCTCCCAAATTCGCATCAAAATTATTATTTTCGTACACTCTTTGCTTAACGTGTCCCCAAAAATAAAAATCCATCGACGTTAAATCGGGCGTGCGAGCTGGCCAATGAATAGGTCCAAAACGATCCGATCCATCTTTCAGGAAACTTGTCGTCAAGATAGTTCCTCATTAAATTAGTTGAATGCGCATCATGCTGAAAGTAGACTGCATCTCTGTTAATATCCTCCAACGATGGTAAAACAAAAAAAAACAAAATTTTGTAACATATCCAAATAATTATGTCGATTTAAATTGTTTTCGAAAAAAAAGGGGTCAATAATTTTATTGAATAAAATTCCACACCACATATTTACTTTCTTATAACGCTGGTTTTTCGGAATAATACGAAAATTTGGATTCTCTTCTGCCCAATATCTGCAATTTTGGGATGATACATAACCATTAGCGGTAAAAGTAGCTTCATCCGAAAACAAAATTTTATGATGGAAAAATTGATCCGCCATAACATTTTCTCCAACCCAAGTACTAAATTCTAATCTAAACGCATCGTCCCGGGGTTCCAGAGTATGAATAAATTTGGGTTTAAATGGGTGAATCTTGTTTTCCTTAAAGATTTTTTGCCGTAAGCTCTTGCTTACACCCAACTCCACCGCTCTCTTACGTAGTGATTTTTTTGGATCTTCTAGTACAGATCCCATAGCTAGAGCAGTTAATGCATCATTTTCATTGTATTGTTTCTTTGTTTTCTTCTTTCTAACAACAGAGCCAGTTTCATCAAATTTCTTAACACACTTTGTCAAAGAATTAATAGTGATATTAATGCCGGGGAATTTAACGTTAAATTTGTTGATCTCTGTTCGATATGAAATATCACCAATTCCATAACATTTCATCAAATAAATTCGTTGTTGCAATCTTACCATAACTGTGATCTTCGTGATTGCAAATGTCGTGTCACTTAAATTTGAAACAGACAAATAATTAAATGTCGACAGAATTTCAAGGCAATACGATTATCAACAATAATTTGAACTTAGTTAAATTTTTGAAAGTAACCAAACACGTTTTCAACATTTATATGCGTACAGAAGGTAATCAGTGCATTTTAACATGTTTTCTAATAGTTTTAAGGCAAGCAAAAACTTTTGTAAAGAACTTTTTTTCATAAAATGTAGAATGAAAAGGTTTTCTCTCCTTGTGTACCAAATCCGTGGACACAGTGTATATTTACGTATTTGAGAGATAACCATCTAAGTAGATCTAGTAAATAGACACGAGTATATTTATAAATGTTGCATCTTGAAATTGCTAGAATTTTACCTCCCATTTTTATTATTTCTTTCTTTTATTTATCAAAAATAAAAACACTTTTACGTAGGAAACGGTGCTATATAACAAATTTAGAAAGATAAACGACTTCATTACTTACAAAAACCCTTTCATAGATCTTACAAATGTATCCAGAGTTAAAATAAATATTTGTACAGTGTTTAAAATTTCATCTTTTGTAACGACGCATTAAATTAAAAGTTACAGTATAAAATTATATGTTACAGATCTGTGATTTTGGTTTAGCCCGTGTAGAAGAACCCGATTCCAGTAAGCTCATGACACAAGAGGTAGTAACGCAGTATTACCGAGCACCGGAAATACTCATGGGCGCCAGGCATTACACGGCAGCTGTAGACGTTTGGGCAGTAGGTTGTATCTTCGGTGAACTGCTCGGTAGAAGGATCCTATTTCAGGCGCAGAACCCGGTCCAGCAACTCGAGCTCATCACTGAACTGCTGGGAACGCCCTCATTGGAGGATATGAGATACGCGTGCGAAGGAGCAAAGAGCCATATTCTGCGAAGGCCTCCGAAACCGTCTTCCCTCACGGCTCTATATACGTTATCGTCACAAGCAACACACGAAGTTGTACATCTACTATGTCAAATGCTTGTTTTTGATCCGGTAAGTGATGTAAAACGGTTCGATACGTAAAATCCGATTAAAATATGACAAAGATGTATGTTTATTATTAATATAATTATCAATAATTGTCTCAAAAGGTCACGACAATGTACGTGTGGAAGCTTTTGTTAGGATAATTCACTGTTGGGACTATATAAACGCATTATTTAATGAGAAATTATTTTTAAAATGTTAGTGAGCGACATTGTTTTAATAATTCCTTCCTCTCAAGTTTTGGGTTCACCTAATAATAATGATAATAATTGAATTATATGCAGGGTATGCTAGTATGAGTCTCATTTAAAAGTGTAGCGGGAAGTGTGTGAAATAGAAATTCGAAAATTTACATGAATAAGTTATGCTTTAAAGCTAATTCGGGCAAAATATTTGTAACTTCCGACATCTCTCCTTTATAAGTGGCCTTCAACTTCAATCATTTTCGTCGAAATCTAAATTTTACACCTGGAGAGGTTTTCTTGTCAGATATATTTGATATTGTCCCCTCCCTTTTAACACATCCTGCATAATTTAGCTAATTTATCAATTAATACGAAACCGTCATAAACATTACCAGTAACTAAAATACATTTTTTGATATATTAAAATTATATTTGAACGTTTGTAATACACCGTACAGGTCAAGCGTTTTTGAAAAGATGCAATGTATCTTTAAGCGTAAATTTTAGGGATAGGATGCCGTGCCGTGCGTTTCAGGCGCTTTTGTACAAAAAATCCCCCGCCCTTCATATTCGGACGCCCTTGTTCAGTGCACAATCTGCCTAATGACACGGTGCAGCTCTGGTTGCATAAAGTAATTTTAAAATTTAACACAGAATTAAAATCACCATTTTTTCTATTTAAAATAGGCCTCTTCCGGTATAAGGAAGAAATACCGGAAATTGAAAATATTTTGGCTAACCTAGCTTTAAAGGATAATTCGCGTATGTAAATTTACAAATTTCTACTTCTCTACCGAAACAGAACACATCAGAAAATGCCTAGAAACATGTGTTCTGTTTATATACATCATGGTAAGCCTGTCGGAATATTCACATGTGCGGTTTCCCAAAGCGCTACTAGCGTCGCCATCTCGTGTTTAGCAGTCAGAGAACTGCTCGAGGGATGGTTTGGGGAACAGTACCCGGTTTATGTCGCTGCTTCCTGAGCGGCAGGCATGCGTTTCTTTGGCACTAGAGGGCGCCAAGAAATGTCGAGTTTGTCGTTTTGAAAGTTGCGACATTAACTGTGAGAAGATAGAAGGTAGAGATAAAAAATTACTCTCGAAACCACGCTGATGACGCCGGGTAGGCAGAAACATGTCCGTGTGTTAGTGTAATTTTTTTCTCTCCTTTTGTTGTGTTTGCCGTGAATTATTCCATCAATACCATGAGGAAGCTAAGCTATCTTAGCATTATATTTTTTTTTCTCTACCGAAGCTCATCCAGACACCCTATACACTTGGTTGACTCCATCTTTCAAGTCATATGGCATTTTTACGTGTGTAGAGGTTTTACAGTGTCATACAAACATTGGGAGTTTATTATTGTGTGGTTGCGGTAATATGTATTGTTTCTTTTAATATTTTTATTAATTTGCTCTCTACTTATAAATCTTTGTTCTTTTAAATTATTGAATATTTTTGAATGCATTACGCTATGAAAAATAGTCATTATTACATGTGTTCTGTTTATTTCTAGGATAAACGTATATCTGTGGTAGATGCCCTAGCTCATCCCTATCTAGACGAAGGTAGATTAAGGTATCATTCGTGTATGTGTAAATGTTGCTATACAACAGCCAGTGGAATGCGCCAATATACAACCGAATTTGAGACTACAGCACCGCAGCCTTTTGATGACAGTTGGGAAAGAAAATTGACGTCGATAGAACAAGTAAAAGGTAAGATATCATTACTCTTTCTACAAATAGGCTGTGATAACTCAAACATATGTTATACAGTGTCAGTACAAAATAAGGAGAATCGATGTTGAAGCCTTTATTATTAGTATTACGAGAAAAAATTCTGATCAAAAACTGAAGAACTAATTATTTGCCTTTGTAACCGTGTAAAAGTTTCTTGAAGTTCGACAAGAAAAAATTCAGAGAAAAGGTGCCTCAAAGATCGTAAACGGTTTGTCAAGAACAATTTCCTTTATCATCAAAATTACAATATAAAATAATACAATATTACAATAGATGTTCAAACTGTGCCGCATTAACTGGTCGATGATGCGCAAGCCGATGATAGAAATCCTGGATTACATTCTGAACCATTGCGGCTGATCCGTTCCCAAATGCAATCTTCCAAATCTTCGAGTCGATTTCGGTTTTTAAGATGACCCTACAAGCAAAAATCGAGTGAATTCAAATCAGGAGATCGGACTGGCTCTTCTATAATACCTCTTCTGGCAACCCACCTATTTTCAACTGTAAATATTGTCGTATCCGAATGCCCTAATAAGATGCAGCCTCGTCTTATAGTAACCAGTTAGTTTTGTTAGGAATGTTTGCATTTACTGCATTTGGAAACATTACCACTTAATCTTTGAGGTGTTTCTTTCTCTGATTTTTTCTTATCCAACCAATTTTACACACAACGTACGGGTTGCTATTTCAAGAAAGTGCCAATGACATTATACACTGAGTTGATGACGTTAAAAAAAGTGTCTGACAGTGGCAAATAATTTGGTTCATCAATTTTTGATCATAACTTTTTCTCATAAAAGTAATAATAAAGGCTCCAGGATCGATGTTTCTTGCTTTACACTCACGCTGTATATTCATACACCCGAACGACCACTTCCATACCGGCGCTTGTGAAGCGCGCGGAAGGTGACGGACTTTATTGATCACATACCAACGTGAAAGCCATAGAATGGTTATTTTTAATAATATTACACGTGATTAAAGTCGATTTATCAAATAGGCGATGTTAATTCGTTTAACAAAAGGTAGTGTTATTGTAATAATTGTTTATTAGGAAAATAAACATTGCGTAAGCAGCTCCTCCGCAAAATTTCTCTTTTTTTAATTACAAAATACCATCTTGTCATCACAGGTGATGTCTTTGAAGTTAAATATTGAATAGTTATAACATTGATAATTACTAAATTATATAATAAACAATGCAGATGTAATCGCAATAATGCCTACATTGCAATTTTCATAACGTAATTATCCAGCAGTTTAATAGGTATATTTATTAGCTATAGCAAATTAAATTAATAGCGATTGCCACAAATCGATTCAAAATATTTCTAAATCAAAAAAAATATTCACAATCATGTGGTTAAAAAATCTATAATTTTGTCAGTTGTATAAACGAAATTATTACATTAATAATAATTAATATCAAATTAACGGTTGCATGAATGAATCACTTAATGTGAAATAAGTAGGCTGAGTTCGAATACAAATTGAAATAATTTATAATAAATTGCATTACATAATCTCTAACTAGCAAATTGTACTTATGCAATATAGCGTAGCATAAAAAAATTATCAATATCTTGCAGCACACGAATAAAAGCGTATTTGTTTATCGTAAATAATATAGCAACATATACACAACATCTGTAAAATAATCAATTTACGTTATCGTAAAATTATTGTCATATGTATCATGTAGCATATGTATGTACATGACAGAATTATTGATTATATACCACTTTCGAAATATCCATATGTGTTGTGTCACTGTAATAAGAAAAGACAAGCTAAAATAAAAAAAATAATTGCCTATTCAAAAAGAAGTTAATGATGTTAAATAAAAATACGTTCACTTACATACCGTACCTGAAAGAAGGAATCTTTTCGAAGTAGACATAGAAGGTTTGGAAGGAGAGTCTCCCTGCATGAATGTCTGCGATATATCTCTTTCTATCATGTACACGAATCGCGCGGAAATTCTACCGACTCTATATGTTATAACCCGCGTTTCTTATGTGAGAACACTTTTCATTTTCAATAAAAATTAATCTAAATTTTCTTTAATTGATTATTAATTTCGTCGTTGTGGTTTGGTTTTTCGGAACACGGCGATCGCTTTTGGCAAACAAACGGTCATATATCAGTCGGCATTAACCATTCTTTGATAAACAAGATCATTTTCTTCGATACACTTCGCGAACGGATCATTTTTGTTGGCTTCTCCTCATCTTGAAACCCAGACACCGAATTGACGTTTGGTTTCGGATTCATTGGAATAAATCCACGATTCGTGACCACTCACGATACCATCAACATTTTTGAGCGTCCGCTGTTGAACCAATTGTTCTTTAGTTGAAAAATGTGGGATCCAAGGGTAAACTAATTTTCTCGAAGTCAATTCATCGTGCAGAATTTTTGGAATTGGGGTCTTTTCTCCCTTGATTAGATGGCGCACAGCTGCGGTTTTTGAGTTCCTTCTGTCCTTGGTAGTCCTGTCCTGGATTCGCTCCATGTTAGTTTCATTATCAAAAACAGAAACCAACTTGACCTCTCCGAAAGTTGCAAGAAATTATTGCGCGAAAATTTTTTCGGCTCAATTCCATTTTCGAATGACTTGCCAATTTTAAACATTTGCTGTGACTAAACCGTATCTTGATGAAACTTTGGATTTAATTTCAATAAATATTGAAATCAATCTTGACAAAACTAACCTATTAGAGCATATCTATTTAGCTGTGTAAAATCATAAAATATGAATATTTTAAGTTACTTTTGGCAAATTGCGAGATCAAAAGAAGGTGGCCCGTGATACATTTTTTTTAACATACCGACGCTCAACGTGTGAAACATCTATTTTTTTTTTTAGTTTAGTTTTAATATAATATCCTGATTTGAAAATATAATTATAAACAAATAAGTACGGCCATATCTTAAGCAGTACTAAATTGTCTCATACTATCCTAAGGAGGCGCTTTATGCTGAATTAATGTGTACGTAATGGAAGATACCATATGCTACATGTCATGTTAAATGTTTCCAAATATTATGCTTAGAAGACTATAAAAGTGAACAGAAACTAACTCTTCTTCCCTTTCATTTTCAGAGGAAGTGCATAAGTTCATCGCTGAGCAACTTAATACAAGTAGAGTTCCTCTGTGCATAAATCCGCAATCCGCTGCATTCAAGAGTTTCGCCAGGTAAGACGGCAGCCGACGCCGAAGAGCAACGCAGCGCCATTGCATAGGTGACCGCACATTTTCCATTTGGTGTACGTCATTAATTTTACGCACATACCATAATATTTATTCAATATAATTTTCTGATATACCGACCTTACCATCTCATGATCATTTACAAGTACCACCATAATTCCTCAACACATACACAAAATTTATTTCTTTTATCCTAAGCTGACAGTATTGTTTACGATTTTGCAAAAATGTTAATCTTTTTTAGGAGCATTAATGGATAGTCAAAATAGTTTGGCAAAATGTACATACTGGATATTTATATAAGGTTACTAAACTGGAATATATAAATTGAGACAGAAGAATTCAGGTAATTACAAATTTGTACATTCATATATGTATATGTTACCGTTTAAGCAATACCATTGCGAGTATTGACACGTTTTTCTGTTCTATTTCGAAAGCATTTCGGTTTTAATCAATATTTATTATTATATAATATATAATATATATATTATATTTTAGAATAAAGTTACAATTCATAAGATGTGGGGAGTTTAATTAACAATTGTATAAAGGTAGGATATTGCCAACGTTGATTACTTGTAATCATTTATCGCACTAAATGAATATTAAACTTTAAGTTCTTATATGTGAATGTAAAATTCTGCAAAATTTCTAAATCTGGATTCAGAACATTGGGATAAAAAAAAGCGGTATTGTTCTGACATGCGCATACGCGATATACCCTATACACCTTCGTTTATTTAATCGAGCGTCTGCGGCATTCTTCTGTGTTCCCTCTTCAATATCAAGTCGTAAAATTTGCATATTAAGAATACAAGAATTAGCCCATAACGGATATCACAAATATTTGCTTAAGAAATTAATACTATTGCCAAGTTTATTTTTTGCTTTTTTATTCTCGCCAATGAAAACAAGTATAATTTTCAGCACGAAACATGTTCGTTGGGATAACGTTTTCTCTCCCTATATTGCTTTTGTCGTGAGTAATACCATCAATATCAAGAGACACTGCAGCATTAGTTTGGTTATTGCTTCTAAATGTTTTTTGATGTTTTTAATACTTCATGGTGAGTCTGTAAAAATCATTTACATGCATGTACAGCTACCCAAACTGCTTAGCCGTCTCGAGTTTAGCAGTCCAAGAAATATTCAAGAGTTGATTTGAACTATACCCGATTTTTGTAAACGGCATTATAAAATATCTATTTTGCTCGTGGTTTCGGAGGATAGCCATATAAGCTGAAAGGCAAAAGTGGTGAGAAATAGAGAAGCACTCGAAGTAACGCTGATGACGACGGGTAGGCAGAAACATTTCCGTTTACTAATGTTTTCTCTTCTTACTGCTTTTCCCGTGAGCGCTTCACTCGGGGCTGAGGAACTATATTTGCATTAATTTAGTTATTATTTGCAGGCAGTTTTTGATGTGTTTGTAATATTCAGTTAATAGGATAAAAAGGAAGACGCCTCTTACATTGCCCGCGTATTGCACTTTTGGAGGTTATTTTAAATTCCCAGCGTAACATTTCGCTAAGTCTTACGCTTAAATAATAACATATCAAATCCAATAGTGGGTAGATTAGATCAAGGCTGCGTATATTGTTACATATATTGTTGTTGTATACATTGTGCACTATAAATGGAGCAAAAAAAGCTTTCGGTAAAAGTATTTAGCCAGCTTACAACGTACTTCGCGTACTATCTCGACAAACAATAGATTTATAGTGAACAATTTTCAAAAGGTGGTGGAAAATACGTACAATACGTAACAAGTGCAACTTATTCAATACTATAAACGAACATTTGAATATTTTTTGTTGCTGTTTTTGGTTTTATATTCATTTTTATATTTATCTTTTTATAGTTAAAATTGAACCAAACATGGTTTCCAGCAAGGAAGAGTACAAAGTTATTATACGCTTTATATTTTGTTCGGAGCATCACGTGATCTCTTCTTCCTACTTCATAATTATAACCCATACAACATTTTATAACGCTATAATATCAAGAAATTCGCATAACTCGCTTTATTAATGCATTAATCTAAAAACGTCTAAGGCCAATTCGTTAAATGCAAACCAGTGTTATTTCTAATAATTGAACGTGCAGCTTCCTTAATGTTTGTAGAATGCTTCGCGTTAACACTTCACGTTTGGTCTTTAGCCGTTTTTACAATTCAACGAAAAAAGCATATCTTTGTATCAACAATCTTTTGTTTTAAGTTATATATTCCAGTTTATACTATGCCTATATTTTATTAGGTGGTTGGTTTTTTCTTATAATTTTACTAACTTTAAAAAGCTATAATTATAATTACGTAAGCTCTGACCTTGTTCATAAAAATATATATACGTATGCTGTGATTGAGCGTCGAAATTAAACCTTACAAACAGAATAAAATGACGTACACCAAGTGGCTCGATGTTCTTTCTCTACTTTCTCAAAGTTACTAATACAGCAATATCATTGATTAACTTAAACTGATTTCCATGCTGGCGCAAGCGTGTTTTATAATAGTGATTTTTAGTAGGTAGTCAGTACTTCTTGTGGTCTCTCATGCTTTGATTTTAGTATATTTCAGTAGATTTCTTTACCTAACCTCCATTACAAACCTTCCAACTAGGGCAAAATTTTTTTCAGTCGCACTAAGAGCAAACTAGAAAGAAAATAACAATATACACTGTTTTCCGTGCATAACCATGGTGGTAGTGCCATAATATTTACTTGCTGTACAAGCACCGAAAGAAGTAACAGAAGCGTATTAGAAATAAACTAGGGGAAGCGTATTACACATATAGTATTAACGATTACCGTTTCTGGTACTTAATTTTCAACAACAGGAACCATAAGGGCTACTCAATCCTAGATTGAGGGATAATCCTAGGGTTAATCCTAAAGATTCTCAAAATAACTTGAGGACTGTGTTACAATATTTTAACAGACTACGGAGATTACATCTGTATATTTGCCGATTAAAGTAACAACTTACAACTAACAATGTATATTGTTATTTTCAGATTATTAATCCTCCAGTATTTTAATCTTTTTGTTAAATATAAATTTCAAAAGGTGAATATATAAATAAAAAAATCATTCTGGCTTCTGTTACAGATGACATCTGCTTTGTGTATTCGCAAATACAATCAAAAGTAACTTGACTACGATTCATTTTGCTGGCGATGCGATTTTAAAATTGAAAGTGCTCTATGATTTTGAGGAAACAATGGTCCCAAATTTCTTAAGATTACCATTACACGAAATACATTTCCAATAAAATTGGCAAACGACACAAAAGTATCAGCAACCTTCGCATCACGCAGGTTTAATTAATCCTGGCCAGCCGTTTCGAGGATACGAAGAATCGCCATTCTTAATTGCTGATCGATTAATTAATTAATTAATTAAGCTTTTGTATTGAGTAGGCTGCCGATACTTATGTGTTGTTTGCCATACTACGCCACACAAAAATGTAAATTTTTATTGTTATATTAACATCATTTAACCATATACATCGCACATGGGCTGCAACAATGTCATAAGTAGAAAAACATTGACTTGGAGAAATCCAGGATTCAAAATCAAAACAACTAAGAGTACTGCAAAAATAAATTTCGCTAATAAAATCATCAAGGCAACATAGTTTACCCTATTTTCAATTAGTTACCACAATTAACTCAAATTTAATTTTTTTTTATGACACTGTTGCAGCCCATGTATCTTTATCTGCAAAATGTGTATATTTGGAACCACGAATATGTTACTTCGTTGTTGTAATGAACCGTTTCCCCAGGTTTTAGCAGCTCATAATAGAGCACGCCTCTCTGGTCCCACCAAACACAAAGCGATTCGGTCTTGTGGTCGATGTGGATGGTACGCCTGGGTCTACCCATGATTTTTTGCGCTTGGGATTTTCAAAATAAATTCACTTTTCATCCCCTGTAACTATACGATGCAAAAACGACTTCCTTTTGTACCAAACAAGCAAAATGTCACATGTGTTTTTGCGCTTTTTCATTTGCTTGTCGTTCAACTCATGTGGCACCCATCTGCCGGTCTTCTGAATCTTTTCCATCTCCAGCAGCCGATCGGAAACAGCTTGTTGACCAACCCCAATTGCTCGGCGAGTTGTTTTTGTGTTTGCGAATCATCTCCGTCGAACAAAGCTTGCAATTCCACATCTTATTTCTACGGTTTTCTACGTTCCTTGTCTACAACATCGAAGTCACCACTTTTGAAACGCCGAAACCATTGTTCACACGTACCTTGCGATGGAGCATGTTCCGTTTACCGGTGAGACATGGAGGGGGCAAAATGGTCTATTAATACTCTTGAATTTTATAAATTTATATCTACAGAAACATTATAATGTGTCCGTCAAGCTATTATTCTCTTTATATCTTCCTGTAGATGATTTTACAATGTCGGCAGATGAAACAATGTCAGCGTCTGTCTTTTTCACGTCACTACAATATCTGTAGATAAAAACAACATCTAGGTATTTAAAAGTGATTTAATTCCAGGCATGGAAACTCGCTCAAAAAAAAATAATTGCTTACATTAAAGAAAATACATGAATTGAGCTTTTATAACTTTTTTGGTTTTCGAATTAGTAGAATGTATTAATGTGTGTGGTGTTACATTTTAATAGTTATATTGTACTTCGTTTCTTCTGTTCTAATTTAACCTTCATTCGCGGATGGCAGATCGGCCGGAGTCTTCTATGATGGCGCACATTTGTCCCCAGAGAGTTGAGAGAAGTCTGGGGGAAAGCATACTTTAGTTGGTACCTATTTATTTAACAAAGAACTTGGTTAACTTTTGTCAGAGTTGTGTGGGTGAAGTTCATGATGAAAAATTATGAATGGCCAAATCATCATCCACGCGAGTGGGTGAAGGTTAATATATTAAATTAACAACTTTTGTAGTTAACATTTATGGTTCCAGGTATACGTAATAATTCCTCATTAAAACTTTGCCTCACAGCATTCTATTAAATGTGCAGACACGTATCTATGGCTGTGTATTAGTATCATTTTCTATTATAATTATTTCCGTCGCTTTCTTTACGCAAGCAATTCCGAAAATAGCCGAAGAGCTGAAAGATGATATTGATATATAGTCAATCAAAGGAGTATGATTTTAGCGGGGTTCATGAACTTAGTGAACCCTAAATAATCTTAAGGTCCAAGTTACCTTTGTTATACTATTGTATACTACATAATATCTTGGGGGGTAATGATCAAGAAACTGGAATCTTTCATTATATTTAAAGAACTGTTACTAATACGTTAGGTATTACGGCTCACAAAAAAGTTTAAGCGAAAGATCGAAGAATTGCCAGTTTACAATTGCTCTTTTTAAGTGCGTGTCAACAATGAACCGAATCAGTAAAGTCAAGTATATACAACATACACTTTCCATCTGATTTTGTCAATTGAGCTACTGCAAAATAAACTTTAAATATATACTTTTACTATTGCTAATCATAATATTAAGTTAACCTTCAAAAACACCTAATTAACTCCTGTGCCACCACTAAATGTCTGACCTTATATTTAATTTGAACTGACGTTTGTTTAAAATCTATAATAGTAATAATTTACCAAGGAGACGTTAGATCCTTCTATGATCAAGTAATTAAATTTATAATTTTTTTAATATCTTCATTACTCGTTAAATTAACTAGATGACAAAAATATAGTAGAAATAACTCGCCTATTCGTCTATTTTTTAGCAAAATATTGCAAATTCACAATATACGCATTTTTAATTCTTAAATATTTCTCTCAAAATAACCAGAATTGCTTTAAAATATGTTACAAAGGGTTGCTATAAATCCATACACGTAAACGATAATGATTTAAACCTAACATTTCTTAAAGTATATATTTTGACGAGCCCAAGTAAGATGATGGCTGTGTTATACAGGAAAGAAAAAGTTTGCGCTCCTTTCAAGAAGACCCTAGAAATTCTTTTATCACCCGTCATCTTTCTCTGTGCTGCGTGACTGCGCTTAAGTTTAGGTTAGTGCTTTTCCTTTTTTTATTTTTATTTTATGCCCTTAACACATACCACAATTATGCAGTTTGCGATAAAATTAATATTGCGAAGTTCTACAGTAAGAAAAAAAAATTCGGTAGAGGAATACACTAAAGAATATAATTCTCAAACAATCGTAAAAAAATGTATTTATTTTTGAGATTATATTACATTCGCAATAAAAATATTTGATAACTTGCTTGTGATAAACGGCAAATTTCTAATCATTTTTAGCCCAAGCACCATATCACTAAAAAAATGGCACAATTTCAATGACTGTATGGAGAGTAATTTTATCGCATACTGTTTTATTTGAATAGATAGATAGTAAGTTAATGTTATTGGCTTAATTCCTGAAAATTTCGTATAACTTTAATATTTTTTTGTAAACCTTCGGCTACTATATTATAAGTTTTTAGGCTTTTCATACTTGTACCGTTTGTTATTTATTTTAACTTGCTGCTAAGCTTATTGTTATTCAAGCACTTGTTACGTTCAAAAGGTATCATGAAACGAGTCTAAAAATTAGGCACTTGTAAATATTAGTTGCGAACAAAATCAACCGCTTTTCATTTACAAAGCATACTTCATCCAGATATTATAATAATCTCACTTACAGAAAATCATATATCCAACGTGTTCACCTACTATGTACGCGAAAGATAATTTAAATAGGACGAATAGAAATCAAAAAAGGTCTTCTTACAAAATTCTATTCTTTAAAAACAGTTTAGGTGACCGGTTTCGTGTTGTATAAGACCAGACCAGAATTCGAATAAAGATATTAAAGAGACCTAAATAAAACATTCAGTTGAGTTTCTACGCAAAGTCTCTGCAATTGCTTTAACCTTACCACGCATTAAATTAACATTTTTATAATGAAGAATAGTCAAAATTGTAAAAAATAAAATCTATATATCGGACTACACCAACACATTAAAAACGGTCGAAGTTACAAAAAGATAATTTCTTTCCTGAGAAACCTAGGTAAACAGTTTAAAAATATAAAATATTCGGGGACAAATTGCACACAACATCCAAGTATACAGAATGTTCGAATTCCATAGCGCACGATACAAGTTAAATATAACATCCTGTATATTATTATATTTTCCAATGCCCTCTTCAATTCATGTTAACCTTCTTCGATATATCTTATACCTGTCTATCTTAATTTTTCAGATAATTCGAGATTTTTGCAAAATTTCGCCGTTTGTTTAACGGCCGATATCTTTAAGGTCATACACGGTACAGCGGTGATTGAAATTTTATCGAGTGGAGTTTTCGGCAATATATTGAAGATTTTCTTATATCAACTACAGGCTACAAGATGGCCATGTTTGGTCATCCTATTTTAGTTATACAATGGAACAGTATGTATATTATTCTATAATATGGCATGGAAACTGTTTTAGAATTAAACAATCCATAGGCCATGTTTGAAAAATTAATCACCCTGTGGGTAGAAAAAAGAGCTTTGCTCTGTTTCTGACTCAAAAAACAGGAACTGCTATCGATTTCACGCTAAAAAGCACGTCTTCACAGAAAGGTACCATCGAATTAAATGAACATTAATACGTTACAAATAATACATTAATAAATATTTTGTTGAAACTTTATTAACATTTCAGAGAATATAGAAACATATACATGCTATTCCATTGAAAAAAACAATTTTGTACAATGTACGAAGATTCAGTGCAGTTGAATAAAATTTTGCATGGTTTCTATTTGATCTAAATTCTGTAAATTACTCAGGGAAGGAATTATCTTTCACCCACACTTTAATCCTAATTATTAATTTATCAGACTCCAGATGTATGATTATCTACTTTGGGCTATGCAAATTAGCTTAAGATAATTTGGTAACTAAATTCGTAAATGCGTAACAAGAGTCGAATAACTGTTTAAGTAACGATTGTTTCTGAAAGGCGCGGATGTTATATTCAGTTTTCTGTTTCAGTTCTACCGTAGCGCATCCATCAGAACTTCCACCATCACCACATCAATGGAAGTGACCTTGGAGCATGCGTAGGTAACAAAGTCTCAAAGAATCGTTACAGGAAGAATTATCGGTTATGTCGTTACTTGATATCTACCGATGAGGGCATCGCGTGACATAAATATAGAAAAAAATCCGTATGATATACATATTAGAAAAAGTATGTATGTAGTAGTAAACGTAACAATACACCAAAAATAATGATTCAGGGATCCTATGCAATGCAAGAGAAATGAGCTGGCGGTATATAAAGGACAAATGCTTTGAAGCGCTGCAAAAACAATTATAAACGACCGTGTTTATCTTTGTGAGTGTTTTTTGTGTAAAAATGTGATTTTAATGAGACTAACTTTGTTCATAGAAAAATGAACAGTAGTACCAAACATAATAAATATAAATGTATGAACAACATTCGTTTAACCATTGTAGATCTGCCAACTCTTTCAATGTACAGTTATCACTGCCTTTTCATTAGTCCTTAGTATTGTATGTATTTTAGGTTATGATGAGACTGTAAACAAATGATAAATTTATTGTTGAACGACGAAGCATTTGTTTAGTTTGCAACCGTAGCAAAAATTACATATTCGATGGAAAGTTCTAGATTTTTAGGATGATATAACCAGAGGGACCATATTATTCTGCTTTCAATGTTTTCATATTCAGCATTTTACCTATTATCAACAACTATTACTTTATGAAGTAGCATATTCTAATCGGATTTTCAATGTATGATGTACGTTAGCAATTTTATAGAATAACTATTTTGCTTTCCTTCCTACGTGACGTTTTCACCAACTGAAATAATATAATCTTATTTAGTGGCAAGCGGGGAATGCTTCGAAGTTTCAACAACAAATTGTAATCCTCTATAGTTTAAATATTAACAAAAAAAAGCAAAACTATATAATAAAGACTAATTAATTAATATACGTGAAGACTGTGAATAGTAAAAATTTAAAAATATACAAAAAAAAAAAAACGATGAAAACAAAGATGACAGTAGGTGTTATTATTTGTGTCAGTACCAACTGTACATATATACATATAAATATGTATTGAAAAACCTAAAGATAGTAATCAGACGAGTAGTACATATATTCTATCCAATTTGTGTGAAAATGATTGTGCAATGAGGCAAGAGACTGCCCCGTACCGTGCAAGTAAATTTATATTTGAGTATATTAAACCAAATACAAATCTAAACTCTTTTTCATATTATTAACCGAAAGATATTTTAACGTATTATTGTATCATCGATTAAGTAAATTTTAACTAAAGCTGTATTTAGAAAACTTAGCTTAAGTTAAATATTTAGATTTGGAACTGACCATGCAAAATGTATACAGGATGTCCAACACAAACTTCTGGAATCTGCTGGATCCATACGTATGTTTTTACGTATCGCTCTACCGTTAAAATATAAGTTTTCATATTGTGATGTTTTAATAGCGCTAATTTAGTAAATACGCCTCGTTTAAAAAGAGTTACATTACTGTGATAATATTAACATTCTGTAATAAGTAGTTGTTACAGAAAGGTATTTTTAATTTTTTACATCTTCGCATCCTGTATATGTAGAAAAGATATACTTGTAATGATTATTAATCTATGGTATAATAAGTACTACTTGGAGAATGTAAATACATTAAAAAGACTACGAAAAAGTTTTAGAAAAATTAGATAGTTTCTTTGATTTTAGATTTCTTATGTAGTGTTCTTTCAATTTGGAAAGTGCATTTCATAACCTTTACGTTTGTGCGGATGTTTTTAAATGGTTTACATGCGCATAAAAAAGCTCTACTGTAGCATGTAAATATTTAACTACCTGTAAATATTCTGAAATGCAGCTTTCTTCATTTTAGCACATTTATTTTAATGTAAGCCAATGCTGTAATTACTTCATTGTAAATAATACTTAGCAACTATGACTTTGTGGCATTTTTATTCGATTTGATTTTTTTTTTGGCATCTGGCCTTATCGGTGCCAAAAAATTTTAGGTAATATTGCAAACATTTTTCTATTAGTTAGATATTTTTATATCATCATATTTATATGCATTTTTTAAAAAACATAACGTACCAATTTTATTATTTTTTCATTGTTTTTGCTACCTTATACATTTTTAATTCCTTATAGTCCAATGTATCCTAATGTCCTTAGTTCTAACATGATTGTCAAAAAAATACCAGGTTCTGCAACGTATTTAGCTTCAAATGTATCGCGCATACAAATGAGTCAATCTATTGTTGGGTATATGCTAGAATACTTTCCAGAATCTGATCATTGTACAGAATAAATGAAGGTATTTATATTTCACTTTTCACTTTTCATTGTGTTTTTAGGCTTACCTTGTAATTAATTATAATTCCATTTTCCAGAGATCTCAGCCCACATTGCATGTATATAGTTTCATGTATTTCTTTTTCAAATGGTCAGTCTGTGTTTAAATTGTCAACTTAGTATACTCTGATATAAAAAAAATAAAGTTACACTTAAACCTCATCTTTAGTTTTCTTTTATTTTCTTACCGCAATATTGCCATTCTAAAAACGTATGGATCTAAACTTGATAAATGCGTGTTCTATGACTAGCAATTGCCATAATTGGAAGCACTACACTTTTCTTTTATGGAAAAATTATTTTTATATTTAAGGTTATATTTGACCTGTTGTAATTAACGTTAAAATGTAAATATTCACTTTTTATAAATCGCTTCTATACGTCTATTTTTCGCGGATACCTTTTTTTATAATTGATTCATTGAAATCTTGCTTTTTTACCAAACTATTTTCAGTTCAAAGCAGGACTACTTCATCAATCTTTTTAATATTGAAAAGCACCGCTCGGCCTCTACGGTGGTCATAAAAACAGTAATAATTTATTCAAGTAATTTTATTGTTTCCTTGAACGTTCGCTGTGAATTATCGAACAATTATCCAATGTGAGGAGATCAGCGGCATTAACAATAATGGGTCGATTATAACTAAAATGACAAACTCTTACAACTTTAATAAAATCAGCCCCATCTCTCCTCTTCTATTTCCCCTATGTACATGGTATCCTAAAAGCTTAGAGAATCGTTTATTAAGTATAGTTAAAAAACTCGAACTGGATAATTTTTATTTCCCACCGCCTGCCTGCATAAGCTCCCGAGTCCCAACAACCGCAACATTAACATTTTGAATTGCAAGGTATGATTTTATGCCGAATTTAACAAAAAAGAAATAATTAGTGACGATGTCGAGGAAAATGCGATTGAATACATTGTTACCGTAAATGACATTAAATAGTCGTTTTCGTAGTTCAAAAAGAAGGGAATCTGTAAATGCATTTTTTAATTTGAGCTCATGCCAATTTAAATAATTTTTCTTCAAACACATAATAAAACTACAAATATTTAAACTGGTTTATTCATTTGATGTAGTTATAGGTCTAAGACTACCCAAGACTCTCCAACGCTCCTTGAAGGCCCAGACTTACTATGCATTACTTTGACAAACATTGATCAAACTGTTTTACTCACGTCACAAGTAAGCCATTACCACATTAATTATCCAAATGTTGAGATTAGATTAATCCTCACCTTATTAGATTTATTTCCGCTTTAATCTTGAATTAAGTTAATCTCCACTTAACTTTAATTCCTAATGAATTAATTACTGTTTACATATACAGATTGAGCTGGTTTAATCTGTGATTAACTATTTAGACTCAGAATTGAAATTACGCTAGAAGGGAATGGCAACAATAAAAATATGTTGCGCGTATTAATTATTATATTTTGATGCTTATCTGTTTTATTTTAAATAAATTTTGGTGAAATTTACGCAATTAACAGCTACTTCCTGGGAATTTTACTTTATTGACAGATGTCATTCTGTTTGGTGTTAATCACGGTTAATTCTAATTGATGATTAAAGTGAAGATGGAAAAGTGCCAAACTTAATTTTTTTAAATAATTGTATTTAAAAAACAGGTATTTTACAAAAAAAAAAAAAACAAAAAATGTCATATTCGTTATGCATCTAAATAATTGAAAATATTCATGGAATCTTGTATGGATTTAAAAGTCAGGAAAAAAGGCATATAGTGCTAAGTTATAGAGCTGACATGGGCCTAATTAAAACCATCATGTTATTCTCGAATTTGTAGAAGGGAAAGGTGCAGTAGCAGATAATGTGGTCAATAGACCATATTATCAGAAAAGAAAATGAATAGGTGGGCATATACAGAATGTGGGGTTTAAACCGACAATTATTGGGAATTATTACTAGCTAAATGGCGAAAATTTGTTTTTAACGCTCCCTATATCTGTCTCTAGTAGTTCGTATCTTTTCATATTGAGAATAAATTTTAATAATTTTAAATATAAAGATTAAGCAATTAAATAAATAAGAAAGTTAAAACTATTCATATGCCCTGAGCAACTGAGTTATTAGGTCTTATTAGCTAATATAAGTCAGTAACCTTTTGTATGGCTGTATGTTATTAATAAACAATTTTTTAATTCTGCACAGTAGTACAATGTGCTGACTACATAACTCGAAAATTTCAACCTCGTAACTTAGCACTTTCTCGGTTATTAACCGCTGTCAATAAAACGTAAAAATTCATTAAAAAAACGTTTTTCTCCGGTCAAAGATATAAGCGAAACTTATGTAAAATTTAAAAATATACTGAGTGTTCTATTTAAAATAAGCTATATGGCATTCCTTTTTTTTGGTATAATCGGAAGCAGTTCAGAGTTAACAGGATGTGCCGTCCTATACAATGAAACAAGGCCTCTAACAAGATGATTTGAAGACCGATTCCAGCACAGAATGCGACACTTAGTACGTTCCTGTATTTGTATAAGCAGAAGCCTTTGCAGGTAGGTAAACCTTACCATCTTTGCTATTATTACAATGGGGAGTCTTCTTTTCTCATAATCTGAAATGAACTGTACAAGAAAAAGATCGCGGGAATAATTCCGTTCGATTAATTTGCTCATGATTTCAACATTGCACTTTCGTTTGGCGATTGTTAAAAAATTGCTTAAATTCATTTAGAATTTTCAATATTATCTGTTATAGACCAAGTGACACGAGATATGCTGATTTTTCTACCAATTTCACTTGCAAATAAAGTAAACCAAATACGTTTTAATATATACTGTAGTACTGTTTTAGCAAGCTTGTGTTTATTACTTTTTTTAAGTAGGTAATGATAATTCCATGTAGTGAGAAATAAAATTTTTGTAGCCAGATATACGAAAACGCAAGTGCTATTTCGACACTTTTAGCAGATGACGTACCCATCTCAAGTATGAATAAGTGCGCCGAATACATTTTAATAATTGAAAAACGAAAGTGTAAATACGTATAATAGATCTATACGGCTCATGTTGCCTGCTTTAAAGATTAATGTCATCAATCTCTATCGTCATGGAACGTACATGGTGCTGAACAATATTAGGGCTTTAAGCAGTCGATCTTTGCAAGTCAAGCGCGCAAACGGTCGGCGCAGAACCGAATAATCATCGCAAAAAATATACACGCGCCACACGACAATATTCGAACGATTCATACAAAACTCGGTTTCATTCATTAGCATTTTCGAATAACAATGATTGTAATTAGAAAATTAAACACGAATAAACGAGGATCGAACGATATATGAATAAGAAAATCGCGCCCTAAATTAACGATAATCATAAAAATTAATTCTTTAAAAATCGTCCTATCGATGTATAAGGTAAATTTGTGCAATTGTGCTGTTAGGATTTGTAGGGAATTAAATCTGAAAACGACTTGTGATTGATTATGTTACAGCATACATGTTTATATTAATTACAGTTATGGGAAATGTACAGCAGTGTTTTTCTACACCAAAATTTAAGAAAGCAACCGTGGTAAGTCGTATTTTTTTCTATAACTTCATTTCATTAACATCTAATTCACGTGCTGACAAGAGCGACAAGTTTCGCTCTCATCGCATTAACGTCTATTAATATTTCTATCGAAAATATTCTAAATAACCTATGCTCTTTGCGCATACAAGTTTATTTTCGGTGATTTTCTCATGTTCTCAAGTATGTCTAGCAATGGTTCTAAGGTACTGAACATAAACAAACAGCCTCGTATTTTCAAAGTTAGTTGATTGTTTCAATAACTTCTAGTATTATTACATTTTTTATTATTTTCATTGTAAGTTTAAATGATGACATCATGCGCAGTTCACGTATTTTTAATAAAAATAACATTTTGTTTACTGCAGCGATATTCCTATAACACATGACTTACTCGTTACAAATATGTATCTATTTAATTATAGATATTAAGATTCTGGATCGTTAAACATGTATTATAAATAAACGGAATTTACCGTCAAGACTATTTTCAACGGAGAAACACATATGTTTATACAGCAATGAACAAAATTATGAGAACACACCGGCCTCCGCATCTACGTTGCTATGCATTTCTTTCAAACAATTCCCCAAGGATAGTAGGCCATTGCAGCATATCTACTCAAAGTCAAGTCGCTCCTGACGTCACCTGCGTTCCATTACCCTTACGTCCCGTGAATTTGTATTAAAATGATTTTTTTTTTCAAAATTCTTATTAAATTGAAAAAAGGGTACCAAAAATACTATTTTAATTTGGAATGCAATGAACACATGTAGTATTTTCATTAATCCTGAAATTTAAAAATGACTTCTTGTATTTAAAATATTCTTGAACACTTAAATACTTTTAATAGGAAATTACCTAAAAATTATTTAATTATTTTTTTCAATTGAATTTTTTTTTCAATTGAACATGATGGTGGAATTTCCATTTAAATTCAAAATATTTCAAAATAATTTGAATAGGAGTTGAAAAGATCATATTCAATATTATCTACTTAAAGAGAGAACTGTTATCCTTCGGAGATGCCCTATTTGTAGCATATTCTGATTTTAAAGTCTTGTTGATAATTGTTTCTGGATATTTCTTTTTTTCTGTTTTTTTTTTCTTCTTTATCCGAAGATAGAAGGGATTTCATAAGAAATATGCTTTGTTGCATATATATCTGTGATTTGATAAACTGAAATTTTAAAATAAAGCCCCTTGAAGCAGCTGAAATTTACGATTTTGTTTGAACAACAAAATGCTGTACCCCAATTTAAAACTATTAAATCGTAAATCTGCAATTCAATATTATCACCATCAACTACTGTACAACAAAAGTAATTTATTGTAAAATATTTAAATAATTCGTTTTGCATAATCGCTCTTCGAAACGAAACATTCTCATCTTCCACAGAATTGTTTTTACCATGGGCGTAGCCAGAGAGGGGCAGGGGATGTGGCCCCCTCCCCCTAAATCTCTAAGATAATTTCACTTTTCAATTCTTGCAACTCCCTCCTCCTGCCATGTA
The DNA here is from genome assembly GCA_902654985.2 of Oryctes borbonicus. Classification (NCBI taxonomy): domain Eukaryota; kingdom Metazoa; phylum Arthropoda; class Insecta; order Coleoptera; family Scarabaeidae; genus Oryctes; species Oryctes borbonicus. Next base: position 4,443,971 of record LR736876.1, read on the forward strand.
AAAGTCTCTAAAACGTCAAGTCTGATTGCCCCCCATGGTTTTTACTCTCAGCAGTTACACAGTATGTCCATTAATTAAAATGCTCTTTCATTAATCAGTTATAAACTTTTACTTATAAATACAATAAGGAATAATGCAAAATTTAAATTTAACGCAATCAAACGCATTTAAACAAGAGAAAAAAGGAATTAAAAAAATTCAAATACATAGTTGCACACAATACTCGATGCCTTGTTGGCCGCCACGTGGAACGCAACTGATATCACGTAGTAACATTGTATTACCTACAGAGTAGGAAAAATGATAACTAAACAAAATAAATTCTGGATTATCCATGTAAACTGTTGGCTAAAGTACGGGATATGTGAAAAAAATCGAACAAAATCCCGTTAAGTACGATCAAATAAACATAGCAATATACCATGCAGTTTTTCTTAACACTAAGCATACGACTACAAAGCTCTGCGTTTTCTTTCTTTTGCTAAACATAAGAGCAACCTAGATGTTATAATAGCTTAAAAATAAACAAATTTTGAATCTTTCAAGTTTGACACTAAATATAAATAATTCACAAGCATGCCATTTACTGTGAAATCCAAGGATTGCAAATTTTTCTATTTTTACAGACAATTCAGGTCAACCCTACGTTTTGTTTGAAACAAACACGTCAATAAAGGTATATTTCAGGGTTAAAAAATTCATTGTAGTATATATTATGTATGTACAGATGCGAGCAAATGTTATAGGCACTCCAATTAAACATGTGTTTCATAAAGAAGGTAGCAGTTTTTACTTTGTAATGTGCTGCATACTACTGCTTTATTTATTATAATGTCGCGTAAGAAGATTAACAAATATTTTTTAAGAATTTTTTCAAATGCGACACCACAATTAGCGAAGTAGAACGTAATTTCAATTTTATTTTAGTAATACTTACAATTTTATTACTTACGGTAATAATAGACAGATTTCCATAATTTGTAAATTTCAATAAAGAAAGAAATAAAAAATAAATTAATAGCTCTTTTTCAGATTTTAAACTATCAGCAGGCACTGTATACACGCTGATTAGACAATCAAAACTAATTGAATTGCCAATTATAATTTGTGAATTAACGTAGTCCCTATTACATCAGCATGTTTTATGGTGCGTTACCGATTTGGATTATTTTTGTCGTGCTTAAAGGTAATTACGTTTTACCTTTTCAAGTATAGCATCTAATAAAATAAAGTTTGTAAAGTAAATCGTGCAGGATATTCCTGTAATATTGGAGACACCACATTTACTTCTATTTAGACCTTCGAGATGTTCCCTTGATAACGATTTAATTTAGCGGTTTCAATTGAAACAAGCAAAATGCGTGTAACTAGTACATAGCTTGATTTTACAATGCCACTTAAATTACTTTCTGTTCCAGTCATTTTCCTTTATAATTACTGTAAACTGATTTTTTTCAGCGCTTGCAAAACTGCCAAATTAACACGGTGATGTTACACCATAATATAACCAGGTGAATAAACTTGTTGATGAACTTGGCAATGTTGGACGCATTTGTAATGCATCTCAATTTTTGGGGTTACATTGTTTAGGTTTTCTTGGCACAGTTCTAAATACTTAACTTACTTTTTTCGCGTTTAACGTTCTTATAGCATCGGTAAATTATAGTCAAAAATTGTGCTTTTCCATTAAAGATTAAATCCAAACTTTTTAAACCTTTTCTGAAATCATAATTCGAAAATGTTCTCTAGTTAAATCCATGTTTTCACTTATGTCAGCGCTAAATCTCAACTGGTTATCTTAAACAACAGTGTATTTTTCATTTTTCATGACCAATTAGATCTTTTATCCTTGATAATATTTTGTCCCTCATAGTAATTTCAGTTTAATGACTACAAAATAACGAATAACACGGGAGTAATCCCGTGCCTTGTAATTGACTAGAAGCTACAAGAGATGCTACTTGAGATGCTAGAATTTTAATGAGGAAGTCTATAAGAATAAGCACGTCAATTTCTGAGAACATATTGTTGAAGTTAGGCAATCGTACTAATTTGTATAATACAAAAAAAAAACCATCGATGTCTGTATACTTGCTTGAAATTGCAATTCTATTAAATTTGTCAGTCTTCATCATATATCATGACTTGAACGAACCAAGGACGCATTTCTAATGATTTCATATACACGTGTTTGATTTATTTATGACCGATTTTGTAGACGTATTTAACATAACTTGCGGAACGCTACCAAGTCAGGTCAACTTGAGTTGAGTCACCTCATTTCGGATTCGGTTTTTATTGTTTATACAACATATTTATTGAATGTCATCATTACTTTCTACCATTCGATATTTATCCTCAATAAATTCATTAATTTTTGTTTCTTGGGCAAGCATCAAATTTAATATTATAAAAAAAAGCAAATTTCAGGTGATTCACCATTGCTCTTTCAAAAACAGAACTTTTCGTGTAGAAAAATGGTGCAACCTTGCTAAACTCTTCTTGCGTTAATCGTAGGATTACCATCTGCACATCCGGGCAAGATCAGGACGCTACGATATTTAATTTTTTCTTCAAAATCACCATCGCAATGAAAAAATTTATACTTTTAAGGTCTTATTTTGTACTTACAAGAACTATCCATTTAACCTGATAGGTAACATACCACAGAAGTAAATGAAACTTTCTTAAAATTAAGTTTATGTTGCCAAATACGAGGGGTGGGGTGTCTAAAAGTCAAGGCTGCACGCCCTCCCTGATATATGAGGACTTGAAGAATTTTCATAAAAAGATAGTTCGGGGATGTACTCTTCAATCAAGTTAGGAAAACTCGAACCAATGTTGTTTGATTCTTATAACATCAAAGTTACCAATCACGCAATATGATTCTCTGCTGGAAGAACTTGGTTAAGTCGGAGCCAGTTGATGATGATCGACTAAAAGACAAATATTAATTTTATTTTAAAAACTAGAGTCTCATAGCAATATAATATATATATATAAAAAATTGGATAAATGTATTGCCTTTTTTGCTAGAATCCACCAACCAATTTATTAACCACTGCTTTTTTAACGATTTCGTTTTTGGACTTTATTACATCATTTCTGACATAAATTTCAATGGGATTACCATATTAATGTTCATTTGAATCAAGCGTCTATAGTCGTGGATACTTGATATAAAAGCAGTTAACACCATCAATTGGCACAAAATCGCTTTAACCGGTTTATACCATGGTGACAGGCGATGAGAATTAGATAAATGTGCTTGACCTTGATAAATAAGCAGTGGTCAGCTGTTGTGGATTTTCCGAAATGAATTAACTCCGACAAAAGTTGTTTGCGAAAATAGAATAGTGGCAAAATGTTTCACATTACTGGACAACATTGCAACAATTATATTAGGAATACCTAACATGGGTAAGAAAACAGATATATGTATGTCCAAAAGTAGAAATTTTTGGAGAGAGCAGTTAAGAATAACAACTTCCGCTACTTATTGCTTTCTTCGACTTATATTTCTTTTCCCACCTAAATGCCAATTTAGGTATTCAAATCTGGATGCCTAATAATTTTTATCGCGTGACCACAGACGATGTAGATTAAATCGACAATAAACGAACGACCAGAGATTAAATGGATGCTTTGCTGATAACTTTTGGTGATTAACGTTTTTATGGTTTTTGACTGCACGCATAGGTTTTTTTTATCTTTCATGTTTATTTTTGAAGATAAACTTCAACGAAGCCGTTCTGGCAGCAGTGCAAGATCATCAAACAATCTACGTTAATAGTAGAATGGAGGAAAGGATGAAGATGAAACCTCTAGTTTGCAGGAAACTGACAACTTTTCAGAGGAGATTGTACCCTGATTTACAGACCGGCAATTCAAGGAATATGTTAGGATCTTACCACACTCACCGACATGAAGACAAATAAACCTCTCTTCGAGATTAATCTCTTTCGTAAATCAAAAGCTTTCGAGCGAATCAAGTCGTATCCGACGTATCTACGAGCGATCGAAATTTTCCGATACGTTTAGATTTAATAAAAGATTTACGTTTAGGTTTAATAAAAGAATGCCTCGAGTTAATCTAAGCGGTCTGACTTCAATCACCGAACGCGGTAGAGTGATAGACACTACTTCCTATTCCTTCCTACTGCTCTAGTGATGCTGTAACCTAAGCTGTTAAAGATACATCAACAAAGCCTGCAACAATACGGTGATTGTTGATCCACATATATCTGTTTAACAAGTTCTTATTACTCTTTCTGGTTTCCACTGAATAGCTTCGCTCGTACATCTTTGGCACTTGCACGTGATTTATTGAATATTTTAGTCATTTTTAGCAAGTTTTCCAGATCATTTAAGTTAACAGTTCCGGCAATAATAATAATTGTTATTTATGAAACAAGGAGTTTTGTGATCGAGGATGTTGATGCAAAGTCTACATCCGAGATAAAGATAGATAGATATAGAGAATATTAATGAAATTTTACATGAATTGCAGAAACGCATCTAAAAACGTAATAATATACAGAATGTTTTAATTTAATTTAATTGCTGCGCCATGCTTGTTTCCCAATGTATTTTATTTGAACACTTTTTCTCTAAGTTACTTAGGAAAAAAATTATCCTCCACACACGCACTAAGTTGATAAGCTGCATAGGAGAAACTGTGGTTTCTCCAACAAAAATCAATCTGATTAACAATAAGTAAGCTGACAGAGATTTTAACAATAATAGTTTAGCGTCAGAAAATTTTTTGTCGTTTAAAGTGTAGTAAGAGCTAATAACTTTGCAATTTTGTTTTAAATTGTTTACAGTATACATAACATAATAGCTAGACATTTAACGTCAGATTGATTTACAGAAACGTGATGAGGAGTAGGACCTTGGCACCATTACAGCAAGAACCGAATATCGTAAAAATATTAGTTAACTCTACGGAATAGCGTTTAAACAACGTTATAGTGGTATTGACATTTGCACCTCTTAGCATCATACGATTGTGAGACCGATTTATAGCGGATATAATACCAATAACTACGCAATTAATTTAATATTAATTAAACATTCGTAAGATTTATTACTATATTCAATTGTGTTATAGCAATACTCCATGAAATTATTAAGGTCATGCAGATTTGTAAAAGTCCATACCTGAGGTAATACACTGTTATACCTTTGATTGTAGTTGTTTGTAATTTTCCCGAGGGTTTTTAACCATTTCAGTAGTATAACCAATACTTTCATGTCTGCTTACGTGGAATAGTATGAAAGTTACGTAATTTACATCGATCTAACCAGAACGTAGCTAAACTTTAAATCTACGTGCATTAATTAGACTAACAATTGCAAACTGAAAATTTGAGCTCTTAACTCCATTTCATTTTCATTCAACGTTATAATAACTATAAATAAGCATTGTTTTTCCACTTTACGTGATAAGTAGTAGTACACATAGGTACAAGTTTTGTCACTCGAAGCAGCGATATGTCAACTTGCTTCAATAAAAGCTTAATTTGGAAAATACAAACTATTAGTGATGTGTAGTGTTGATCATTTGACTCGTAGTAGAATCAACTTATGTTAATCATGAATAAACAAACTGACTGTTCAAAGTCAATCATTGAATTCTGTGGAAAATTCCTAACAGGTCATTGTTCTTTATTGCCGTGGGAGCTTCAATTTTAAATAATAGTAAAATGTACGGGCGACATAATCTCCTTGTAGCTCTATGAACTTACTCCAGCGATGTCCCAACTCTTTTAAGCCATCTAAATAATATGATTTGTCGAACTCTGCAAAATAGGCTTCGGCAATGACCTCTTCATTTGACATGAATCGCGTTTTGCCAACCCATTTTTCCAAGTTTGAAAAAGAAAGAGGTCGCATGGGGTCAAATCTGATGGATGGGGCATTAAATCGTACTGGTAACTGGTTTTGCTGTTGCAATTGCCGATGAGTGGGCAGGGGCGTTTTCAAGATGATAGAGATTTATATTCTTCTCAAGATAGAGCCTTTTTCTTTTTAGTTCAGCGTCGAATCGATCCAATTAATTAGCGTAGGACTGTCTTCCGTTCTCCAAATAATTAATTAAGATTGGCTGACCTTTCGTTTCTGGCGTGTAATGATGCATTCATGTCTCGTTTACAGTCACATAATGCCGCAGAAACTCTCTCGTCAGCAGAAGCAGCACCCATCTCGCCGATAGTTTTTTCATACGCAATTTTTTGCGAAGGATGCTTTACACACGTTGAATTGTGATGTTTACCATATTAGTAATTTCTCTAATTTTCACCCGGCGGTCACACGGTATGAATCATGAACTTTAATGGATCATATCATCCGTAGTCACCGAAATGGGGCGATCAGGCTTTTCATCATTAAAAACGTATATTAACCCACGCTTAAATTCATCGAACTAGTATCTAATGGTAGCCATCGAAGGTGTACGGCCTTTATCAACTGCATCCAATTTCTATTCGATTTATGCGCACGTTTCCCTATCCAAAGAAAGAAATTGGATGATTGATCGGCATTGCTCTTGTTCACTTTCAACAACTCTCAGAACGACGCTACTAGATAAATCTCTGAAATGTTGACAGACGTCAACTGGAGAATAATAACTACAACCGACACAGTGTATACAGTAAAATTGGGATTACTTGTACATTTTGATTTGCTTCTCATTCCACTTCCTATAATTTACAGAATGTACAAATAGAATATCCTGTTCCTCGTCTTCAGCATTTAAAAACTTCGCCTAGTATATCCATTTATAAATAAGGAAACTCGTAATATCGTTAAACACAGAGAATTAGACAATTTACTGGTTTCATTACAGTAAAGATTTAAAGAGTAGGTACAATTATGTAAATTAATTCAAATAGTTGCAGTATAAAGATAAGCGTGTAAAAAGTGTGCTAACAACTTTAAAATAGCCAACATTTAAAGATGTTCTTTTTTCAATTTTTTTTTTTTGTGACGCTGAACACTCGAAACGATTGGAGTGAAGAAGCTGTTTGTAAAACCTTAGTTGAGACTTCACTTTTACAATTCTAAAGTCACCTCCTACGGCATCATCGGGCCTTGTTTAAGGCACTCGTTATTTTCTTAATCTTTATCCTATTCACTAGAAGAATCCTGGATAGAGATGTCTTCTAATTCTTCATCCTAGTAGTCTTCTTTCAAAGCTTCCTTCTTTTCCTTTTCGCAATTTTTTTCAGGTGTGTTTGTAGCGATTCTACTCCTTCCAAATTGAAAATCAAGCGCAGTAGGCACTTGTTTTTCAATTTTTGTTGTTGTAAGTAACAACTGTGTAACTAAGTTTGTTTTGTTCATTAATGTATACGTATCGTGTAAATAAATGCAGAGCCTGTAATTTACACTTTACATTATACCAAGCATAGATCACCCACACTACAGCTATGCTAAAAGGTGAAAGGTTTTGTAAAAACTTACGGCACTGCTCAAAGTCGTAAAAAATAAATTTTGTTATGCTGAGTTTATAACGGAAACGAAATAAAATTTGCAGCGTGGCTATTTTTAAGATTCCAACAACTTTTCTTTTTCATGATTGCACGTAACGTTGAAGCAAACACATGAAAATGTAACAAGTTTTCGAAGGATATTTTAATAGTTAACATAAACAATGTACTTAAATTATATGTGTAACATACTAAATGGCAGTATACCAAACTCGGGCGTATGGTTGACATAGCAGATTCACGAATTATCTGAATTCGTGACATGTTTCGATAATACATGTCACGACACTTTTTTGTAGTGTAAAATACCAAGACGAACCTGTCTGACTAGTCGTTTCTTAGCCTTTTTTTGTCAGGCCTCACTTTATATAACTATTGAGTATATAATGTGGTGACCGGCCCAACGGGATTATAAGCTATTATTTGTTGTAAACCTAGGATTCTCATATATGTAAATTGTGAGTGTAAAATGTTCCATGGCTTTATTACTATTACCTCCTCAGCATAAAGGATGAACCTCACTTGCTTACTTCCCAAAAAAATTTTAACGCAAGCTAGTTCACCGAGGTTTCGACATATTTCGCTTATATCAGCGAAGCCTCTTTGAGATCTCATTGACGTAGTATAGGCGTTATTTCCTGAGATCTGTATTGAACCCTCTTTTACCAATTTACAAACTTCTAACTTAAATAAAGCCATTATTAATTATATAAAAAGAGCGTAAGTACTTTTATTATTCGAAAGTGGGCCTTTCTCCTATACATATGCCCGTAATAATTAAATATTTAAAAAAATTATACATGAAAAGAACGGTTGCAAAAAAGGAAAACGTTATACTGGTGTGGGTCTTTTATTGCAATTTATATTTTGCAATGAAATTCTAGCAAAATAAAGCATTAAAAGACTGGGATAATCCATTCTACGAAATAATCTTTTTGTCATATTTTTTTTATATGGTATAAAGGAATAAAGGAATATAAACCCCAGGAATTACGTATTGCTGTGGATAACATTTGGTAATTTTATAATTTCAATGTCTACTTTTCTAATTTTTAGTATGACACATATATTTTACATAAGTTCTGTAGACGAAATTTGGCGGCATGTCATGTGGGCGCATTTACAACAAAACTATTCCTTGACCATCAAAATAATAAATCTCAATTTTAAAGCATTTTTATTCCTGGCAGCAGGTCCAATTGTACATGAAACGACAGAGCGCACTTTTGTCTATTGGCGGAGCTGAAAGGAAGCGGGTAATCCTTTCAGCTGCGCCAATAGACAAAAGTGCGCTCTGTCGTTTCATGTACAATTGGACCTGCTGCCAGGAATAAAAGTGCTTTAAAATCGAGATTTATCATTTTGATGGTCAAGGAACAGTTTTGTTGCACTTGTTTTTTCGGTAATGGCGGGCCTTCTCAACTCATATGCCGCAATTTTTGCAATGTCAGAATTAAATCTGGAGCATATCCCTGTTTGGGATATGATTATTTAAGTGCTGAATGTTGGGAACAGTCACAAAAATTATTAACGTGCTTTGAGAGACAAAAAAACCATTAAAGAAACGCGGCTAGGGTTTGCGACGTTGCACGGTATGCATAATAAAAGTAATGTGCCGTAAAAACGGTGAATTTTTCCAGCAAAATCAAACCATAAGTACAATCGACTTTATAAAAGTCTTCCAGAAGGACAAAGCATTGTAAATGTATCATTAACGGATTAACGGTTTTGCCGTATTTGTTAACTAAAAAATGAGTTAAAAGGTATTAGCAACTATAAAGCGATAGAATGATTTAAGCAGTTGTATATAACAGTTAGTTAGCAATGATTGCTCATTATGAATGTAGTTCGTTTAATTTAAAAGGAATGGAATGATCTTGATTCTTGCACAAAGGTTACCAAAATTATTAAAATACGTTCGGTCGGCGATTCGTTCGCATTGCGCATGTGTACATTCAATCCATGCAAGAGTGTATTGTGAGCTGCAATCGTGGTCGCGTTGTAAACACGCAAATGACCTGAAATAACATGTGCAAGCCGTCGTATAATCTAAAAGACAACACCTCGGTAGTCTAACGGCAATTTTCCGCATTATATTTTTTCTGATTTGGATACTTAAACAACTTCAATTGTACCTTGGTTTCACCACAAAATGTTCTATCCATTTTTAACGCACAGTGCTAATTTACGTGTAGAGCCGACTTCTCCTTGAGTTATTTTTATGTTTTACTGAAAACAACGTTTCGTTTCGACGAACCGCCTAAAAATTACAAAACAACACAAAATACAAGCGATTTTATCACAAAACTATCGGACAATGATATGAAAACAATAAAACGTTCGTAATTTCGAAGCAAAGCGTTCAAAGATAGTGCGAAAATATTACTTTTAATGAATCTTGAATGAAACAGAACAATGCAAAAAGTGCCGTCTAGATCTAAACAAAAACAACTTCCAGTAGGTGTTGCTAGATTAAAGGTAGGATCATATACTAGATAAGGTATAAGAGTGTAAAGTTCTATTCGTACACATTATATAATAAAAAAATTATTTTTATTCCCATTACTAAGATTTCAAGTAGAAGTAATAATATAGAACCACTTTTACACAGCCTCAGTAGCGCAGTAGGCAGCGCGTAAGTCTCATAATCTTAAGGTCGTGAGTTCGATCCTCACCTGGGGCATCTTCTTTTATTTCGTATAATGTAAACAATTGCCTGTTCATATATGTAAAACAATTAAAACAAAATTGTTCTCAGTATCCTGTTTCCTCTTTCACTTTTTAAGTTTGATGTTAGCGAATAACTTACTAATGCGTGCAAAATATTTCACTTAAAAAAAATATATTTGGATATTCTATGATAAATATGTAATAAAGTATAGAACGATCTTTTAAATCTTGTTCTATTAAATGTAATTTTAAATGTTATAGTAAAAGTTCAATGTTATCTTATAAATAATAAATCTTATAACAGTTTTTAACCTTCGTATTTGAACTTTCTGACTAGCTTATGGACTCACAGAAACATTACCTCTAGCAATTAATTCCACTCTAAACCTTAACAATGATTTTTTACAAACCAAATTTTTATAAAAACACTTAACACTTGTTTGAAAGAGAATCTACTCATACTTTGAAAGAGTCGTTTGATTTATTGAGAAATTCCTACACGTGAGGATCCAAAGCAAATTTTTAAATTCCAATAAATAATTACATTTAAAAACTCGAAAATGTGTTGGCATGCTTTTTGTAAAAATCAGGAGGTAATGTGTTCCAGATTTATTTTTATTTTTTCATTTCGCAACATACATCCTCAATTCTAGTCCGGGCTGCTTTAGGGTAAAAGCGGAACCTTTGAATTCTATTGGACAAACCATCGGTTAATGGACGCGGTATGACACGAGGCGCCATCCTGTTGGGAGATAAAATAAAGATCTCTCCCGTTCAATTTTTCAATGCTGGACAAAAAGCTATCTTGCAAAATTTCTTTGATACTTTGCAGCATTCATCTTACCTTTAATCAATTCCAATTGGTACAAATCACTGGCAGACATACATCAACAAAATTATTTACCCTTTTGAAAGGGTGACACAGTCTTTCACCCGTTTGCAATTATCCCCTGTACAGAGTTAGACTCGTCACTTAAAATAAGTTTCTGCCAATTGCCAAAAGCCCAATTTTCTTCTGCGAACAGCAGTTTCCTTTGCGCCGAATGAGTTATTGATGTAATTTACATATGTAATTCAGTTTTATGTACTTATCTATTTCCAACAACATTCTCGGGACATGTTAAAACCACTGCGTTGAGTCCCAACGGTCGCGAAATTTCTGCAATTTCTTTGAAAATGTTGACCAAGTTTTGCCTTCGTTCGATTATATCAGATGTAGGTCCACCAGTACTTTTTCCTCTACTTCCGATAGTTTCAATATAACAATATTCCTTGATTTGCTTTAATGATTTTTCTCGACAATACTGAGACATAATACTTTCGCGCAATTTTGCTGTACGGGCACATCTAACCATTAAAAAAAATCTATTCTATTATTCGGTGAGACCTTAACCATTACCAGCTAAGGGAACAGCTGAATATTCAATTTTGTTTTTCTCTACTACTTAAAATTTTTTCGCCGTTCCAACATATAATCTACCAGTCGTGTATTTTTGAAATTTCAATTAAAAATGTAAGTGTTTAGCAGTCCCGACATGTTTTAAAATAGTTAAATTAGTAAAGAAATGTCTTTTCTTGAAATAACTGGAAAATGCCAATATGTACAATAATACGCATTAGCAATTATTATAATATTAATAATTAATTGAATAGAGGAAACCGCAGACATATCAAAAAACTTGTCGATTTTTTCACGATTTTTTTACGATTTTTTCACGATTTTTTAATTTAGTCTAATGTTGTTCTGATATACTCTAATAGTTTGCGTAATGCCCAATTAAAACCTGAGTATATTACAAAATTCCAAAAGCGCTTTAAAAAATCTAGGTAGCGTGCGTTAATTTTTTTAAAAAATCGGGAAACCTAAACAATTCAAAAACAATCAAATGTTCTTTTTCCTTGGAAATCGGTCACCTAGTACTAAAGCAGAAATAACATTTAATTTATAAGCAACAAAGAAAAACATTATTTTTTCAATTGTCTTTTAAAATTTACTTATTACGTTTTTCAGTTGCCTGTGTTTAAGAGAGTAAAAGCTAATTCGAATCTGAAAATATATCCTTCGGTCTTCACTCACGATAATAGATGGCGTACTTGAGCAGAGCAATTAACTTTCAGCAGTACTGAGACGTGTGCGTAAGTAAGGTGTTTACTCAATAGATGCCTGACGGGTAATTACAAGATTCAAATGTAATACATGTTTGGCCTCGAGCCTCGAAATATTTTATACCTAAAATATGTGTAGTTTACATTGTATGAATTATATATCATGAGACCATGTCTCTATTTTTTTTACTTGTACAAAAAGATGCTTTGAATAAAGATTTAATAGTTAAAAACTGCTGACTAGTTAGATATTAAGCTTTATTTCATTTCAATCCGGAAGGAATATACCCATGTATAAATTTTAACCGCGAAGAAATACATTTAATTAACAGAACAGTATAAAGGTGAAAAGAATCATTCATGTTTTATATGCATACGAATATAAAATTTTTAAGACAAATATTTAAGACAAAATGAATAGGAAAAGATGAGCATTATATAGAAAACAAAAGATTCCGTGCAGAAAACAAAAAATACAAAGTAAATACAAAGAATTTTCACAACTGGTAGTGCGTTCGGAAAATATGCCAACTAGTGCTTTGAAATATCAAAAAAAAAGGGACTGAAAAATAGAAACGTGCACAGGAAGGCAATAAGTGAAGATAGTAAGATTGAGATCCTTCTATATACAATGCAAAAATTTTAAATCAAATTGACACTTAGTTCGCGTATAGTTAAGCAGCGATTACAAAATAACTTTAATGGCAGATCTTAGAGGAGGGTGCATTAATCAAATGACAATATTATTCGGTGAATTCAGTTTGTGAGAAATCACATTAAATAGAGTGCAGAAAAACGGCGAAATATATTTCGGAGTGAGGAATCCAAGTTCATTTTATTTAGTTCAGATGGCATAACATGCATTTAAAAAGAATTATAATCCAGATGCAGAAAATCAATTTCAACGAGACAACAGTCCTAAGCATACTTCTCTAACAAGGATCCATCGCATACTCGAAACTGCGGTCCCGGATGAATTAACTTATTAAACTTGTGTGGTGCTTTGTGTTGTTTGCTATACTTCTCATGATCAGTTACACTGACATAGATTGAAGTTTAATCTAGAGTTGTAGGTAGATGTAGTAATAATTGCAATCAATTAAGTAGAAAGATTGTCACAGTCTACCCGATATTTTGACTTAATTCGAGATTGAACTGTAACTTATGTTAACTGACCATTAGCGTGTTCAAGAATAGTTTGGGGAAATCACGAACGGGTTTTAGGTAGTTCAATGGAAAGCGTTCTAACTACAAGTGTACTAAAAAGTTAAAACCATAACAGAGTTGACAACAGCTGGTAAGGAGCTTAATACTAAAAATACGCGAAGATTTATTTTTCTTTAGTCAAAAATTTTATGCACATCTATCATTCATATCAAAATCACATTGTTTTGTTTATTATACCGTTCTAGATTGTAATCGTTTGTTTTGCTGCAACAAATTGTTTTCTTTTAAAGGAAGAACCCCAAAATAACTTATTTTGGTCGACCATTGTATATGTATGCTTGTTAAAATGACGTTCAATTTTGAATTTTATATAATTTCGTGTCCACAGCTTCTATATCATTTTCAAATGTTTAGTGTTAGAATTCATGCTAAGTGCGTTAATGAATCGCAGTGTTGTATCGTCATGTTCCAGAATTCGTCGTTTATTTAAAATTTCTGATTTCAATATGAAATATATTACATCAGCCTTTTTTCTTATTTACTATATTATATATTATGTATATAAACAGAGGTTCTACAGTTTCTGCTGCATTTCCCTTTGTTCTCCTTTGTTAATTGTTCTTATTCTATTAAGTCGCACAAGAATATTGGGAAAAAGGAAACTTTTTAAGCAGTACCGGTGAATCTTCTTGTGTACATCGCTTTCTAATTTTCTAATTCTCGAAATATGTATTTATTACATTTTTGGATGGTTCTCTGGACAATTCACGTCAATTGTCTTAATAATATCCCCTATCCCTATCTACCTCTAGGACTAGAGCCCGTGTGTAAAATCACAAGGAACACTGCTGGAAGGGAGATCTGGTGTTGTCTGGTGTTACAAACTAAAGATCTAATAGGAAATTGAGATATTAAGTTTTCTGTTAATCTAATTAGACACAGCAAAGAAGATCAAGACCATTACCGAGTGGATGATTGTGCACTCCCTCTTGAAGAAGAATCTGCATAACATGGATCGAGTAAGCGAACCTAGGTGTAGTAGATGCGAATTACAAGAGGAAAGGAGTTTCATAGAGAGCACTAAACTGCTCGAGTGGAAATGAGAGTTTTATTGGGGATGGTTCCAAGAGCATTAAGCTCAAGTGTCTGGACTACTGGTGCCCAACCTAAAAATATGAATGAATGAACCTATCTACCATAGTTTTTAAAGTAATTGACAAATTTGAGATTTTTGCGAAATCCCGCTATTTCTTTAACGGTCGATATCTCAATCGCTTTACGTTACAGCGCTGATTCACGTTTTATCTCATTCAATCAAGTACGAAAAGTGATGTGTGTGAATACGGATAACGTCAAAAAAACTTCATTGTTATTAAAGGCTGTAAAACGATGATGTATCATACTGGTAAAATAAATATTTTGTCTGCCTCAACAACACATCAACTGGCAAGTTTATGACGGATTCTTGAGATTTGGCAATGTTGTCGTAACGAGTTCTAGGATAATATTTTTTGTAAACATGACTATAAAACTATAATTGCAATGTGTTTATGAATTATGGCATCTCGAACGTTTTAGGTTAAAGAAATAGCAGTAAAAATTCGCCCGCGTTACTTGAACAAAGTATCTGTTCAAAACATATGGAAACATTGGGAATGCGAGTAATTACAAAAGGAAAACAAACCAAAAAAATTAATGAACTAAGAAGCACCAACAGCTTTAGGAATGCAAACACATCCGATAATTGCAACAAGCTTGACGCAGTGAACTAGTTTCTCTTAATTCTCGCGGCGTATTTCCTACTATTTTTGAAAGAGGAACTTGTATTTACTTAGAATGTAGATAACTTTTTGTTATTGGTTTATAGATGGAGAACAGCTACAAAAGGCAGAGCAATCATAAGAATAATCTTTTAAATCTAAAAAGGTTTTTTGCATAAACTAAAGCACGGCACATTGTAGGTACAGCGAAATGTTCGTAAAGCAAGTTCTAGAACAATTCTCTATGAAATTCTTGAAAAATATAAAGGCGGTTTCATTCAGAAAAAAATAAATACCACGAATCAAACATGGCAACGATTTCGTTTGATTTCGATGGTCATCTTGTAGATGTAAGTTGATATAACAACATTTTCGACGTACATATCGCTGATAATTTCAAAAAATTATCATAAATCAAGAAAGAGCAACATTTCAAACAACCTCAATTAATTATCTTAATCTCCATGTATCTTACGATGGATATAGAGAATATCGAAGAAAGTAAGGGAGAACGGAAGAAACGAATAATTCTCCGCCCACGCACTGGGCGGACACGCTGTATATGTACTTTTTACAAGGTTGCGGTGAATTTCCTGAATGTACCTTTCTATCTGCATATTTACCACAAAGAAATGAAACGTGACTCTGTGCACATATAAACTAATACTGCGCGATAGTAAAAATAAATGTATGGGACGAGAATAGCTACAATTACAATAATATTTGGATTATTCTGTTTTTGTTCCGCGTTTCGCTGGCTGCGAAACGTTATCGAAATCGGATTTCTTAAGCACTTCGATTAGTCCTAATTGCTATCGTATGCAAATTATGCGCGTCTATAAACATACGTGCTACTACGTGATGCAGATACATATTTATTCTTTGCCTTCGGTAACAAAGAATTTTTTAAGTCAACGTGTCTTCCGAACGCTTGGATTGAAATGAAGGAATTATACCCTTGAGATTTAAGGAAAAACCAAAAGTAAAGCAGACTTAGTTTACGTGCTCTACATAAATCCGGCTGTATCATTAACGCATCTGCTTACAAATGTGATTTTAAGAAATGGAAAGAAATTTGCGGTTTTAGTGTACGATGACGTACATTTAAGAGAAAAAGCATAGGGTCATCACTTGTATTACATACTATTTTAATGCAAAATAAACTTATTATATTACTTTAGTTATATCTTTTTAATGCTTAGTTTAAAAAATAATCAATAAAAAAGTAGATAGAAAACTATTTTCAATGACCAACAATCATCAAAATGAACGCTTAGAAAACACAATTCTAATTTCTATATATAAAATGTTATTCGATTTATCATAAAAATTTTCATTTCTCTGCTTATTTTTTTTGCTTATCTTGTTAATGATACAAAATCGTATTTAACTTCCAGAGAAAGAACAACACTTTGTGACTATAAAATTGTCAGGCATAGAAGCATCCTGGGGGCGCATCAAATATAAATCGGAATTTGCTTTTTTTTAGGTGTCAAGGTTTATTTTAAATAGATATTACGTCCATTTCAAATGGAAAAGTACCAAACCTAAAAGTTGGCGGCGGCGCTGGTTTGTATTAACATTACATTAAAACTAGTGAAACAACAAAGGTTACATTCAAGAAATATATCCCACGCTAGTGATTTTCAGCGGTTGAGTAGACCAATTAAATTCTGCTAGTAATCATCGCCGAAATGCTCACCCGCGCTACACAAATCGGGTCAAATTAGTCTTAGTCTCTCACCTATTCGTCGAAGCAATAATTTAAAAAACACAATAAAAGAAGTAAACATTACAGCACCGAAAGATATTCACCATTCACCATTAAAGAAACCGATTGAAATAACAGCAATGATGTAATATGATAAGGTCGATCCACCAATGCTATTGAAGTTTTCAAAACAGGAATTATTAGGTAAATGTTTCTTGTAAAAATAGCTTTTATTTGGCCTGGTACGAAAATTAGCAAACTTTTTGGGGCAGCCTCTATAAAATACCTATGAACAGTTTTCAAATTGTTTAAACATGGCTGAGAATCACTGGACGATGATATCCGCCCAGATCAACCTGTTGGCTTCACTTCTAATCTTGAAAAAAACATGTGTTTGGTATTGGAAGATGCAAGATTAAAAAAGCGAGAATTAATTCAAGATGCAAAATGGATTCCAGGAATGCTCTCGCCGTTCCAAATACCTGTCTGGATGGAGGCGTGTAAACATTTGTTGGCTTTTTGTGGAGACGAACCAGATTTAATTATCAGTCGATTTGTTACCGGAAATAAAACCTGTGTCCATCATTTTGACCCTGAGTCAAGATAAGAATCGATGCAGCGGCATATTAAGAAGTTTAAAGTCGCCCCTTCTGCAGGAAAAATAATGGCAACTATTTTTTTTTATAATGCAAGCTTAATACATTGCTTCAGAGATTCTATTAAAGTGAAGAGGCGTGTCCTGTTACTCCACGACAATGCACAAGACAAGACTTTCAAAAGCTGCCGTTGCTGAATGTGGCTTCATAGAAACTAACCATCTACTTCATAGTCCAGATCTAGCTCCCTGTGACTATTTTTTGTTTCCAAACCTCGAAGAGCCACTAAGGTGAACAAAATTTATGGACCATGGCGAACCTATAGCGGCTGTTGGAAAATATTTTGCAGACAAATCAGAGGATTTTTTTTTATAATGTGATTATTTGTATCGAAAAGCAAGGGGCCTATATTTAAATATAAATTGTTATTGTTGTTCTAATTGCTTTTTCAAGCCTAGTTTGGGAATATAAAAACAACTCCTCGATTCGTCATTTGTCAATCTCAGAAAATTAATAAATAAATGCTAATAACTTAAATATTATAATTATACAGAATAGTATGAACCAATTGTCTCTCAATCAACAACAACCGCTTCGACGATTTCATTTTGTAATTCAAATAAAAAGGAATTTTGAACTAATATACTGCGAAATTAAACATTTATTTAACACTATTTGCCAAATAGTTAGAAGTCTTCAGACACAAACGTTACTCAGATAAGAATATCACAATTGTTCTCACAAAAATAGAAAATACAACTTATATCCTTCAGAAAAGGATCTACGTCCTCATAAGTATTTGCAGTATTTTGTCTACACAATAAATGTTTCCATTATTTTATTACTCTAATTCTAGGTTCCATGTTACATAGTAAATCCATAGTACGTACATGTAAAGACGACATTGGTTGGATTGTCGGTAAGCTCCAACTAAAAGCGACAATTATGACTTTGTAGTACATGACTAAAACGAGATTATTTAATTCTGCAATTAATAGTCGGATTAGTAAATTTTACGAGTGCCTGTCGCAAACTCCTTTTTGCATCTTTCATATTTCCAGGGTTTCGATACATGGTGGTCACGTTAGATTACCATGAATCAGACTTAAACCGACATTAATTACTAGCGAAGAAACAGAGCAAATTCTCTTGTAGGTACGGATGTTATTCGAAAACACGCCCATATAACTGAGCGTGACTCATAGGTGCAAATTCAAAGAGCACATTGCAATATAGTTACGTGACAAAAATACATTTGCAGATAGTATAAAAGGAGATTCCTAAAAAGATTACCGCAAATAGATTTGATTTGATGGTGGCATTGAGAGAAATTAATGTTTCCTGGGTGATTGTTCTGTTTCAATTGTATGTGTATGTACTTTTGATAAAATGAACTAAAAATATGTATATTTAGGTCATATGCGAAGAAATTTCGGTTTTTTCGGAGTTTGTGTGGCTAAGCAACATATATGCTATTATCATGAGCGGGTAGATTGTTTCATTCCCACTGTTGTACTCGGTGTTGAGGTTTTGAATAGTAATGTTTCAATGACATCATGTACTTTCCTTTAACAAAATGCGCTGTACCTTAAATTAATCAAGTTGAAATGTTTGTTAATTTTCAAATTTTGTATTAAGCGGTGGTCAAGTTGATTTGGCAAGTCTTTTTTTCCTTTTGTTTATGGCGTTGGTTAGTGAAGGCTAAATTAAAAAAATCTCGACCCAAGTGCAAATGTAGCGTGACGGTAATTTACAGAAGGTCAAGAATGCTAGTACTTCACCAATTAATGGATATCACCGACAGGGATTGTTTTCAGACTGATATCAGGAACTAGAGTGAGTAGATACATAGATACCTTTGGCAGAAAATAGGTAATGAGAATAATAACGTTACAAATGAACGACTTATTTTGGCATTTTTAATAAAAAAAAGCTAGGGATCAAAGTTTCCCGACATTCTAAAATTTATAGCTCGCTTACCGTAAGAGATAGAAAATGGGGGTAACTTTTAATGGTTCCAGCGTATCGAAATCTATAAATGAAGTTGTTGGTTGGAGAGATATATGAAAATTAAGAAAATTATGAAAACTTCTAGGAGGTACCCCTTCGGAAATTCGGACAATTTGACCACTTCAAAAATATTTCAAAATATCTATTTTGATGATGGTTCCTTATGCCTTAACCTGCTGATTACAAGGATTACGACCATTTCGCGGGATCTTCAATGGTTTTTGAGAAATTGTCATTATTTTGTAACAAATTTATTTTGGTAAATTTGGTAGATAAATATCGTTCGGGAAACATCATAAATCTACTGCAAAATCACCACATGCTACATACGTTAGTATACTCACTCATAGTAATTATAGGTATTTCTTTAGCGTTTGTCTCGCTTCTTTCGTCTTTCCGTCAAACAGCGATGTCGGTCACACCCTTGCGGGATCGCCGACCTGAAACTCGAACACCCGCGTATGACTCACTCGAGAAATAGTAGATGAATAACGCAACAAGAAGTAAGGAACACCACCTGCGTTCGTAACCTGTGTGTGAACCACAAAACGGAGAAGTAAACATTATCTATTCAATTGTTAGAGAAATTCATGGATTATGAGCAATTCCCTCGGAGTGGTTGTTGCGATAGAACCGACCTATTTACAAGATGTGCGTTGAATCAAGGCTGCAGAGCCAAGGTTTTTCAATA
>LR736876.1:4469174-4508068 GCA_902654985.2 Oryctes borbonicus
ATGTTCTTGTGAAGTTGGGCATATTTTTCGGATCCTCCTGTCCAGTTCAACTCTATAGGGTTCAAATCTGGGCTTTGTGGGGCCCATGTCATTACTTTTAGGGTGTGCTGTTCTTCTTGCTCCTTTAGATAGTTCTTACACACTAACGCAGTGTGTTTTGGGTCGTTATCATGCATGAATGTAAAGTTACGGCCTATTATACGCAATCCTGATGAAGCTGCATGATTCTGGAGTATTGCAAAATAATATTCCTTCCTCATTACACCCTGCACTCTGCATAAATCTCCCGTTTCAGCAAAGGATAAACATCCCCACACTAACGCAGAACTACGCCCTTGCTTCATTGTAGTCACAATGGAGTCCGGGATAATTTTTTCGGTTTCAGATCTTCGCACATAAACTCGTCGATTTTGCCCAAAAACCTCAAACTTTGACTCGTCACTTCAAAGCACGTATTTTCAATCATCTAACGACCAATCTAGATGAGAACGGGCCCACTGTAGCCGTTTTGTTCTGTTGCCACGACGTAATAAGGATTTTCGAATGGCAATGCGTCCATGACGGTCCGCTTGTTGAAGTGGACGTTTTACCGTACTCGCCGAAACTTGTTCTTCACGGCCGCGATTGACTTCGGCTGCTATTTGTGGCGCTGTTAATTTTCTATTGCGTTTGCTTAATAATACAATTCTCAAATCTTCAGCTTTTGTTGTTGTCCTAGATGCTCCGGGACGAACACGATTTTCTATAGTTCTAGTTGTCCGATATCGCTTTATGATATCATTTACTGTTGAATTTCTCATATATATATTTTTTCAACAATTTGTCGCCCTGAATATCTTTCTTCAAACAGCCTAATAATGCGTGAACGTTTTTCTACACTGGTAGGCTTGCCATGTGCCATTTTGAAGTAAATTTTCTTAAAACTTTCTCGCAAAAACGACAGATGCACACCAACACACGTTTAACAATAAAATGAAGCAAATTTATATCTTTACGCCTGTGATAAATAAACAAGAATGATACTGCGGTATATTTCCTAAATGTATTGTTCGTTAATAATCCCCAAACGACCCGTTTCAGAAGATCGGTACTTCCGAGAGATTCTTGGAATGATAATAAAAGGGACTTTATTGTGGTTGTCGCAATATTTCTACTTTACATAATAATTTATGGCTTTAATCCCTTAGAAAAGAGTGTATGCTTAATATTTTTCTAATTTTATGTATTAATAATTGTATACAGTGTGATATAATAGATTTTTATTGTATGACCGAACTTCATTGAACGGTAGTGTACATAGGCGGCAAATGTAAATATTGAAATATAGAGATGGCTGATAACTTTAAGAAGGAATTTACCAGTAATTGTCATTCTTTAGCATTCAAAGTACTTCGTATCATCTTTATTAGATGTCGTAATGCAAATCTACCTTATTCTCCCGACCCCTGTTCCAATAATTTCATAGTCTCAAGGATGTATAAATAGACTGCATTTCTCCAAGTCTGCAGCACAGCAACAACAATGCACAGTATACGATTAGTGAAAATAAATACGTAAAAAGTTATTATATTGCTTGTTATAATTGTAAATTTAAAATCTGAAGCGATTCATTCGAAGTAGAGGCCTTCCTTCAAGTACTTTGGCTACGTTTTGGCTCTGATCCGTAGCACTTGACAGAAAAGTAGTGCAGTCCTGTGTATGTGTATTTTTTTTTAGCATTCACATACCGTATGTAGGAAATAATGAAGAAAAAGTAGAAGTATTTGATTATTAGATTATACTAGCCCAGGTTAACTTATCTCTATAATTTCTTTTTCACAAAATATTGGAGATAACATAAATTGCTTGGGGTACTGCTTGACGAAAGACACGCGTCTGGCGTCAAGTGCCATGAGCTACGTTCGCATTATCTGTAATAGTAACAATATATTGATAAGAACTTTGCTGGTTATTATTAATTTATTTTTTTTCAAGATTTTACTTGAATTCTGTTGCAAGCAATTTCTCTACAATAATCGACTATGTACCAATATTTCATATTTTTAATTTGTTTTGTGGCCAAACAATCACTCCTCATTGCCATCTAGAGCAGGAGAGTGCAAAGGTGAATTTAGAACATTTTTGAAGTAATTTTGGTGTAGTATTTATTATATAATTAAGATAAATTGTTAATATGTACCTACGTATATATAGACAAGCAAAGTATTAAACGTCTTTAATAGCGTCGATTTAGTTGTGAAGCAAGTGGAGTCGAGACAAAAAAAACGTCTCGTAGTGATCGTAGGCAGCGGAAACGTTGTACCTCTGCTTCAATAAATTGTTATAAGCGCTCTCATTCGAAAAACTACAAACCGTGTGGGCTGTTGGTGTGATGAATTTACATACATATAAGTATATGTACCTGTGTATATGTACACTTCTCTGACACAAATGTACAGATTGGTTTAAACGCTAGCAAAGTGTACAAATATTAATTACCGAATCCGGAAGATCGTGAGATCACAGAATTGATTTTAATATTGCATTATTGAATATTATTTATTTGTTATTTATATAATTATTAGAAGATTTTAGAATGTATTTGAAAGTTCAGCATATACGTGACTGTAAATGTTAATAACGGCTGACCACCTCTACTTCATTATAGCCAGGTAATTACGTAAAATTAATAACAAATGTAGCTGCGCAATTTCGTATAAAGTGGAGCGTACTATATCAACAAAGCTGCTGTGCTAGCTAAAATCGCGTAAAATGAGGTTACTGCTTATAACGTTCTTCCAGTGTATTGAAAGCAATTCATTTCTATAATTCGTGAAATTGCTTTACATTTCGATATCGAATCCTTTTACTGGTGTGTTAATAAAGAATACCATACACAACCATCTAGATCTCAATAAGTACACTGTTACCAGTTGACCAACTTGTTCTTACAAAAATAATCCAATTTCAAAAGGATGGAGCTCAACAGAGCCAATACTTACTACTAACTGTTACTACCGATGTTGCATGTTTAAAAAGCGAGAAAAAATTGCACTCTGGTAGTAAATATTTTTCTAATTAGAAACAAGTAAGAATAAATATTTTAATCTGTATTATTATAAAATTAGTGGTAAAATGGGAAAGAATTATCTTATTTTTAATGACATTTGTCCTATTCAAATTTACAATATAAGAAACAATGTATGCGCGCTTATTACACTACATGAAGAGTTGGTGGTTTGCCTAATTACCAAGATGTTGGCTTGTTTCAGTCATTACCATAGCATATGGCTGAAGACCCGCACATCTGGTCAGGATGTTTCAGAAACTATTGTGTCAGGGTATGGAAACGGAATAAAAACAATTAGAATGTAAATCTATTATGATATAGCCATTAACATATAAGAGGTACTGGTAAGCAGAAACCATCCTGAAAAATGTCAACAACCCGCCTCCACCAACAGCATAGCCTAAAAGGGCAATCCAACCAAAGTGAGCGACATGTATAGAGTAGACGTAATGTTTAGTTAAGGTGCACTGCTGATGATGACTGATAGCTTGGCTATTGAAACATGCGCTCAACACGAGTAAGTTTTGTGGTAGAGAATTTAGTGGAATGTTTCAAACTTGATTAGACTGCATTACATTATCACTTAATTGAAGTAATAACGCAATGTCCAATCCAAGAAAACGCAGTTTTTACTGTTGATAATCGCTTTTATTAACAATCATGCAATAAAATCTTTGTTCTACAACCTATTATTTCGATAATGTCTTTTGTAGAATAAGTATGAAACTGATACGAATTTATGTATTTTCCTAGTAAAATTAATTTCAT
Organism: Oryctes borbonicus; assembly: GCA_902654985.2. NCBI lineage: Eukaryota > Metazoa > Arthropoda > Insecta > Coleoptera > Scarabaeidae > Oryctes > Oryctes borbonicus. Next base: position 4,472,992 of record LR736876.1, read on the forward strand.
CGATGTATGTAACTGGGCTACGTGCTTATTGTTAGTCAACGTATATGTGGATACTCTAGAGCTGTGGCAAATTTACTTGGAAATCGGTTGACAAATTATACTCTGCTATAAATGACCTAGTTTCGTAACTATACATTTACCCAAATCAATTGTATCAGGAAAATCTTAAAAAATTGTTTTAATAAATAATAAATTTATAGATCATCTTTTATTTCAATCTAGAATTTGTCTGATAAGTAGATCGTTTTTGGAAAAATATCTAAACATCTATTTACAAGGTAGCAATTTTCCTGGTAGGCTCCGTACAATCTTGAGTAGCCATTCCCATGTTGGGGAATAGTAAACTGCGCTTTACCCCTACAATGAGAATTGAAATAATTGTTGTCAATAATGGAAATTCAGTTTTTACCAAAAGATTAAATAAAGCCTACGAATTCTGCAAGATTTTGGGATGGACGGAGATTTATATTTTTCTATATTCCTGATTCAGTAAATTGTGAAAAATGTTGTGCAAAGTAGTGAACTAAATACTTGTTTTTTTTGGAAGACGAAGAGTTTTTATATGCTGTTTAAGGTGAAGAAATGCCAGTACTATCATAAGCTAGAATATAATCTGAAGATCATATATGTTACACAAAAGAAATGTTACGATATGCTGCAATAAAATTTTTGATAGCCTGTTTTTGTTGTTATCCAAAGTTGGCTAGCAGAGAGCGCCAAATTATCTTTCGCCACGGTAAGTTGATCCAAAGAGCTCATTGCTAGGCAGTTGTCAGATTGTCAAGTCTCAATTCTAAAACCTAAATTATTTTTGCTATTTATCTCACATTTTTCATATTTTTGTTCTTTGTTCTCGTTATTGTTTTCCCCCATTTTCTACTATTTAATTATCAGTTTTTTATTTTATCGAATTTTATTGTAATTAATTGTTCCATGAAGTGAAGAAATAGCAACCGATAAAACATAGTAAAGACAAGGAAAAATAATACCCACAATAAAAAACAAAAATATGGAAAAATGGAGGATATGTTAGAATAGGTAGAATAGCTTACGGTTTTAGAATTGACTATGTTTCCTAACAACGAGCTCATTGGGTGAACCTGGCGTTACTGGAGATAGTTTGGGGCTCTTTTCTCGTCAACTTTGTGTAACAACAAAAAAATTACAAAAAATTATTGCTGCATATTGTAACTTTTCTAAGTTAAAGTATAACGTATGTGGCATCCTTAGAGTGGCCTGCCGATTGCCTTTCTAAACACCCAAAAATATACAGAGTGTTTTAAATTAAACAAGAAAGTTGGCGCCGCTTCCAGTGATACGAAAATGTAATTGAATTGCCGATAACGCCAGAAATTTCGCAAAAAAAATAGGAATTAACTTCTTTTTTCTAAAAACGTTTCTGTTGCTAAAAAGTTTGTAGGAGGGGGGGCATACTTTAGGATCTCGCTGTATATTTGTGTACGTATTTATGGTATAATTATCATTTGGGCTGTGAAGCACAAGCGCAAATATGCAACGTGCAAAAACAACCATATAGGAATACATGTGTACATTGTATATACCTTTATATATGCAAGTACTATTAATGCTGCATCCAATTGACCGCTATTCTAAAGTTAAAAAGGCAGCGACACACTTCGGTGACATATGTGTTTTAAAGTTGACAATTAATTTACCATGTAAGCAGCACATGTATAATAATTGCAAAATTCATTCATAAAGTGCAACAGCATTTCTTATATTATTTGCTGAATTCACCTTTTACTACAACGCAGACCTAATTTCGTTAATAATATTTTTGTTGCACTCTCAATTACAGTGTTGCGTATATAGATTCGTATCTGTACGCATGCTTGTTATCCAGGCGTACAGAGTAATGTTTGTTAAACACACCACAACTATAGGTAATAGAAGAATTAGTTGCGAATAAACACATGGAAAATAACTTTGTTTACATTTAGACTCAATAATGTTCCCGTATTAGTTTTTGAAAAAATATGAATAATATTAACATCTGTAACTGCTTCATATAGAATTGAATTTTATACTGAAACTGTGATTTATAATTAGAGATGATAAAGGCAGGTGAAATTATTACTTTTTTGCAGCGACCAGAGAGACTCGTGTTTTGTCGAGTCTCGGGGAAAACCAGTAGGCAGCAAGAACCTTTTCTTATGAGACGAATAGATACGAGTCTGTCTAATCGCTGCAGAAAAGTAATAATTTCTCATCTCTATTTATAATAACCAAATTTGATATTGAATTTCAAGATTTGAGGGCATTGCCATATAGAATTCTAAGTTTAATGTTGAATTAATATGATAATATAACATATTTCTCGAAACAATAATAAATGACATATTAGGCAAAATAAGTAAACGCAATACAAGGTTATTGTTGTTATATTATTGATATTCAGGTTAGAAGACAAATATAGAGGTGATCCAAATCAACTCTACTAAATCCCTCTGCTATTTACATTGTGACCATTTTAGTACAATAACTTGTTATGCTTTAGATACTCTTTTGTCATCTATAAATTTATAGAATATGCTGTGAAAATTTCAAAGCGTATCTGTTTGAATTAATTACATTTGTTATCACTATTATTTATCACATTGAAATATGTATTGCAATGTTACAAACGAAGAAAAATTGACAAAATATGTTTTTTTTAAGATTGACACCGATTACCTTTTTACGTTTTTGCGAGAATTAATTTGAACAGAGAAAACTTAATATTTATTTCAAAGCATAATCTATCTACAAGGAATTAATCTATCCTCCAAAATTTGGAAACATTTTACAATTTCAAAAAATAGTAAATTTTAATTTTTTTATAAAAATGCCTTGTTCATTTGTTTTCCTATTAATTTATATCAATCAACAAACATATTACTAGTTTGCCAATAAAGAAGTTGCATGTTTTTCAATATTATGAAAATAAGAAAATACATAAAAAATAAGGGTTTTGATGTATGGTAAACTTTCTACTTCTATCACAAATATTAAAAAACAAATATGTCATTGCAAACGTAGATGAAACCACCTTTTGTATCTTTGACATAGCAATAATTTGAGTACGAAATCCGGATTAGTATGTTTCAGACAACACTGGCCATAGGTATTAACATAGCAAAACCTTAAGGGTTTTCCTACGAGAAGTGTTTGGTTAATTTTTTGGTCAAAACGTAGTTGGAATGATTTTCATGAGGTTTTATGCATTGAATTAAAAAAGTAGGAACGAGATTAAAGAAGAAGAAAAGTAGCAGCTTTAGATTCGGTTACCTCAAGAGAAAAGATAAATTATCATTTAGTATCATTTACAATGAATGTAGAAGGATATGTAATAAGTAAGAATCAATTTTCTCTTTCAGCAAATCGAAATTTTATAACCTGATCTATGAAAAAAGCGTTGCATATTTAAGAAGAAAAAAAAGGATTGGTGACGTAAATTTTAGAAGGAGTTTTTGAATTTATTTCAAGGATGCGAAAGACTGAACCAATCCTCATTTGTATAAAATATCTTAATGTTTAATTATCATGTGAATAATACAATACAGTCTATTATTAATAATTTCGAATAGTAGTAATAAATTCTATAAACAATACATGTTTACACCTACTATAGCGCGATCTTTCCTTGACATATTTTCTCATATCGGAATAATTGAAAAATTAAGAACTTAACATTTTTAATTTTGTTATTGTTTGTTGTACGTTCAATAAAGCCTAAAATTGTGTAATAAATTAGTGCATTTTTAGGGACATCTTACTCGAAATGCGTTGTGTAAAAGAAACGTTAAATTCTATCAGTTAAACATAAAACACGTATTCTACTCGTGCATTACAGAGATTGTTAATAGCTGTTAGAAAACTATTATTACAATTTCATTATAAAAATGGAGCTACTAAAAAATTTCATAATACATTATACACAAAGCAAATTAACCGTATCCCGTGAAAGAGAATTGTGGAAGGACACACTGACATTTTTAATATTACAAAATGGCTCAAGTTGTTATTACCTTCCAGCTGATAAATACATATAATTAATTTTAAGTATTTTAAGGTTACTTTATTCATACACATGTAGATAGTCGTCATCTTGCGTAGGAGGCAAGTCTTGCATAGAACGTGCTAATATACAAGTGCGTAGGATTATTTTTTCTTGCACAGTAGACTTGTAACTGCAATATTAATGACGAAACCACATTCAAATGAAAATTATACCACTTTAATAGACGCTGATATCCTTTACTTCACCAGGATTTGCACGCACAGTAATGCTGTATGGTTTTAGTAGCATTTCCTGTAATCTCGTTTGACTTAACGTATTTGCAAAAATGGCTAACTGAATTACCAGAAATCATAAAATTTTATGAGCGTCCTTTCTTAGATAAGCTTACTCATTTTTATGCTTTTGAATCAAACCATTTAAAGCCATTTTAACACGTTATGATGTGATATTCTGGTTTACTTAGAAATGCCTTGACTTATGATATCCACCTTGTCGCATCATGCTCTTGTTATGACAATTGTATGCCCACATTTTAAACAATTACATGGTGCACCATGGCCAACGGGAAAGAATTCAATAAAAATATCCGATATTCGGAAAAGAGAGCTGTTTCGATGCAAAATTTATTACATAAAATTTTGAGGAAAGATTAAGATAACAAGCTATTGAATTATTAAGTCCTTAACTTATTGCATATTCTATTTTCATACCTTAAACGCTTTGCACAAATATCCGATGTTGTTGTATTCCTTCTTTACGGAAGATAGACTCCAGTGACAGTGTTCTAGAGATTTATTTTCGCACGTGTTGTTTCGTAAAAATTATATTTAGGACTGGTATGTATATCTGATTCGTGTAAATTAACGTTTTTTCTTCTCTTCGCTGACCTAAATTTTGCCCACATTCAAAGCACATGTGGCATCTAAAATGAAATATGAATTTGTAATTAATGCAGAAAATATACAGCAATAAACTCTTTCTAACTTTTAATATAAGAGTATTGATTCCTACTTTAAATACCATTTACATTTTTTCAATAGTTAGCACTATCTTGCGCTATAATTTACATATTGTTAAGACCATATCTACAACCAAAGCTGTTGTCGCCTATTTAGGCATATGTGCTTCTTCCACTCGATTACTCTAGTTTCTCCGACTCTCTATCAGATGTAGGCTGGTTCACATGACAGCTATTCAATTCGATTTGTATATTGTATACGAGTTTCCGTTGAACAGATCAGTGGCAATACATTTTAGTCAGGTTCTTCACTTAAAGTTTGTGCAATAAGATTTCGAATACACGGATGTGAAAACCGTATACTTATCACGCAAATGCGGTAAACCTCAATTACATTTTCTCCTACGCGGGAGTGTGTGGGGCGGATCCGTTTTTAGGCAGTGCTTTTCTAATGACAAAACTTTACCCGTGCAAAAACCCAGCGAATGATCAGTGTAAGGTTGGAATCGCATGATGGCTATTTGATCCAATTTTTCTCGTATGTGATTTTTCATGAATACCTGGTACTCACGCGAGACAGAAGTTTATCTGATTGTGCTCGTATATGATACTTGTCACTTATAGAACGTGGAGTAGTATACTATTGTCCGTGTAGAAAGTATCCGGAATTTATTATTTTTCTTAATTTTAATATATTTCTTTTGTGTTACATCCTAAGACAAAAGTAATGCATCGAGTAGGTTGTGCCGACTGTAGGCCATGACAAAAATCATATAACAACACCAGCTGTCGAATATTGTTGATTATCAACAGGCTTAATATTTGTGAAATAATGTCGCAAGTAGAAAGAAGAAAGTTGGTGGAATATTTGTGTAGAAAAGGTGTTCAAAACGTTAAAAAAATTAGTGCAATAGAATGAACTCGGAAAAAGTGCAGTATATGAGACAATAAAGACGATAAAAAATAGGAGAGATATGAGCCATGGACCAGTTTCTGGAAGACCGCGTAAGATTAGCGGAAACAATCTGAACGCTTTAGTGACATCAGGACGACAAAACCCGCGTCTAGGGTTTCGGAAACTGGCTAACAGATTTGGAAATCAACGTCAAATAAGAGCGTGTCCAGAAACTATCCGCATTTCACTGAGAAGACAAGGTTACTTATCAAGGAAACCAAAAAAAAAAACCCTGCAATGACACCTCTACAAAAGCAACGAAGAATAGATTGTTGCCAACGATTTCGAGACGATAATTTTAGTGATGTTTTTATATCTGACGAAAGTTGTTTTCAGCTTGGTGCAAATCATTTAAAAATCCTATCAAGAGAAAATGCTACCGTTCAAATTTCCGAATTTCCTACAAAAATAACGGGGAGCAATCTTAGTCCCATCGAAAACATATGAGGACTAATGAAAATTGAAGTAGAACGAGCAGCACCACGAAATAAAGAAGATTTGATTCGGTCAGTTTTACAAGCCTAGACCACTATCACCGAAAAGTATAGCGTTGACCTCGTTTCGGAATTACCTAAACGTTTAGTTAAATGGAGATTGTATTAGTAAATGAGATGAATTATTTGTTGTGATTTTATTATATTATTCAAGTAATAAAAATATATACCGTAAAATTATATCTGTGCTTTTTGTTTTCCGGATACTTTCTAGACGGACTATACTTGTTAGTAGTTAGAAAGGGTTCGATTAAATCATTTGCGAGATGGTCAGTGGGCAATATTGTCAGATTGTTACTTGCTAGATCGTTTACGTCAGCCAGACTTAACTGCCTCGTGATTGATTGTTCTGCGGAGGTTTCTTCCTTTAAACATTCCGATCCCATTTATGAGGGCCTATTCTTGAGAATATGGTGTATGGCAGTCTCTTCTTCCGCTTAGTAAAACTTCTATCCAATCTAAGTTGCTTATATTCTTTTTAAGCATACAGTACTCTGTTTGCAGAATAATGTTATGCCAAGTACGTCAGTCCTCCTTAAAATATAATGCAAGCTTTGCCAAATATAAAAACGTAGTTCTAGATATACCAAACACCTCAATCTTATTACAACAGCAATTATATATGTGTTCCGGGTTTGAACCGTGTCATGTCGTTGGTTAAAATAAAACTTGACGTTTCGCCCACAATCGTATGGGGCTTCTTCAGGAGAGTGATGGCAACAGTTAGCACGGAAAGTCAACGTGTTAATCACGCCAGAGGCGAAACTAACTGAGCGGGAAGCAGTTGATCACGGTAATTCAAAATGTGAACCATGCCAGAGGCGAAAACCAACTGCAAGCAGTTGCCGTGCTAACTGTTGCCATTACTCTCCTAAAGAAGCCTCATACGATTGTGGGCGAAACGTCGAGTTTTATTTTAACCAACGACATGACACGGTTCAAACCCGGAACACGTTTAGTTTCAACTGACTCTGGCCGTGGAAGCCTACGTTTTTATTTTAGCAATTATATAGTTTACATATTTTATTAATCGGCGATAAATCATTCAAATCATTGCACGTTGACGGGCGACATCTTGAAGAATAATACGGTATGTGGAGGCGAAAGAGAAAGCAGGGTAGCATTTTCAAATAAATTGTTAAAGGCCGTATATAGCATAGCAACACATCTACGATGCATTAGACGTGGTAATTCAAATTCCAAGCATGGTACAATATTTTAGCATTTAGATTTTTCGTTTCAAAATCGAACGGAGTATGTCGCTACGTGTAGCTTTTGTGACAATTTATACAAACGTTGTATAACAAAATGATAGATCGTATGTACGCCTCACCAAACCCGAATTCCTGAAAGCCTTACTTGTAATAGACTTTATATGTTCAGAGAAACGAAGTGACGAGTCAAAAATCTTTTATTGTCTCTTTTCGCTTTAAACTCTCGTTAAAACTTTGATAATCGAGCAGATTTGCTCGGTTTAATCTCGTATAGCTTATGAACACTTATCTTATTATACTTGTTTAGTCGTACATATCCATTTAATGTATTTATTTCATATCACATATTCTGTACGTATTAGTTGTCCGACTATATGACGAAGATACGTCAATTTTTGGAATATTTGAGGTAAACTGGTTTGTCTTTTCTTGGTTAGTATTTTTAAGAAAATATGGTGTCACTTGACAATTTAAACAATCATGCATTGAAAGTAATTGTGACATATCCGAATTTCTTGAAAACTAATGAGATCTGGCAGGTTCGGTGTCTTCTTCGTCGAAACTAACTTTATATTGTGTATTTTTAAACGGGTCGTTCGTCGTTTGTGGTCTTGTGTATTCCTCGAATGTAAATTGAGTTGCTGATGTACTTTCTTTATCCAAGAAATGCAAATATTTTCCTGCTAAATGTGATGATATAACATAGTTCAAATTATAAACGGAACGAGCGTACAGGTGTTTTGAAATCCGTACGGCGTATGCTTCTAAGAAGATTAAAAATAAGCGTTCAGGCCACCGGACATGTGCCACATATAAATATATCTGTTAAAACTAACATCTGTTTCTTTTATCGCGGAAATTCTAAACTGACAACGAAGTGTTAGCAGCATGCAAGTCTGCAATAATTTCGCTGCCTTACTCGGAGAAAAGTTAGAGTTCAATGATTTCTTATGTGCACTTTTGCTTACGAAGGAAATGACTTCGTTGCTACGGTTTTGTTTCAAGTATTTAATATTCTCGTATCTCGTTAAACAGCTTCCATACATTCTTCTCGCCGAGTCTTCTTTTGTGCTATAATTTTGGTAACCAAGCTGCTTACTTCTCCACAATGTTCATTTTTATTACTCTACTCTTACTATTTTTATTACTCCTCCACCTCTCGAACATTGTTAAAAAATTTTAATGAACACAAATTACAGCAGGGTAGGTGGTAATTTAATATATAAACGCTTCCTTTCTTTTGATTTTTCATTATTTTCTTTTCGTCATTTGAATCGACGGATATTAAGATATTGCAGCGTTAAGTTGAAATTCACTCAGTATACCGTTAATGTCATACATCCTTTTGGATTATATCCGCATCGGTAATCTCCCCCATATGCAACTATATAATCCCTCCAGCATGACGAGTTCGGTAAAACCACTTAACTATGCTGATTGACATGACCTAGGATTTATTTGCGGTTAGGTTTATGTCATGCGTTCATAAATTAAACTTTTCGCGCTACTATTACCGTGATTCATCCAGACGAATTTCACATTACAATCTGTCTCGGTTATTTTTCCGAGAAGTTCGTTCAATGAACAGTTTTGACGGGAGGATGACTTCAGTTCCTCGTCAACTATTCAGTTTGCATAATATTGTGGAGTACGTTCAGTGGTTTACGATATGATTCACTTAATTTTTCTATTTAGATAATTTCATTCATGAAACCAGCGTGTGAGAAGGAACGTACTATATTCATACGTAAATTATAGACATACTAACAAGTTGAATAATAAAATAAACAAAAGCGCACAGACGCACACTGATTATTATTCCTGTTACAATTATTATCGCATGACCGTTGCTGATTAGGCGCTTGCATCTTGTAAGACTTGCTTTAGATAATTTAAGGCCTTGTTCGTAATGTAAGCAGTTGTTATAATTAGCACATTTATTAAAGTACGCTAATGGTGCATTTAAAAAAAAATTCTAAAGTTGTCTAAATAAAAGGAAAAATTTAAAAATGCAAGTAAACATGAGTCCCATATAAAACGAGCTGCAACTGATTAGTAAAGTTCGCAAATCACGGCTCCTGATCATAAGCGTACGACTGGAAAACGCGTAACTTTGTTTAAATAAGAATTGGGAATAGTGAATGTTGAGAAGTGTGATGGTCTCGTTGAAGTCATCTTTTCAATTTTCAAGTACATGCATACGGTTTGATAAGGCATTCACCAGCCAAGTCACTATGGTAGGACCAACGGTAACTAACGAAAAATTGTATATTATAACTGGAAGTGATACCAAATTACATTGTGCGTCAATCTGTATTAGGTTTCCCTATACCTGTTTTTAGCGGTGATTACAGTAATTGAGAATAATTAAAATTCCAATTTTTCTATTTTAAAATAAATTCAATTAATTTAAGGAAAACCCGTACAAAGGTTCTTTCCTTGTTAGAAAAAAGTACCTAGTATTAACAGCATTTACTTATTTGCAAAAGCACACATATAATTTTAGCATGTATTAGGTATTAAAAGTAATGCAAAACTTGACGAGCTTGATTTAATTTAAAGTGATAATCAAATATAGCGACGATAATAAAAGAAAGGAAAACCTAAAGCAGTAAATGTTCAAAGTGCCTTCCTTCTTGTTGCAAACACAGAATCACTCTATTTATGAATAGTCTCTGAACTCGCTTTAATTCTCCAGATGTTATGACTTGAATAGTGCTAATAATCTTCTACTTAAAGATGCTCTATTGTTGTTGGAGACTCAGCATATACAATTTCTTTAACACGTCCCCATGTAATCGTTTTTTCTTTAATATCCGTAGAACACCTATGTTATCGTATAATATTTCTTTGGCTTGTATTTGAATGTTCAGTAACTGTCAACAAAACGTTCAACGCTCGTTCCTGCTTTGCCCAGTATGAAAATCCAGCGATAAAAGCAATTTAGTAACACCGTTGCCCAATCTAAACCCAACTACACAACAAATTTTATTGTTAAATTTGAAAGCGTTTGGCTATAGGAACATTTTCTTCGGGATACGCGATTTTTCAATTTTTTAACAGAAACAGTTATAACTAGAAAACTACAAAACAGGTTACTTTCGTAATTTGGGGATGAGTAAAGTGGGGATGTAAAAATATGCAGGTTGCATATGCATCTAAAGGAGTGAATTTTACTGAGTTACCTTTATTTTATAAAACACCCAGTATATCGGAATATATTTTCTAGAGAAGTACAATCAACATTATATTGTATCCGCAGAATATTAAATTGCTCTTCAGCATACAGCCCGAGTTATGAAAGACTGAGGTACTATTACTTTACTCCATATATATTTCCTTGTTTGCACGAATTTTAGATTCTGCGGTGAAGTTCATTCGATAATTTTTTTTATCTATTTTTTTTTATGCTAATAGCCTTATAAATTACCTTCTACGGGAAGTTGTATAACGATTCATTTTTATTATATCGCCAATTCCAAAATTCCTATTGTGTGTTGTGGGAGGAAAACACAAAATAAATTAAGTACATATTTGGTTTTTCAGATAGCAAAATTTAATTTTTTTTTGTTGTTATAAGAATGCAATTTAAACTCGTTTTCCAAATTATCAGATACGACTTTTCCCGTTCACAGCAGTTGACCACCGAAACAAAACTGCGATAAATAACAACATTGTTATTAATTAATAATAAACCTTTTAAATACTATAGCATATTTTACGAAGAAAATTACGTTGCTTGTATTATCATTAATAACTTAAGCAATCTTCGTTCTTTTAGGAAAATTTATTATACTTCGTGGGTATTTATTGCCCAATGGAAAAGTTTGTTTGGCATGTAGATGATTCAATACAAGTATGGTAATTTTTGACAATGAAAAAAATTATTTCATTGTTGTAATTCTGATTCTGTCGTATGTTTACAACCTTGCCACTGTCCAATTCAGTTATGTTGAAGCAGTTTGGAATAACTTGGAATAAACCAGCACTTTACTTTTGGTTACAAATTTAATCTGAAAGACTATTATACATTATTTTATATTATAAGATTCGGATTAAAATAAAAAGACACCAATCTGCAGGAATTACATGGCATACATATCTATAGATATTTTGAAAATATTGTATATACCGGGTGTTCATTTGAAAACTTTCCACTATAAGTTTCTTGAAATCTGGAGATTTATGAAAAATTTCCTGAAACGCGTAAGAAGTATTATTGAGGAGGACAACTTTTTATACAAAAATTGACTCGCCCACTTTAACCCCCTGCCCCAGGGAGCTACCCCCTTAAGAATCTTAAATGGAAAGGGGTATCGAGTAATACCTCATTTTAATGGTCTTTACCATTTCTGCCATTACTTTAAAGTTCTGAAAAAAAATTGAATCAATGAACGCAAGATCGGCATAAAAACATACCTAAAACATGCATTTTTATTTAGTGAATAACTGCAAACACAATGACAAATATTCTGCATTAAACATAACTTAAAATTTAAATAACCATAAGGTTATTTATTTTCCTTGTTTTTGATAAATTTATAAAGGTTTTTGATATTGATTTTTGTTCCGATGCTCCTAGATAGATTGACCAGATAGAAATACGAAACAAACCAAGTTAAAAAATTTTCTTAAAATCCAGAAAACAAATCGATCAATTTCAAAAAACTAAACGCCAAAATGTAGTGTTTCAATAGATGATTAAAATGAGATGTTACTCGATAAGCTTTTCCATTTAAGAGTTTTAAGGGGATAGCTCCCGGGGGCATGGAGTTAACGTGGGCGAGTCAATTTTTACACAAAAGGTTGTCCCCATAATACTTCTTTCGTATTTCAGGAAATTTTTCATAAATATCCAGATTTTCAGAAATTTAGGGTGGAAAGTTTTCAAAGAACACCTGATGTATAACAACTGATAAGGTTATGCATCATACCTTACAAAATACAATACTTTGTACATTGCTCTTATTTTATAATTTATTATATTATTTATTATTTCATATCTATTCTCGCAACAAAATTTCCTTGATTTTACTAATGTCATTAAATTTAATTAATCAAATAAAAATCTTAATACGCCGGTAGAAAACCTACGACTCCCGTTTTGCCGCACGGGCGCTCTAGCAACAGAGGCTCTGTAGGAACAAATCCTCTTAATACCAAAATGTTCGATGCTTGCAACATCTCGACAGACATAATACATATACCGGGTGATATTGAAAAAACTACATGCGGAACATGTAATGTAGTATATAAGAAACTGTTTTTAAGCACCAAAGGGTACAACACAGAAAATAACATCTAGAAATATGACACCAAGAAGGTTGACATTTCTAGGAAGGGCTTTACATGAGAAAAATATGTCATTTCACTCGGTTTTATAATCTTTTTAATGTGCAAATTAATTTGAGCGCCGGTTTTCCGATTTTAATCAAACTCTACTTCTTATAGCTTTATGTGAAATATGTTGTTTGCAATTAAGCGGCATCACAACGTTCTTGTAAGCTTGTTCCGCGTAATTTCGCTATTCCTGTTTCCTTTTGAGATGCGATAAGCAATAGGATTATAACGTCAGAGTTTCTTGTTGTTGTAATACAATATCCTCGCTGAATTTGTATTTTTTTAATGTCTAGTCCGAAAATGTGTAGTTAAAGCTAGATTTTTTTGATTCGGTCAACCATCAGATTTTACCTAGATGGTATTGGTATGTACCAGTCCTTTAATCAACTGATATGGGAGAGGTAGATACGTTTCTTACAGCTGGTTTACAATTTCATTGACCCCATTAGTGACTGTATTTTTTTACGACGCACTTTAAGTGTTATTGAAGATTAGTGTAAACGCAATGGAATTTTCCTGAATATTTGTAAATGTCTTGCGATTTCCTACACCAAACGTACTCAATAGGGTTCGAGTCGATTACTAGAGATAATAAAAGGATTTTGTGATTTTATTTGTGTTTTTCGTCCATTTGTTGTTGTTATCTGTATCTAAAAATCTTGGCTTTGTTGTTAGAACTTCTAAAAAATCCCTTCATCCGCTTGCAGTCGAAACCTTGTAAAAAGTAGGCTGGAATATGTTTCTTTAGTAATCTTTATTTCGTTATATTTATCAAGACTTGGCTGTTGAAAAACGGCAAATAAGATTTTTGAGGTTTTTAACATATAAAGTTAACGGTACTTATATCGATCGCACTACTGACACTGCCTCTTTAGTAGACTCATAAGTTGTGAATCATAACTTTCGAAGTCTCTCTGAAGGAAAGTACAATTTTTTTATAAATTTAGTCATTGATAAGATGACTTCCTTTTGCTTCTTGCTGTTTTTAATTTTTTATATTCCCTTTATTAATATTCGTCTCACACAAGAACTAATGCTACATGTTCAAGAATTTTAACAATTTGTTATATTGAATGAGCAAGAAAATGTGGTTAGAACTTTAGAATTTTTTGTTTGAAACTTAAATAAACATATTCGTAAATAAACTTATCAATTTCTATCTAACATGTTTTTCGGAGTCCAAGTCTATTGTAGAGAGGATAAAACATGTTTAGTATATAAACAGAGAATATGCTGCAAACTAGCTGCAGAACTCGAAAAAATTAAAAAGTTCTATATTTTTCTTTGTCTCTGGATGTCCTACAAATGTTATATGTGTCATACAATATTCGTTGCAAAAACGACCGGTAAGCATTTCATTACTGCGTATAACAATAATAATTAAAGCAAAATTATGCTATTGTAATATTATGCTGCGATAGCACTACCGAATGGTCTTTTGACTTGGCACATGCAACAAAAGCATATTTTTGATTTCAGTTTCGGCGAACGGATTCGAGTACATGCGACATATCTCGCGGAAAAGGAATCATTTTCGTAGAAGATATAGGAAATAGATATAGGAAATCTATTTTCCAATAATAATAATTTACATGTAAGCTGTATTAAAACTGCTACTGCCCACAACTCCAGTTAATGCTTTTCTTGTGTTACAAAACCACACAGCTTCCTTAAAAACAATATGTCTTTCTTAGTACGCCCATATTTTGATAATTCTGTTTAACTTTCTGCCATATACAGCGTGTCCACCTAGTAGGTGAATGGAAAGTAATTCAATTTCTCAACAATTGGGTAATCTCTTTTCATTTTATATTTTCTTCAATATTCCCTATTCCAATAGTCGATATCTTAAGCTCCTTGCAATGATTCACATTTTATTCGATAGAGTTTTTGGCAAAACATCGAAAGAAAAGAGACTGAAATCGCTCATTCATTGGGTAGTCGAATAGATTTCCCGAACATCGAGTGTATGCGATAATAAGAAAAAGAACCTACCAATGAAGAGATAGTTTATCAAGCAAGCCAGTTTTTGTTGTGACTAAGAAATTGCCATATCTCTAATTGTGTGGTCCCATATGGGAATGCCGCGAAGAAATGGAAAAATGGGACATTAAAAAACTATTTACATGCTAAAATATGACGGTAATTTCAACAATGAATCATGTAATTGTGAAACAATGAAAAATGCACATCACATATATACGTTGGCTGGGGATGTCCCTGAAAGTACCTATTTATTCAATGTATTTAATGCAAGAGATTATTCCACAGAATTAACATAATAACGAACCTACCATAATTAATTGATTATAACAGAGTTTGATAAAGCAAATAAATAACAATTAACAAAACAGATAAAAATAAGGGGAAATATTAACGAGAATCAAGAACAAAAATATGAAAAAAAGGATTAAATAACAATAAATAACACGAATAGCGCACTTTTTTCTAGCCAATTTGTATAAAAACAAAAATTACCAAAACTTCTACTGTTGCATGCATACCGTGATATTTCTTAAGTTAAAATATAACTTGTATAGTGTCATTGGATTGTTTTTTTCATCGCCTATCCAAAAACATAAAAATATAAGAGATATTCCGTTTAAGATAAGACACAATAGAAATCCACCTGTCTTTCCTAAAAACGCTAGTTTTTGTCGTTGAAAAGTTAATATGAAAAGAAATATAAAGGATGCTTTAGAACTTCACTGTCTATTTTAAGTAATTAATTCCCTTTGAAATAGGTAGAATTGTTGAGTTACAAGAGGGTGGTATTTCATTTAGAAAAATAACTACTCCAGGAAGATTAAAACGAGTGTTCTAGCTTAAACAATTGCGGAATATCGAAAGCGATACGAAGGCAAGCTGATAGTAGCTGGGGTAACACTACTGACGTTATCATCGTCTAAAGTATTTTGTAGTTTCATAGATATTAATGCAAATAGCGAGGAATTATGTCGCATTTACACCCAGAAAACAGATTATTAGCCGCCCAAAAAATTATTTACATTGGTCTGTAAATCCACAAAGTTCATTTAACTCGATGAGTATCACTTATCAGTGTCCCCTTGTTAATGTAAAGAACAACAATTATAGCAAGAGAAATGGAAATGTGTGTGGCAGCAAGTTGTAAAATTCAAGAGAAAATACCTCATAATACAATCTGAAACTGATAGTGAATTGGTCAATTAGTGTGTTGGGGGAAGTGACCATACCTACTACTGAGTAGTGATTTTTAATGAATTAATATTTTGGTAAATTTTGTTTTATTTCGCTTTCCATAAAGTTATTTTTAGTAAAGACTTTTCCGTAACAAATTCTTAAATAATGTATGTACGTTCATTTGCGGACGGTGTATTCAATAGAAGCAGACACTTTTCTTTTAATTTCTAAATTAAGATCAAACTCTTTTCGGCAACTATAACGATTTTATTCATATTAATGCGAAAAGTGCACATTTGTTCTTCAAGAAGATGAGCCATTTGTTCTACGTAAACTAGATGCTCATTGTCTGCACCTTTGATGATGGAAATTAAAAATAAATTCAGGAAGAAAGTGATCTAATTTTAAAGTTAAGTGAGTGATTATTGCCATCAATTCGCACGAATTTTGCGCCTTTGTCGTCGCTTCGGACATTTGTGTTTCATAGATTCCATCATCCACTCTTTTCGATGGAGACATCGTTGTTGAGAGCTCAAAGAGCGTCTTATGGTGCCATAAGAGAGGTGTTCAGTGAGTTGTTGTGGAGTGGGGATGTTTTACTAAAATACACTGTCTCGTCTTGTACCCGACCAGTCAGTGACTTTTGCTATGTTTGAGCGGTGAAATTTATTTTCGACGCTCGCGCTAACAGAAAAGAATAAATACCGAACAATTCGAATTGTTACCGTTTTCAAACCGAACGAAGTGATTGTTGTCGATTTCATTTGCCTCTCTTTCTCTTATTTTTAGTTCGTAATTTATTATAATCGAGTGTATTATGTGATCACTGTGCTTTTTTTATATTCTGTTTGTTATAAGTGAAAGAAAGTGTTTTTTTTCGTACTTTTTATTGAAATACTATAAAAAGAAAATAATCTTAGCAGTTAAATCAGTTGCAAGATGGGTGTTAATAAAATCACGATGCCAGCACAACCAAACGTCAGGCGCATGTTTATTAATCGAAAGGTAAATAAAGCGGTTAAATATTTATTAAAATTAATTGTGTGGAAGTTTTAAAATGCTTGCACTAACAGAAAATCTGTATATACTAAGTACTTGACATATAATAATCTTACAGAAAGCTTTGTTTAAGAAATGCACGTAGAAATTCATTCAAATTAACGCCCAGTCAAAATTCTTTACCTTGAACGATGCAAATTAATTTTGGATGAGTGTAACAAATTAATTCATTTGCAGTGTGTATAAAAAGATTACAATGTCGTACATTTTTTTTTATTCCGAATGTTATATATTAAAGGAATAAAAACAAATACCATGAATTTTGATGTGGATTAAATAATAATTTAATAAACAATAAACCCTCAAAATATTAGATGAAGACAGGTTTGGCTAAAATAAAGCTTATAATTGTCCAATGAGGGCGGGAAACGTGTCTAAACTGTTAGACGTGCAAAACATTGGTGTAAATAGTTCGAATTGGAATTCATTCAGCTATTTCAGATTTCTGGAATGTATTGAAAAATCTGAATCTGAAATGTATTTGTGGATGTATGCTAAAGCAAGTAAACCCAGATATTTTTTCTTCATTAATTAAATAGTCAACCCAGTCGATGTCTAAGTATTAAAAACATTTTTTGGAAGCTTTTAAAGAATGGTGGAAGTTAATGGCACAAAGAACTTTTTCACTCCACCATATATTTGGAAATTAAAATCGTTAAATATATAAAGGATTAGCTATCTCTAAGCAGTTCTTTGTTTAGGTAATTATAGGTATGTACTACTTCTCAACAACTACCCACACATTTCCATGCGATTATTTATATTTGCATGAAATGTATTGAATTCAAATTGAATTTAGTCAGTAAGTTTTAGCCACATTCACTTACGTTTCTGTTACAAAACTAGGAAATATGTTACATATCTCTCTGATTTGAAGCAATCGAGTTATGTAAAATATTTCTTATTACATGTTTTTCTTCTTGTCCAATTCAGGTTTCTCTTGTAGTAGCTTTTGCCTAGTTTACCAACAAACAGGCTAATTCGCGACTTTTGAAAGTAAGGGAGATTTGCAAAATGTTGGTAGATAATATTACGGTTAAGGATCTATTAATTAACTCGGAAGCGAATGTTAATTTTTTTATTTCAAATAAAACACTGCATGTTCTTTTCTCTTAAAACGAAATTAAATGAATGGGTGCGAAATATAAAAAAAACGTTGAGAAATTGATTTTTTTTCTGAAGATCTTGAAGATCTTTTTTTGGCGTTAGCTATACCAATCATTTTTGAGACTTTTATGAATTCCATAAATAAATACGTAGGATTTTATACCAAGTTAAAAGTACGAATAACAAGAAAAAAATAAAACAATCATCTATAGTCAAATATCGGTACAGCATATTTCACTCCCACTTCTTTCTTTGAATTTCATGCAAAATTTTTTTTTTAATAATTAAATTTTTCCTGTTCACATTCCATTTTTATGCGCTCCATTCTTATCATGACTTTTGCGCGGCGTCTTTTAAGAATGATAACAATAAGAAACAGGAAATTGTTCAGTGGCAATAGTTGAAGCTACTCTAGGTTTTTGTTGCCGTTTGCGGTTTCCAAATATTGTTATTTTTGCAAAACCAAATTACGGAAGCAATGCGTGATGCATGTGTACAAATATAAGATAGGCATATTAAATGCGTTAATGAAATCTGTGATAATAACATTACTGTAAAAATTATTTTTATTATTACAAAGGCTTTAGAAATTATTGGGTTTCCCAGTATTTGTTAGTTTAATTCTAAATTTAGATACAATAAATTAATCTGTGGGAAGCATAATAAATGTTGTAAAGCGTGTAAAACGTTCTGATGTATCAAACTTTCGAAATACCAGGTGTGTCGGTAATTCTTTTCCGGTTTTTTCGCTAAAGAAAACACGTTACTTAGAATGGATAGTTAAAATTTATTTATTCAAAGTATTGGCCATTTGATTCTATACATTTTGTCCATCTCTCAGGCAATTTATGAATGCCATTCCAAAAGAACAGTTCCTCCTTTGAGCTAAACCATTCATCGAGCCATTTTTTAACTTCTTCGAAATCGGCGAAGTGCTGCTCTGCAAGCGCGTGCCCCATCGATGCGAAAAGGTGGTAGTCGGATGGAGCCAGGTCTGGAGAGTACGGCGGGTGCGATAAAACTTCCCATCCAAGTGATTTCAACATTTCTTTGACTGGTTTTGCTGTATGAGACGGCGCGTTGTCATGTTGCAAAATCACTTTATCATGTCTTTCAGCGTATTGTGGACGTTTTTCGATCAATGCACAGTTCAAATTGATCATTTGTTGTCGGTAGCGATCACTATTAACTGTTTCTCCCGGTTTCAACAGTTCATAATATACGACACCAATCTGGTCCCACCAGACACAGAGCATGGTCTTGCGACCAAAGCGATTTGGCCTTGCAGTCGATGGGCCAGCTTCGCCAGGTGATAACCATGATTTTTTTCGCTTGGGATTTTCGAAATAAATCCATTTTTCATCACCCGTTACTATTCGATGCAGAAATGACTTCCTTTCATACCTTTGAAGCAGAATTTCACTAACGATTTTTCGATTTTCCATTTGTCTGTCATTCAATTCATGTGGCACCCATCTCCCCATCTTTTGGATCTTTCCCATAGCTTGTAATCGTTCACAAATTGCTACTCGGCCCACATTCAACTTTTCTGCTAATTGTTTTTGAGTTTGTGTTGAGTCTTCATCCAATAGCTCCTGCAATTCCGCGTCTTCAAACGTTTTCGGCCTACCAGGACGTTCTTTATCTTGAACGTTGAAATCACCACATTTGAATTGTCGAAACCACGTTTCACATGTTCTTATGGTTGGAGCATGCTCACCGTAAGTCTCTACTAGCAAGCGATGACTTTCAGCGGCTTTTTTCTTTTGATGAAACAAGAAAAGTAATGCGTGCCGCAAATGCACGTTTTCAGGCACAAAACTCGACATTTTCAAAAAATTATAAATCTATAACGCTGTTATTTTGGCGGAACGTAACTTGTGTAGTTTTAAGGTTAATGTCAGTAGAATAAAATTACATATGTATCAAATCATAACATTTCATACTTATGGCCAGTGACATCTGCCGGAAAAACCGGAAAGGAATTACCGACACACCTGGTATAATTCATACTTATGTAAAAAGTAGTTGATAAATGAAATAATGTCGTATATACTGAATGTTGAAAAATTTCGACTAAAGTTCTAAAGGTGGTGGTTCGTTCTCCCAAAAATAGAATTTGTCTTCTGAACTTGTTTTTTCTCCTATGGATCTCTTCGATCAAACAAAACAACTTAGTAAAATCTTAGTAGCCACAAACATTTAAATGAAACAAATAAACCCTAAAATTTCCAAGAAATCATATTGTATGGGTAGGTAAATGCAAGGATCTGGCCATCCATGTAAGTTGAAACGAGTATTCGTTTAGTTGAAACGTGTATTTTGGATAATTTTGATAAATTTTCAAAATGCAAAATAATTACTTTGCATTAATAGTGATAAGAACATTGGGGCCATAGTACCCCAATATTCTTGTTATTTATTGGTATACTCCGTGCTATAAAAAACAAGACATTCTCAAAGAAAATCCATGAATTTGCCAGACATACGAAGGTCGTCTAAAAAGTTCCAAGCCCCAACATGAAGATGGCGCTACTCGTCAAACATATTCTGGTAAAAATTTCAGCCATGTTGGACGCTTACTTATCGATGTTTGTGTCTCTATGAAAATGGTGTTTACAGCGACTCTGCACTATCATTTGCCACAATCAAATTTTGGGCGGCAGAATTTAAACGTGGTCGTACTAGCTTAGTTAGCTATGAATTCTGGGATTCGATAACATCGGAAAAGTTGTCTAGATGAGAGGTCGAATTAAGGTTAGATAGATAGCAAAGGCTGTGGACATTTCCAAAGAACGTGTGTGATTTGGACATGAAAAAGCTAACCGCGTGGTGGGTGCTGCGCTTGCTCGCTCGGGATCAGAAACGCATTCGAATGAACAAGTCCTGTTGAAGCAATTTAAACCAAATAGGTCGGAATTTTGGAGAAAATGTAGTCATTGTAGATGAAACTTGAATACATCAATACTCCTAAAGCTAAACCACAGTCGAAACAGTGATCTGCAAATGAGACATTTTGTGATATTGAACTGTATACTTCTGTTGAGACCAAAGATTAAAACACGTATGAACTAAACAGTGCATTCTCTTTTAAGCGGGCATCTCCGGTCGCTTCAAGCTTGTTCGCTTGAAAGAGGTGCCCCTTGAAAACAGATTGGTAGAAATTTTTCTGAATGCCATATTCGCGCAGATTTAAACAGCTGCCTAATCATTTTTCCATTAGCACATACTTCTCCAAGATACGAAAAAAGAGGCCCGTTATGAACGCTTCAGAAATTATAATTGTTAATCAAACTTACAATTTTTGCCGTAGAATTGTTAACATCGTTAACATTGACACTTGTACTTAACCCTTCGATGTAAGAAAAAGTTTTTTTGTTGGTTAAACTGTTTTCTTATTCTTTTCTACGTTAATAACTACGGAAGACGAGGAGATCGAAATTGGGGAATTGCCGGTGTTTCGGAATGCGGTTATCCAGACAGTGAAAATTACTAAAGAGGCGATAAATTTTGATGTGTGAATCCCATCATTTCTTTAGGTCCCCGACAATTTGTCCGTTTGTAAGGGTGTCCGGGTATAAGGCGTCTCCACTAAAAGAGAGTACACCGTAGTTAATTAGCTTTATAAAACTGACTGAATAGTGTAACAATAATTATATCAGAAAAAACTATACATTTTCAATGGGAAGCTTCCACTTTACCTTTACCAAATCTTAAAAAAGGTAAATAGGTATAGGCAATACTGGTAAAGGTTAACAGTTCCAATTAATGAACTAAACTTGTACCGTGCGCTTTGGAGACTGAATATCCTGTATACTTCATAATAAATAATACATTTTATATTGTGCAGCACTTGTCTTCAAAACTTTTCCTCTAAATTACTCAGGAAATGAATTATCTTCGACCTACGTAGTAGGTGGACACAATTTGTATATGTAATTTAATGTTTAGAGTTCTTTGCCAAGGCTAACATTTTTAAATTTGCTGTTTGTGACGAAAAAGGGTATATTTTACGAAAATATCTAAATACTGTGCAACTATGTAACAAGTATTTTTGGATCAACTGTTACTTATAGAAAACCTAAATATTCACCTTATTATTAGGCGTGAACAAACATACGTAACACAATTATATTGTTTTACCTACAGAGTTGTTTAGAACGGGTGTTCTCCTAAATAATATCCTGTTACTCATCGTACAGAAAGATATTACAAACATAGTGCGCATGCCTAATTGCATAGGATTGTGTTTTTGCCATATATAGTTACAAATTTATTAATCAAACAAACACACATTGTCGTCATCAAGTACCTATGTATACTTTTGCCAGGCGGATGTTGAACGTACTGGAGCCGTTGTTAAAAAAAGTCGGCAACTAATAAATTAGTAAACTAAACATTAATGACCGGACTTGGGATAACCATACATCGTTTACAGATATTCGTTTTTATAGAAAAAATGTCACGTTTACGTAGATAAGCAAATAATGTGTAACAATGGTTTTTTTACATTTATTAGTTGTTTTAACACCGTGACATTCTTTTACATATTTATAAATTGCGCTAAGTAGTGGGAATTGTACATATATCGCTGAATCATAATGTGTGAATAACCTTTGAGCACGACGAAATTTTATACCCATAAGACGTAATAAAATGCTGAGGAATGAGAGTAATGACACAAATCAGATGGTTGGCAAGCGAATTAAATATAAATCTCCTTTAATATTTATATTGTTATTTAATAAAAATAATTTCAAACAAACATTATTTTTTTTATCGTTTTTTTTTAGATAAACTTCTAAAAAATTATTGTTAATTGCTGCTCTATCGTTCCGAAATAAAATTCGTGAATTTTTGCCTCTGAAGTGCGAGAGAGTACGTTCTTTTTGTGTGGCACAAATTTTTCTTCTTCATATCAGATCGTTTTTCCGCAACTTCTGCCTTCACCTTGTCAAGTAATGATGCGTAGTGTGCCCCAGTTATTGTTTTTTCTATTTCAAGAGGGTCAATTAACTCAATGACTGTCCCAAAAAATAGTGGCGATCGCTTTCCCGGCCTGTCAAATAGTCTGCGCCCCTTTCTTGACCGATTCATCCTTTCGCAGACCACGATTTCGACTGTGCATCGGTTTATCCAAATTTCACAGTTATTAAACGATATCAAAACTTCGACTAATTTCGCTTAAACTGCTTCAACAGGGCGTTGGAAATGTCCATTTGGATGCGTTTTTGGCGTTTTGATGAACAAGTGCGGCACTCAACGTGCGGTTATCTTTTTCATGCCCGATTCTTCAGATTATATATTCTTATATAACCTCTTTCTAACCTTAATTCAACGGTCATCTAGCATCATTTGCGGAACTTTTTTGATGTTATCGATAGTGGCTGCAGTTTTTGACCGTTCCGAACGTTCTCCATTAACCAAGCTGACCATGTTTGGAATCAAGCTGCTCAACATTTCACTCAAATTTTCTTTCAAGTATCTTTCAACGCATGCGCATTTATTTTACCAGAATATTTTTGTCGGGTAACGCCATCTTCATGTTGAGGCTTAAAATCTTTCAGACTACCCTCGTACATATTTTAAGTATTTAAAAAACCCTTTATTTTTTAATTTATATTCTTTGGGCGAATAGTAAGTTTTAATTACGTATCTGAACCTACATATTTTATCGTGAAAAAGGACTCTTCAGATACAAAGCACGTTGCTCAAGAAGGCTGAAAATGTATTCTGTAAGTGTTTTTGAGATTGATATCAGTGGAGCACAAATACATACATGTGCATGTACGTGTATTCTCTTTTCTGTAGTTATGTAACTGTATTTGCGTGTAAAATATTTTTCACATTCATAAATTCACAGAATGTCTGAGGGAAAAGCAAAAGTAATTTAGCTCCTCAGTGTCAAGTTTTAATTAAATCGAACGTTTTCAATTACTTATAATTACGCCATGGAATGCTCGATCTAAACGAAACCGAGGGATCGCATAGACTGGAAAAGTATGTCACGCAGCATTACAAATACATGTACGGTATAATTCTCACATGTGTCTTCTATTAGTCGATGTTTATATAATACTAAATGAGTATGGCTCTTCTCTTTCCCGGCCTATGCAGCGGTGGTAATGGCTGAGGAATTCGAGAAATCTTGACCTCTTTAGAGATTATAAACCACACGCATACATACATGCAGTACACGGTTCTCTTTGTTCATACGTTGATCGCGGTATCCTTTTAACTTTTAAAAGTCAATAAATATTGAGCCGTTGTTCTATTTTAATTTATTTTTTTCTCGTAGTATATCGTGCGTACACGCTAACGCGGACAGAATTCATTGTTTGTAGTCTATTCTTATTACTGTCGGAGCGCGTTTTCGTCGAAACGCCATTTGATCATTATACTTCTTCATGTACGACGAGAGCAGGACATGTACGTGTGAACTTCAGTTTCCTGAATCTATTAGCGAGAGTTGTTTAGTCTGCAATTTTTTCATATCACTGTCTAAACAATAACATTTAGAAGCGTGCTTATCCTTAAGAAGCAGAAATTGAAACTTTATACTATCCTAAACTCTATGAGGCCTATTATTCAAGTCTTTTGATTAGGTACTGTCGCTCGTAAGAAGGAAATGTATATTTTATTGACGGGTGTAAACAAAGTTAATGGTTCAAAATCTGTATAAAGTTACATGATTTATTTTCGGTATATCATCCCGTACATTTATTTCCTTGATGATTTTGTTTAGCGTTAGCAGTTCGCTGCATTCTTCAGCCCGCTATTGGACATATAGCATTTTTCATATTTCCGTTGAATGTTTTCAATTTGGAATCATGATCTGGACAGTTTTGAGGTATTGATATTGTTCCTTCACAGCTATGTTCACGTTATTACATCTATAATAAAATATAGGCCTACAATAATATTACCATAAATACACGAAAAGTACACACTTATAGCTTGCGGCATTGCGCCATTGCCTCCTTCTAATTAAAACATCTTGAATGTGTGCCACACGAGAACGTTTTCTTAGCGTAGAAGGTGTCAAACTTCTTTAGCCATTATTCAATTTTATTTGAAACACATTAATCTATTATACATTTCGTAATCTACGTAATTACTCAATTTTCGAAATAATTTACATATTAACTTCAACGTAGCACATCTTTCATTCAAAATAAAAACACACAAGCCCACAGAATTTCCATTCATTACCACTCCTCTATAAAAACTACAACATCTAACAGTAATAATCAAAACACACGCATTGCGTTACGTTTAGAAATACACTGCCGACAACTATTAATCCACCTACGCATTTCGCCTATTTTTTTCCTTCAACTCTATTTTTATACATCTCTAAAAGGGCAATGATACATTCAAAATTATTTGAGAAAATACTGAAATAAATAGGCAAAATTATAAATTTTACGCAATCTGCCTACGTTCTTTTTCATTTATTATTACAGATTACAATACAAGCATGCGATTAGCTGGAAATATAAAATACAGACAATTTTATCCTTGCAATCTCCCAATAATAAGACCTTACATTATTTAATGACATATTTACTTACGCGTGTAATAATATATTTTATTCCGCGTAGGCAGATTCATTACGATATCCACAAGCTAATTAGAGCAGGATATTTCAGTTTGAAAGTCATATTGCAACACCTTCATTAGATATTCAACATGAAATTCAAATTTTGTAAGAGTAGCCTTACTTTCAATAACTGGTTTGGAGAAAAATTAACATGAATAAGGTATACACCTCTTATAACAATTTATCTGCATAAGCTGTACAAAAGTACCACCACCAGAATGTTCAATTCAATTATATTATAATACAGCGTAAATTACTGCCATCCAGAGACATCACTTAACGAAGAGTTGCATTTTGATTATCTGACATAGCATAGATCAAAGTACTAACTTTATTATTTTGATAATATAATGCAGCATTTACTGTGATGTTAAAAATTCAACAACGAGGGTGACATTAGCGCCGTATGGAGTGACGTTCACCCAAATGCGCACCAAGAATCCGTGTCTAAACGTAGCCCATTTTCGATTCTTCAGTGGCTTATATAGCCTCGGGTCGTCTTCTCCCTGTTCTTGTACCTGGCGTTTTATTAGTTAATGTTGTATTGGGCCAACTGTATCATTTTCTAAGCAAACTCAATATGTTGTAGTGCACACATTTTACATCAGTTATAAATTAATTCAGGTTTGGTCATTCAAATAAACGTGGGGTCAGTTCGCGTAGCGTTAAAGTTTATGTTTAGTTTCCTTTTATCAATTTAATGTTTGAAAACCGTTATTATTCACTCTTTATTTTTATTTAAACTACCGAGAGAGTGTCTGGGGGACTCTTTCGAACCTTACAACCATGACAAATTATCTTTTAATTTAGAAAGCAAATTGCTCTCTTATAACATTAAAGATTATGGCAGTATTAATTTTTATGTTAGTATATTAAATGTCAAATTGAGCCCATGGAAAGCTTCATGTTTAACGTTTTAGATCAATGTGATAATTTTATAGTCTGTAACAGAAAAAAATACATACATTCAGCTTGTTCACATGGTCGGATCCAATGTGCGTATAAACAAGAAGGAGAGAGTTATTTTAGGAACTGTAATTGCGTGCATGTGCCGTTCTGTCGGGAGTATTTATAAACGCAACTACGATGCCGGAACTCGTAGGATTCCAACGGAAGTTGTATGCCACTGTGTACGACCGAAGTTAAATAAAGTCTAAACACAAACTGAAGGCGAAATTGCCTGATTGCTTTTATCTTTATTAACAGTCTATTGGGTATTCTAAGTTACATCGTTGTCTTCTTAAGAATCCACCACAAAAAATTGATATTTTGCCAAGAAATAATGATAAACTGATACTATTACGTAAATAGTTTTTGTGTGCGTATATGATTACTACTAATATGCTTTTTGAGACAACAAATGTTATATCATATGACAGTTTATGTGACATCCTTTTGAAAAATATACAAAACTATAAAATCTATAACTAGCAAGAGACAAATTCATAAAATATTGAGTGAAAAAAATAAAAAATAAAAAAGTTACTAAAGCATGATTTCAATTTCGGGTCAAATAGACCCAAGGAGAACAGCAGGGTTAAAGGATCAATTAAACAAACGTGAATTGAAGCTGTGAATGTAAGGAAGTACGTATAGTTTATTCAATGCATGACATTTACCGACACTGGCAAATCTTCCTTTGCTAATGATTAATTATGGATGTCTCTACGCTAAAGAAACGGGTAATACATCACTCGCAACATAGGATCCACCTTGATGATTGAAATTATTGTCGATTAGCATTTTTTTGTCTATTGAATTACATTTGACATTTTTGTATTTGTATTTATTATTATGAATGACAAAGAAACAGAATTAAGAATTACGTATTCGTTTTTTAATTCTAAGAGGACCGAATAAAATTGTACAGATGAACGAAAAAGATTGCTCTAATCATAACTTCTATACTTCTAATATATTCTGAAGTTGCTTATAACGGATTTGTTATTATAATTCTAAACACTCAGTTGTAAACGAGGCCACGCAGTAGTTGTTCGAGTTGGACCGGATCAGATTGCATTTATTGATTTACCAAATAGAATTTGTATCGAATTGGTGTTTTCCCTGATTCGTTGGCGACTTGTGGCATTCTGTCTGTATCCATTAAAACTGTGATAACAATGGGAGTTGTATGTAGAGAGCGTATCCTAGAAAATATCATCTAATTCCAATATATAATATTACACAAGACATTTTAAATAATTAAGGACTCATTTGACACAAGAAAATATAATCAGTAGGAAATAGGTGCAAAAGCAAACATATTTGACAAAAACTACTTAATTTACATTTCATGCTGAATTTTCTTACTGGTAGTGTTTGCCTTGGCCTCGACATTCACTTTTTCTTTTAAGCAGTCCCATAAGAAACAATCTAATGGTGTTAAATCAGCTCTGCTAAGTGGCCATTGCATAATCTCGACATTACCAACCTAAATGGAAAATTGATCTCGAGCATTCCATTAAGAAAAGCAAAACTATGTTTTATTGGCTACGCCCTCTATATGCAATTCTGATGGTTATCTAAATTTTATTCAGTAGAGGTAAAACACTACAGATTTTATTTAAAACATTTTTTTGTATCTGATAGTAACAGTAATAACTGGTAGTCAAAATAAAATGAAAAACCCTGTACATATACCTATACAAGGCGTAAAGCATCAAATCGATTATAGAGCCGAGCGTAGTCGTGGTAAATAAACATGATTTGCCTATTACCTCGTTATTTATGATATATTTTGTAATATATACATGTGTTGTTCCCATCAATTTATAATTTACTGCTTCTAATAATCTGTAATTAGCTAAATATGTGTATGTCTTTATGTTCAATGCTTCGTACAAGTAACTTCCTTAAGTTTCTCGCATTAAAACAAAGAGTTTTTACGGTGTAAAAACAAGTAGTAAACCGATGTATAACATGGAAAAATTTTATAACCGAGGCAAAGAAATTTTCCTATTACGTAGGAAATCATTTTGTGGAACATATTTTTTTTTATGCAGTTGAAAAAATCTGACTTGGTAGGGAAGAATATTTAGCTAAATACAATTAATTTTAAATGACCGCGTGGAAAATATCACGACGATGTTAAAACCTTATTTTTCAATTCGTGCCCGTAGTATCTAACTTAAAGCAACATTTTATGTTAGTAAGTACTCGATTACCTACAAATTCAAAGATTGGCTGGGTGAATTTAATGTATTATTCCAGAAAGAGAAATCCATTTTTATTGTCTTTTTTATTATCTGTTTTAAGATGTACAGTGATGAGCAAATTTTTGGTACCAAGTAAACAAAGTTTTTGCAGATATCGAAATTAAGAAGGTATTATAGTGTATTTAGTTTAATTAATTAAACCAAATTCAACCGGCAGAGTTGAAAGTTTGTAATGAGCCACCCTGTATATTAATTTAGTTTTCAGCTCTTCTAATCCCTTTTCCTCAGCGGATCAGCCCCTGTACTTACCTGTCTACGTACTTCTTTCGTCAGAGATTGTTATTGACATTTGAATTTCTGACAACTTTTTTCTCCAACTTATGTTGTTCATTTTCTCTTCCCGTTTTGTTTTCTGTCGCCCTCTAGATCCATTTCCTGCTGGTCTTCACTTATGTATTTTCATTATTAGAGAGCCTTCTTCCCTTCTTTGGATATGATCAAACCATTTCAACCTTTGCATTTTTATAAAAGTTACAATCAATCAGATTCCTTATTTCGTGGTTCATGAGTGATCTTGTGTTCTCATTGGAACCATTATTCATCTCAGAATTTTACGTCCGTTATTCACAGTGCCTCATCGTCTTTCTGTGTGAGCCACATTGTTTCCGCTGTGTATGCTGCTACTGGTTTGCAAAACGTTTTGTCCTTCTGTAGTCTTTGGTATTTCCAGCATAGTTTATTTCCTGCCTTAATTCTTTCATTTACTTCTATGCTTTTGTTTTTCTCGTTCACTAGCTAAAATAATAGACAGGGTGTGTCACTAGAAACTTTCAAGTGAGAATTAGTCAAATATCTACCTATTAAATTTAATTTCGATAACTCCAGAAATATTGATTTCGTTTCACATATTTGTTAATCACTGTACAATAAAAAACTTTTACTTCTGAAAATTTGGTCGCGGGCATGTTACTGAAGTAATCCGGACAAAAATGCATATGATAAACTGATAAGGTTAATACGTTTGGTTTTATATGTGATTTAAAGGATATCGTATTTAATGCAACATTGTATTCAACAAAAAATATAAACACAATTCACTTTTGAAATTTAAATCCACCATTAATAATATGAAGATTAGAGATTCATACAGAGTGTTCGCAACCAGGTGAAGAAACAGAAAAAAAACATAAAACATCTATATTCCAACCGTTCTTACTTATTGATCACCTCGTATACTAAAAAAATGTTGGAAATTGCGTATCCACTTGATCTCAACAGACTTGTTTCTTTTTGAAAATACAAAAGTATTTTTAACACAAAAGGTAAAGAACTCTTTTTACGTACAAAAAAAGACTCTCTTACGACCATGTAACCTAGTTAATTGCAATTTAAATGACTGCAGGATGTTTCCAATATATAGGATTGCCGCTAACTTTATATATAACTTCCTCCGACAGTTGATAAGAAAATGTCGGAAGCCAGCTCGTATATTTTGATCTTCTAGCACTGTAATCTCGTAGGTCGCGTAATAATAGTGTATTGAATTTCAGCGGCTCTTGTAATTATTATTTCATACAGCCTCAAATGTCCACCACCACAAAAATACAGAAGATATAATCATGCCTTATAAAATCAGCTCCTAAATCTCAACCTACCACGGTTTATTATAGCATTCCCCAAATAGAATTATAAAGACATTATGTATGTAGTTTAACATGATAATGATACATAGTTTAGACTACCCACAACTAAATTTTATTCCTAAAAATTAGAAAATGACGAACTATACAAAGTGTCTCATCGTGAACTGCAATTTCAGTGACATCGCGCAGCCACATGGAGGCATAGCGAACATTTTTGTTTGTCTTAAAATTTTCCAAAACACAAAATTATAAATACAAATATATAAATTAAAAGTAAAATAAATAAATACATTCTTTTTATCTATTACACGTATGTACATATATGCTTTGTTCTTTGTAAGAACAATTTGTATAACCTGTTTGTCAACCAAAATGGATAATAATCTTGAGACTAGCGGACAAAATCGAGGTCGTGCAGAGGTGGAAAGATATTTGGGAGAGGTTTAGCATGTGAATGGAATTACTTTGGCGATTCAATCGTCACGTGATGTTAATAGCGGCTGCCTTCAGTGAATAGAAATCGTCTCATCCCGCATAATACTGACAGTTTCAAGAAAAAATCACACAGCATGTTAATGATGACATTGATAGATAACTGCTATGTCGAAGGAGGAAAGTTGCATTTTTTAAAACCACTATCTTGATGGTACCTGCGTAGCATCAAATTCACTAAAAAGAATGCCGAAATTGAAACGGGTACCTACAACAATTATTATTTATTATCAACTGGATGCATATAACAGATTACCAAGCTGCGCTTATGTTAATACATCGCAGTTATTGTTTGGATGTTAAAAAACAGCGCGACCAGCCGATTCTAGGCTGTCTACCTTTCGTAAATTAATATGCCAGCTGTGTTATGACTTGTGCCAGATACTATTGGTTTGTGCTTACAACGATAGACGTGCGATAAGACGAGATGGTGAACGCAGAGGAAAACAAGTGTACTTGCTGACTCGAATAGAATCGCTGACTATTGATCAACGGAGACTGATTATTCGAGGAGTACGTAATCGTAATTTGATACCCTTCTTGGATGCTGACTTCTACGAAACGCGTAGATGTTATTTTTAACACAAAAAAAGGTGAAAGAACGATTCGGAACGTATTTATAAGGACTTGCAATATTAAATTCAACTAGTTTAAAATAGTAATCAAAGCAGCAGAGGAAGGTTTCATATCATGTAAAACTAATAATACTATCGGAAGATTTATACAAAGTATTAAGGACAAAGCAGGCAGAAAGATTTAACTCAAAAATCTATAAGCTGACATGCAAAGGACTTGAGCAAAACGTAAACCAGACTTCGGCAAAACATAATCGGCTCAACGAATAATGAATACGATTGATATTCGTTTGCAGTAATCTAAAAGTACATCCACACTGGAGCAATATATGTTGCAAGAAGTTCTCGAATGTTTATAATTTCATTAAATTTTTAAAATCAACAGACTGTCCGCACTGGTCGACATATTTAAGGAATGTGACGCTTATAGTGTTTAAATGCAACGTTCTGTCTACATTGCCTCTTTTGGTTGAGGTGTAAATTATTGGTATAGAGGAAGAATTATTAATAGCTGCTGTTAATGCTTGAAGAAATAATAAAGCTTCACATTTCTAATAAAAGTGAGCGCCTGATCCAATTTTTTTCATGTTACGATATTTTTTCGTTCCTTATAAAACTGAAGTATCGGGAATGGTGACGGTTTTCTAATAAAAGCGGCATCCCTTAGAATTATTTTTTTTTTATAAATTTTAAGACACAAGGAATTGAATATTTTATAAAAAAAATGATGTTCTTCAGTGGTAGAGATCTAGTGTCCCTTTTTTCAATATTTTCTACGCCACTGATTAAAATACAATTTTTGTTATTTTGCTAAATTCCTTGTCCAATTTAGGCCAAAAAAGATCCATTGCATTTTTTTCGTTGCATAATGTTCTACCATGTGCGAACCAAACTATCGGCAATTTAATGTGTAAGTTTTATTATAATTGACATTAATTGGCTGTGGTTGCCTCTAATTTTTCAAAAATATTTAATTCTTTGTAAAGCGAAAACCAAAACTTCGAAAGCATACGTTCATTAAAACTTTCATGTTTAAAATTACTTGAGAAATCGCCAATGAAAATTTCCAGGAACATCCTGTATACAATACTTAAAATTCACATTTTTATGCGGAATGATTATAAAACGTAAACAAATTCCGGAAAACGTTGAGATTTTAAGATAAGGCGAGCGCAAACATTTACATTTTATGTATACGTGCGTTTCAAAATTCAATAAATTGGTTTATCATTAATCAAAACCTCTTCCTTTTGTACGCACGTCAACAATGGCTGATTTATGCCACATGTAGTTTCCCTCATTATCTTTAGACTTAAAAACCATTGATTTTCTATGATGTTATGATGAGCAAACAGGTTGAACACGGTTGAATTAAAACACACTTCATTGTTTCAAACAAACGTTATGAAACGGATATATAGTCAATGTTTACTCCATCGCTGAATTTTGAAACGCACGTTATGTATGAAGGTGTAGGTTTAACTAATAAGAATTAGTATTATAAATTATAATTAGTACCACTGCATATTTTTAATAAGGGAGTATCGTCACAAAAAGCTATTATCATGAATACCGATTAATGTTTACACAGTAATCACGATTTATGAATAACAGTAATTTCTGAATAAGAAACATATAGATTACTTGCGTAATAATGATTAACTACTGTGAAGATGATTACTACATTTGTTGTATTCGCGAGTAAACGAATAACGTAAATCATGAATACTTGTAATTCCAAATACGGTAATCGTAAGAATTTCCGGCTATTCCTTATTCATGGTTACATTTTTAATCGAATCCTCAAATCTGTAAACAGCGATACAATAAAATACCGACTGCTTAAACACGAGCTACGGATTTATGTTAACAATAAGTTTACATGATACTGAAAAGATTCTTTCGAAGAAATATATTATGTATAAAGCGTATCTATTCTACGATAACAAAGCCAAACTCTATTCCTTCCTTTTTATCTCTCCAACTTACGGTTGTGGGTACATTGTATTATTATTTGTTTTGCAATATCATCGCCTTCATTATATGAATATTGAATTAAAAATAAGGTTGCCTGAAAACAAATTTAAAATATTAAACATATTCAATCGTTCTTTTTGTCAACCAGAAATCAATGTTGGGAGCATCTTGATAACGCGAACGTTTTTGGAGCACTGCGGTTTAAGTGATAGCTAATTATAAGTCAATGTTAATTGATTAATGTAAATGAAGTATAAACGGTTCTGATAACTAACTAATCGTTCGTTAACGTTATCTAATGTTCACGTTTAGGAATTTTTATTTATTGCATCTAAGTAGCCTATAAATAGATTTACTACGCATATTTTTATATTGACAATTTGTCACCGATTAGCAGACTAACAACTTTATTAAATACATCTCGTGTACACAAATCATTTTCATTCAAATCACCGCAAATGATTCTAAAGATTTCGGTGGAAATTTTCTCAAGTCCTAAAAAAAGACCTTTGATACATACAGCATTAAAAGAAGGTGTATTCAACGTTCAAACGTGCTTGTGTAATAGGACATTGCAGCGAACATTTGCCTGTATCTCAGTCAGGAATGCGCATTTTGTCACGAAAGTAAGCGCGGCTGTTATATACATACATTTCGAATCAAGTTTAAAATTTCCAATATGTGATATGCGAAACACATGGGCTATGTTTTTATTATTATTATATGTAAAAATATGTACAGAACAGATTGAAGAATATAAATACGTATTGCTACATTAATGTTTATATTTGTAATTGCAAGTAGCCTTTTTTGTCGGAAATGTTTCTGATGTGTTTTTGAACCTATCCGAGATTCAATTATGGGGCCAATACTGCCTGCCCAGTGTTATTGATTACTTTTTCAAAGCTCCTCCGAATACAACAATTTTTGTATCTTGATTGTTAATAAATAGAAAATCCTGTTATTTAATTGTTTGATCAATAAACATTCTCAGCTTATCTATATGGTTCTTAGTACTTTTTGATAGTGGCGGTTAATGTTTTCGCCTGTTGATGTGCAAATTGTTTCGAATGTAACACATGTCACGCGCGAATACCGTACTTATCTGTTCATTGTGGTTTTTTTACACCGAATGTATTAATTTATGGGGCCCCTCGCTTAGGTCTCCTGTTGCCTTTCCTTTTACACTGTTGCTTATTACTTCACGATTTAATTCTTCAATGTTCTTCGGATAATTATATTGCAAATCACAACATGAAATTAAGTTTTCTACAGCAATCGTAAAAATCTTCGCTTTACAAGAATGTTTGGTGCATCTCCAA